>JAJHSJ010000008.1:19444214-19527579 GCA_021015155.1 Magnolia officinalis
GGCTATCCCAATTCTTTGGGTCTCCATTAATGCTAGTAGAAAGTACCTAAACCTGGAAGCCCACCCTTAGGCCCATGAGTAGGCCATCTAGACCCATCATTGTTATGAGGAGGTGCATCATCACCTTTGGCCATAGGTAGAAGAATCTGTGATATTAGATTTTAGTATATCCACTGTTAAGGACTGATCCTCATGTTATGGATTAGATTTGTTGTCCTTCTATGGACCCTGCCATATATAGTCGATTATTGATTATGACTATGTTAGTATACGCCACTGAGTATGTGTTAACATAGCATTATGATTATATAAGGTCATTGTAAGGTTATTGTGATTATATGAGGCCCATTATGATTGGATGAGGCTCGTTGTGACATGTGAGGCTCATAGTGATTATATGAGGCTCATTATGATTATATGAGGCTCATTATGTGATTGCATGAGGCCCATTGTGATTGTATGAGCCCATTTTGTGATTGCATGAGGCCCATTGTGACCAGTGAAGCCCCTTGTGATTGTATGGAACTCATTATGATTGTATGAGATCCATGTGATGGTACGAGGCCCGTCGTGATTGTATGAGGCCCATTGTGATTGTATGAGGCCCATTGTGATTGTATGAGATCCTTTGTGATGGTACGAGGCCCATTGTGATTGTATGAGGCCCATTGTGATTCTATGAGGCTCATTGTGTGATTGCATGAGGTCCATTGTGTGATTGCATGAGGCACATTGTGATTGGATGAGACCTATTGTGACTATGTGAGGCCTATTGTGATTGTATGAGGCTCATTGTGATTGCATGGACTTATTAACGATTGTATGAGATCCATTGTGATGGTACAGGCCCCATTGTGATTGTATGAGGGCCCATTCTGATTGTATGAGACTCATTATTATTATATGAAATCCGTGTGATGGTACGAGGCCCGTTGTGATTATGAATTCCATTGTGATTGTATGAGGCCTATTGTGATTGTTTGAGATCCATGTTATTGTTGAGGCCCGTTGTGATTGTATGAGGCCCATTGTGATTGTAGATATCCATTGTGATGGTATAAGGCCTGTTGTGATTGTGAGGCCCTTATGATTGTATGAAGCCCATTGTATTGTATGGGACCCAATTGTGATGTATGAGGCTCATCATATGTGTGAGGACCATTATAATGCGTGAGGCCCATTGTATGTGTGAGGCCCACCATGTGTAGGTGATTATTGGACACCACCCATTCACCTATACGGGCCATGGGCCGTCTTATACCAGCCCACTATGATGTATGTGATTATATCATGCTTGGTTTACTTCATGATACATGCACATATGCATCATCCGTATGATTGTTATAAGAAGTGATTGAGCATAGCATGTGTCATTGGGCTGATTGTTTATATTGGACTCCCTCAAGATGGAGTTGCCCCCACATGAGAGCGCGGTACGCACAGGTTTAATGCATGACTGGATGGTATGACTCATGCATCTTGCTTTTTATGATATGACCACCGTACGCCTTATCGACATCAGGGTCGTAGCCTCTGCAAGCATATCGTGGATGGCCAGATGGGACATCAGAAATGTTTGGTTCTAGCATATGGGAGCGATAAATGTCCCTGGGTGAAATTTCCTAAACCCCTGAGGCTAGGGGATGCTTCAACGTCTCCCACTGTGTCGTGGTAAATTGCAAGGGGATGTGGCCTTACCCGCCTGAGGGAGTAGGCAATGTTAGGCTGAGTTTGACCAGCTCGTAAATGGGTCCGCTATCGACAAGCCAGACCGATATTGGTAGGCGGATAGTGAGGTCTCTTCCACTTACCCAGTTATACACTTAATGGGTAGCAAGCTGGCGTAGAGTGTACTAGACCCCGGTGATGATCCTAGAGATGTACGGTACTGATATGATGACTTACTGAGCAGGAGTTGCGTACTCAGCATTTGACCTCATTCATTCATTCATTCACTATCCACTCGGGCTAGTGGTGCGCTAACCAAATCATTATGTTGTACATTCACGATGACCAGGATTTTGGTTAGGGCGCGTGACCAACCTAAGATCAGGAGTTTACCACATTGGGTCTGGCTATCCAAATTTAGTATGAGATTGGTTTGGATAGAAGTCTCTTGTGATGGACCCCACAACCTGCGATACCACGTACTATCATCCCAATTTCACACTCTAGCTTGGTCATTTCTTTCGCACCGCATATTGCATTGCATCCCCAGCACATGGCATTTGGTTTACCACGACCCCGCATTGCATAACTGATCTGCATTACCGACTCCGATATTGTATGACTCATGGACTTGTCAGTATTTCTGCTTACTCTGATATTGTATGACTCATGGACTTGTCAGTATTTCTGTTTACTCTGATATTGTATGATTCATGGACTTGTCAGTATCTTTGTTTACTCTGATATTGTATAACTCATGGACTTGTCAGTATTTCTGCTTACTCTGATATTGTAGTCCGAGCACGCTTATATTACGCACACACTTACACCACCCTCTAAGCTTTCTATAAGCTTATGCATGATAGATGCGTGCAGGTGACGATAGGACGTAGCCGAGCTGAGGCAGGAGCGTGCAACTGAGCTTCTGGAACCTTGATATTTATCTTATATTTTCCCTTTTATATATTGTACTCAAAGTTTTTTTGTTATAGTGGATATGTGGTGATGTTTTTTGTTATTGTTGTGGGTTATGCTTGTGGTTATGCATCTCTTTATGAAATTTTTTTCTGAAAATCCTCCTTGTGGGATCCCAAGATCGGAATCTGGCGTATGCGCGTTGAGAGCCGAGAATGAGGTACCACGGAGGCTGTCGGCACCGGATTCAACGATAGGGAATTTTGTGAGCCTGGTTTTCGAGTTTGGGGCGTGATAAAAGAGACTAAACATGGACTCCTAAAATGATAACTTACTTGTCGGATTGAGCCCTTTGTAGCGCCTTCTTGGGTAGCTTGATCATCGCTCTCCCATGCTTCGATCAACTCTTCGATGCTCCCCCGATCATGATACTGCTGCTTTGCCAAGTCTTCGGCTCCAAATTAACGACCTTACTATGATGCTCCTCCGAAGTGACCAATGTGATGGGAGGTTGGTTAAATCTCCTACAACTAGTGGAAGCAGTTTTTTCCTAAGGGATTCACCTATATGTGGTCTCCTAGATGTTTAGACATGATCTGCCAAGATTGCTTAAATCCAATTTCTAAAAAATGGAAGGGTTTCTAGCACATCTTCAATGTAGAGGTTGAAATCCTCATATGAGTGTAAATCTCAAGGAAGAGTACTTAGAACGCATGGAATACAGGCTAGGGATGGGGAACTGGATTAGATCCTATCTGCGTAACACGGTAATGGGGTGTGGATTAGGTGTTACCCCGGGTAATACCCCTGACCGTGGGGGCTCACCTTGATGAAGATTTGTATGTCCATGTTGTCCATCTGTTTCTATAGTTTATTTTAGGACGTGATTCCAAAACTTAAGCAGATTCAAATTTCAGGTGGACCACTCACTAAAACAATGGTGAATGACCATTAAAACTTTTTGTGGGCCACAAATCTTTGACCAAGATGATCCTTGTATTTTTTCCCTTTATTCAGGTCAGGCTGACCTTATCAACAGGTTGGATGGCAAATAAACATTACGGTAGGCCCTAGAAAGTTTTTAACGGTGGGCATTCAATACCAATGTTTCTGTTGTGTGATCCACCTGAGATTTGGATCTCCTTAATTCTAGGACCGCATCTTAAAATAGGCTGGAAAAATGGATGGAAGGTGTGGATATATATAGGGTGTGTTTTTATATGGCTGGAATCCAGCGTCATATTAGGTAAAACCTTCATCGGAAGGTCTTTTTAAGTATTCTGTCAATATCTAAGTTTACATCTAATTACGTTATATTCTGTTGGAATAAGCATTACATCATCCCATTCATATGGTGTGGAACAATTTGGTGATTGGATAGTTACACCCAACCATGGAAGACCCGGTAAGGTGATTTGGTGGATCGTCATGTATAAACCACAAGTATGCCATCCATATAAGATCCATATGCATTATATCCATACCATCCATTTGTAACAGGGGTCCACACTACATCAAACTACTATAAAGTAAATATAGACACATACATGACCATGGGTCCCACTGAACCTGTAGATCCGTGTCCTGTTGATTTGATTTGATCATGAACTGAGATACACGTATGTTGTCGAAAAAACATTGGTCCCCCCCCCCCCCCCCCCCCCCCCCCCCGAACTATCCATCAGTCATTCTAACCCTAACCCCCACATGCAGAAAACCAACTTGTGAAATTGCACGGATACCACAACACGCGGAAGCTTGATGTTCCGGTAATGGGAATATGACCACTTAAAATTATGCCAATTAATGTAATTACCTTATATAAACTAATTTACCAATTAAACTAACTTAATCATTCAGAACTGATGATACCTTGTTTCTACCACCACAATACACATGGCGTACATTAACTCAAACTTCCACAAAATTGGAATAACAAAATGCTATAAGAAAGAAAAAAAGATTTTCTTGAATAACTTGATGATACCTTAATGTCGACGCCTAGATGAATGTCTGGAAATCACTGAAGGTCATCTGTGTATTCTGGCAAGAGAGAGGCATGCGAAGAATGAGAGAGGTTGTTAGTGTACTGATTTGTGCATCTTATTTGTCAATAAGGTGAGTCTGTGTGTCATATAGTCGGTTGAGCTCTTAGAAGTTGAAGACCAAAGACATAAGCACAAGTATATGATGTACCTTGGTGACCCTAACCCTTGACTCAAAACAACCATTGAACCTCTATATGATCTTTAACCTTAGAGGTAAATCTTGTTGATCATACATTAGCCTTAGGAGCCTTATTGAAACATGATAAGATAGGTTATATAGGTCCCAAGCTGCAAAGAAATCAAATTGCCCAAAATTAACAGTCTTGGTGGTGTGTTCGAGTAAAGCTCGATCAATTGAGTTGATCGATTAAACTTAGCCAAAAATGTCCAGCAAGCTCTGGCCTAAAATATGAATTAGTTCGAGCACTTGAGACATGAACATGATCGATCGAACATGGCCAAAACAGTTTAACGTGTTCACTAGACCATTTTCAGTCAAGTTCGATCAAATAAAGGCCAGGCTCAATTGATCGAACTTAGCTATTGGAGATCCATTGTGAAATTATGTGCCTATGGCGTAATGGGATTACCACCACTGCGCTTTATAGAAGCTTGGAGGAGTTAAGGAATGAAGGCTATATCATAGATGGCGGGCGATTAGGACCTATTAAAAAATTATGCCTTTTAAAACAATAATTGTTTAACTTTAACTAATTAATAATTAAACTAAGGCAATATAACTCTAAGGCTTCCAAGCCAATAGAGGGTTCAATCACATAGATTACAAATAATATGCAAATAAGCAACTAATCTATATCAAGAAAGTGTATATGTGTGTGGGGGATGTGCTACCTATCAACACTTAGGCATTCATCTGATCATGCATGTATAATGTAATCATTTAAACTCACGAGCATAATTAAATAATTGCGCAAATGACAATCTCAAACACAATCATATATAGTGGTTCGGCTACTTACCTATTCACCCTTGGTAAACGTACTCAACCTATGAGTGTACTGGATTTCACTATCGGAGGTTTTAAATCAGGTTCACCTCTAACCTTTACAGCCTTATATAAGGACTCTAAGATTTAGGCTCTACTCCCAAGCCAAGGTCCTACACAAGAACCTGATGATTTAGGCCCTACGAAAGAGCCAAGATCTTACACAAGAACTTGAAATTTAAGCTCTACTCCCAAGTCAAGGTCCTACACAAGAACTCAATGGTTTATGCCTTACACAAAGCCAAGGTCCTATACAAGAACATAGGATTTAAGCCCTACACAAAGGCCAAGGTCCTACACAAGAACGTAGTTCGAGTTTGGGTTTACAAACTCTTAGCCTCAATCCTACATGAGAAAAGAGACTAAACTTGGACTCCTGAAATGATAACTTGTCGGATTGAGCCCCTTTTGTAGTGCCTTCTTGGGTAGCTTGATCATCGCTCTCCCATGCTTTAATTAGCTCCCCTGATCATGATATTGCTGCTTAGTCAAGTCTTCATATCCAAGATCAACCACCTTACATATGATGCTCCTCTGAGGTGACCAAGGTGGTGGGAGGTTGGTTGAATCTCCTACAACTAGTGGGAAGTAGTTTTTCCTAAGGGATTCACCTATATGGGTCTCTTAGATGATTTAGACAATGATATGCCAAGATCGCTTAAGTCCAATCTCTAGAAAATGGAAGGGTTCTAGCACATCTTCAATGTAGAGGTTGGAATCCTCATATGAGTGTAAATCTCAAGGAAGAGTACTTAGAAGCCATGGAATACATGCTAGAGATGGAGGATATGGATATGGAATCACCCTACCTTTTGTTGCTCAAAAAACCAATCAAAATGCCTAAGAACTAAATGCCCTTTATAAAAAGTTCGAACTCCAATGGTTAAAAAACGGGCGAAAAATATCTCTCTCGATGTCATCAAAGGTCCTTCGATGTCATCGAAGATTCCTCGATGCCATGGAACATTCCAAACAAAATATGATATTTTCTTGTTGGACATATCTCGGCCATTTCTGATGTCATCGAAATCTCCTTCGATTTCATTGAACTTAACATTCGATGACATCGAAGGTGTCCTCGATGTCATCGAGAAAGATAGGGAAAAATTCACTTTCTTGCTTGACAATTCTGACTCTCAATCGATACCATCGAGGTATCTTCGATGTCATTGAAACTTAAGTTTCGATGTCATCGAAGGGACCTCGATGTCATCGAGAGAATCATAGGAAAAATTTAGTCGGTTGTTGGACATTTCTAACTCTCGATCGATGTCATCGGGCATGCCTTCGATGTCATCGAAGGTGCTTCGATGGTAGCTCGATGCCATCGAAGACTCATCGAAAACTACTGTTTGTGGACTATCTTTTACACAATAGCTTTGCTCCTCTTCTAGCCTTATTTATCATGTTTTTCTCGGTCTCCTAAAGCTAATGGATAATCAATTAGGTATTCTTGTTAGGCAAAGATTATCTAGAGAAATATGAGTTGTTTTAGGTCAAGGGTTAGGGTCACCAAGGCACCTCATTTACATCTTCTTGCTTCCTTAATGCACCATCTTCATTTGTGTCTTTGGTCTTCACTTTCCAAAGGCTCAACCGACTACATAACACAACGACTCACATGATCGACAAATAGGGTGCAAAACTTAGTGCATTAACACATTGGAGCTTTTTGTTATAAATATTGATTCGGATCTTTGGACATGTTAGAGTGTTTTAGTGTAGTTGAAGCTTAGGTGAGTCTCTAATAATATCCCACACCCTAAGCCTCATATTCTATGAGATTTGATTCATCTTCTTGAGTTTTACCACTCTAATGAGGATTCCAACCTCAATGTTGAAGATGAACACAATCTTCACCATTTTCTAGATATTATTTCTGGTGGGATCTCATAAGTAGGAGACCCAAAGGGATAGTCGTTAGAATCTATAGTTTGTACACCTCTCCAATTTAAGCTATGTTGATTCCACCAATCAAAATCATATGTGTCATATGTGGGTGGACTCGATGGTTGATGATAAATGTTCTTACCTATATAAACACGCATTGTCTTCTTAATTGGTGGAACATCATATCTTGATCGGACATTTATCGTGGTTCCAGTTAATTTATGAGACATGGGGCGTTTCCTAACATTATGATCTGACCGTCCTTCAACCAATATCTCATCTGTTAAATATTGACTAGAGTATTCTTGTATCCACTCTGACATGAACATGATAAAACCCTATTTCTAAACCTAAACCTAAAAGTAACAAAAAATTCTACTGAAATTAAAATCCCATAACAACTAAAAAAAAAATTATAGGGAGTAAGGAAGGATGTTACCAGAAGAGAGGGACTAGAACTAGATGATCCTACAAATAAAAACAAGCAAACGATGTTAGTAATGTTAGAAGATCTAAAAAAAATATAAACCCTAAAAAAAATCTGAAATTAGAAAATCTAAAAACCCTAAATTAGAAATTTTCAAAATATTAGAAAAACCTAACCTAAAATAAAAATCAAACCTAGAAAACCTAAACCTAATTGTGATCGCATCACTCCCCGGCAACAGTGCCAAAAACTTCATCTAACCCAAGGGTTGACAACCCCAAGTGTAGGGCAGTGATGTAGTAATAACTTGGAGAGACCGAGGTCAAATCCTCAGGGAATGGGGAAAACAACCTAGAATTAGTTTAAAAGTAATTATTTGTCTGAGTTTTTAATCCAATGGTGTAGAAAAAAGTTTTAAAATAATGAAAATAAAATACTAAGGATATAGGAATCCACTTATAACAATCGTAATATCTCATTCATTGATTTAATGCTTATAACTCAATTGGAATCGAACTCATATCTGATCCAATCAGAAGATAATTCTATTAAATTAATCATCAACACCAATAAGATATGATTTCAATTGAACGATTCTCTCATGAAGCATTCGAATCTCAATCGCAAGGAATCAAAAGCATCTAATGTACCCTTAGGTGTCAATAGATCATTCAAGTATACAGATTGAATCCTTCTCTAATTCAGGCTAAATAATTTTTAAACCAAAGCATTCATTGTGCCTGTAATGCACAACAAATTCAGAAATAAACAAACAAAGACTTTAAAGTAAATCCAAATTTATTTCAATCTATTATCATCATTAATTCAAACCAATGTTATTAAATCAAATAAGCTAAATATTGCAATTGAGAAACAAGCTTCATCCCAAAGCCTTAGATAAGAGATTAGCGTAACATGGCTAACATCTTAAAAAGAAAAACCAAGACAAAAAATAGATTTGAGGGAATGAAGAAGAAGGATGACTCTTTGGAAGCTCTACCACCCCTAGGTCTTTCTCTCAAGCCCTAATTCATAACCAGGAAAGCTTAAAATATCCCTTTAAATAGGAAAAACTCGCACTTATTTCAATTTTACACACTTATGCTATACTTCGGTCGCATTGACAATCATTTTCGGTCTCATCGAAGTCGCATCGAGTTTAACAAAAGATTCCTTCAACTACAACCAAATTTCATGAAAATATATCTAAAGTCTTTGTCTCCCTTAGGTAGCACCGAACTCTCCTTCGATAGCATCGAACATGGCTTCGGTCGCACCTAAGTGACGAGCTGAATTATCTCTAAAAATTAAAGCTACTCGCTAGACTATTCTGTACACATTCGATTGGACCAAACTAACCTTAGGTGGGACCAAATAGTTTATTATTTCTGTAATTATACTTTGCGATATTTCAGTCTTTTCTTCATCCTTTGTACTTGGTTTTCTTGGATCTTTGACACTTTCAATAATGTCCTCCAAATCTCCAATTCTTCATCATCTTCAACTTTATGTCTTTTTTAGCTTTAATATATCCTTTTAAGCACATATTCATTCTTAGGTCAAAAATCACCTCATACGAAGAAAACATATATAATTAAATTAAATTAATACTTAATTACAAGAAAAAGTAATGTAATTGAGATCATATTGTTTCGACAAGAAACAAATGCATTCGATTTGGGGGATTTATTCAATAATAACAAACAAAGCATGAGAGAACAGATATCACAGAGTATCTTATTTATTCTGAGTTCTTTTACTTCCTCGGATTTCCTTGATTCTAAAAACAGAGTACAATCAATGCAACGCAATGAATAAAAGAGAAGGTACAGTGGCAATTTTAGCAGCATTTCGACGCTTTTGATGTTCATCGCAAAGGCAAATGACTTGTGCAAACTCGAAGTCCTTGATTTGGTTATATGATAGGAGTTGATTGTCTTTCCATTTATCCTTTCAGTCGTATGGACAAACTCTTCTTTTTTTCAGAATTCTCTTTCCGTACTTCACATTTCCTTCATTTTCCTTTAAAGGTGGAGTGCACAACGGATTCCTCTTAAAGTAGAGCGCACAACCCTTGAAATGTGGAGCGTACAAAGCTTGCATTAAGACAAGGGAGAGAGAGAAATGGCGCACAACATATGCATTAAGACAAAGTCCCTTCACAAAGCAAGGTATTCAGACATGTGCCAAGTGGCGCACAAAGCAGTGTATTAAGACATGTGCCCATGGAAAGTGGCACACAAAGCAAGGTATTAAGACATGAGGGAGTACAAAGTGGCGCACAAAGCATGGTATTAAGACATGAGGGAGTACAAAGTGGCGCACAAAGTCTGGTGTTAGGATAGGAGGGAGTACAAAGTGACGCACAAAGCCTGATGTTAGGACAGGAGGGAGTACAAAGTGGCGTACAAATCCTAGTGTTAGGACAAAACTCCTTTCAAAATGGCATTGTGCGCTGGTATCAGGACAAGAGCGAGAGAGAAGTGGCGTTCAAGAGGATTTGGCGCACAATGAGATTGGCGCACGACGAGATTCGACGCACAATGAGATTGGCATAAAAGAGGATTTTAAGACAAGGTTGCAATGTATGGCTTTTAGACAAGCGCACAATGGATGGCTTTTGGACAAGCGCACAATGGATTCCTCTATAAGTGGCGCACAACCTTCTCTCTTTTCAAAAATATGCGCACAAAGCCTCTTCTTAGGACAATAGTCCATACAAAGTGGCGCACAATGAAACCCTCCTTAAGACAAGAAGCCACACAAAGTGGCGCACAATGAAACCCTCCTTAAGACAAGAAGCCACACAAAGTGGCACACCATGGTTGGGCGTTGGGGCAAAACCCCTTGGGGAATGGCGCACAATGCCTTATTATGTGAACAAGTGCCCACTCAAGGTGGAGCACAACACTTGGTTTTGCGGAGCATGGGTTGTGCGTCGCACATACCTCCTTGCGGATAACACCCTTTAAAAAGGGGAGGTGGACGAGCATCTCTCTAATTTCTCTCCTATTGTCTCTTCTCTAAATGAGAATGGGAGGGGGTATTTATAGGCCTCCCAGGCTCCTCCCCTCCTTAAACAGTGGTGATCACCACCACTTCTCCCTTTATACAACTCCCAACCTTCTTCCTTAACAAGTGGTGTTCACCAACCTCTTCCTTAAATAATGGTGTTCAACCACTCCTTCCTTAATACAAGGTAACTTCCATTCCTCATTCTTTTCTAAAATAACCCTATCAGCTACTTTTTACCAAAATACCCCCATTCACTCCTTTTTACCAAAATACCCTCGTTCACTCATTTTTACCAAAATAACCCCATTCACTCCTTTTTACCAAAATACCCTCATTCACTCCTTTTTACCAAAATACGGAGTGCACAACCCTGGGAAGGATCTGCACCATGGAATTCTCTGACCAATGCAATGGACACGCAATGAGATGGAATATTTTTTGTGCCTCAATAGATATATATGCAATATTTAGGCATTATCAGTAATAGGAGATGGGGATGGTGGAATGTCCTATAACTAATGGGATATTTGGTTCCAATTGGGTATTCACCTAGATGGGCATTATAGAGGATGATAGAAAATTGATTTACCTATATGATTAGTGTTTAACTTCTAGAGAATGCAAGAGAACATGTATATCTTCAAATGAGAGCTTGGAATGCTCATTAGAGTGTTGATCACAATGAAGACAACATGAACTCTTTGGTTTATAGTTTAAATGTAATGGAAATGAGTTGTAAGCATATAGGATCTAAAACCATGAAAAACACATCTTATTTGCCAAGGTTCAAGTGTAATTTTATAAGAAAAAGGCTCCAGTGGATCATTAATAGCTAGTTGTTTGGTCGGACCTAATAAGGTTCAGTTCGACCGAAAATAGCTAGGGTGAGTCCAGTAAGTTGTTGGACAAAAATTGATCATTTCAGTCAAACCGAATGGATATTTCAGTTGGATCGAATTGAGCCGAAGGTTCAACCAGTTGGGCAAAAAATATGTTGAATTTTGAATTGCTTGTTGGACTCTTTTGATCATTTATGGTTGGACCAAAAATGATCCAGGTCGAATTGAAAAACCCTAGAATACCTCTGTTAGCCTGATGAACTCGTGTAATTTTGGTTCTAAGGCTTTGATGATCAATCAAGTGTTTTCCTATTAAATCGAATCATCTAAAGGTAGATTGTTTTAGAACTAAAGGGGTCTAAGGTTAGTTTCACCAAGGCACCTTAATTTACATGTGTCTTCAAGCCTTGATGATGTAAGTCTTCAAGTCTTCAGTTGTTTTTGTCTTCTGATGGGGCTCGACCAACTCAAGATAAATAGACACACATTATTGACAAACTGATGCACTCACAATCTCCCCATTTTTTCAATTATGTGACAGAACCAAAACTAGACCCTGTTATGGTGAACCCCAATGACGAACCAAAACAACTCAAAATTTACATGCCAATGACAACATAAATAAATAGAAATGACATGTAGACACACTGCACAATGCTCTCCTAAACTACTCCCCCTAACTCCATCAAATCCATGCAACAAAGTGAACTTGCAAAATAGAGTTCCACACATGTTTTGGTGGGATCTTGATTTCTCTCCCCTTTTGTCAGCAATTGACAAAGAGCAAATTCCATGGGTATACCAATAATCATGGAAATATGTAAAGCTCTATAAATCATAGATATAGTAATAAGCACGTAATGGATAAGGAATGTAATTAGTGTACATATAAACATTTGAGTTTAATGGAGTATGTAGGATATGGTCATTCAAGGAGATATACATATAAGCAACATGACCAAGGTATTTAGCAAAATAAAAATGAAACAACTTAAACCTAAACTAAACAAAATGATAGTGAGGCTATAATCCTCAGATTTACCTATTAAGAATACATATATCAACAAAAATCATCTATCCTTTTTCACAACCCACTGGGGTGTGAATTTTTTAGGACCCGGATTGTTTTTGGGAGAGAGCATTTCTTTCTTGAATTCAACTCTCTTAGGTGAGACCCTATTTAGAGATCTATTTTTGGTAGGTGATTTTCTTATTCAATTCCTACCTTTATGGTCATTGCCCCAACTTATCATTTTCCTAGTATTTTTCATTTAGAATGGAAATTTGATTTACTAACTCCCTCATATGATTGTTCATTTTTTGAGGGGTGGAGAACTTCTTCTTCTCGAGTGATCTTTTAGGAGAAATCTTTTTTGTGTGTGCTATTTTTTCAATTGCAATAAATTTACTTATTTGGCTCAGGACTAAGGTGGATTATGGCCTTTCGGAGATGAGGCATTCAAACTTCAAGTGGCCCACATATTCACAATTGTGGCATATCGAAGAGGCCCTCAATCTACTTCTAGAAGCAGACAACTCATTTTTTATCGCCAAAGAGATAGAGGTTGTTACTATTAAACACCTCACATACCTTGTATATCTTGTTACCTTGTATATCTTATTTCTATAGGTAGGGGATTCTACGTTTATTACTTTCCTTGTATAGATGGTTGTAATCTCTATATATTCGACCCCATTGGGTTGTCTCAAATACAAGAAAATCTTCTGCATCTCTCTGTTTTCATGGTATCAGAGCCAAGTTTATCCGAAACTTTTCCTGCGTCATCCGGTCATCACCTTTGTTGCATCTGGCAAGTGCCCCTGCTCATCCGACCACCCCTGCGTCATCCTGCCGCCCCTCCTGCGTCGTCCGATCGCCCCTGGTACTTCGTCCGGCCATCCCTGTTGCGTCCAACCATTGTTCCTGCTCATCTGACCTCCCCTGCATCGTCTGGCTGCCCCTGTTACGTCGTCCTGTGACCCCTCTACTTCAGATCTGCTCGTCCGACCCTGTTGCGTCGTCCAATCGTCCCTGCTCACCTCTGCACCTCTGTCCCTCTGCTCCTCTGCTCATCCCTACTGCGTTCGGCCAGCCCCTGCTCGGCCTTTACTCGTCCAGATCCAGGTTCAGATCCGGCTCGTCCAGATCCAGATTCAGATCCGACGCACTCTGCTCATCCAAATCCTGCTCGTCCAGATCCAACCTCTGCTCGTCCAATCCAGATCCAGATTTAGATCTAGATTCAGATCCAGATCCAGTGACCCTCTGCTCCAAATCCGGATTCAGCACTCTCTATTCTGATCCCCTGCTGTACGGTACATCTAAAACTTTCTTCTGTGCTTTTCATTACTTAGATCAATCAATGGATAAGGATTCATCACGTACAGAAGCCCCACGTTGTAGTTTTGATGGTACCAACTATTCTCTATGGGCCATCCATTTTAAGAACTTCCTCAAGGGTCGTGGGTTGTGGGGACTACTGGATGGATCTGTTACTATCCCCACAGATGCCGCCAAATTAGTTGATTGGGAAATGAACAATGGATGGATTATTACTTGGATTCTTGATTCAATCGATCGGTCCATTACTGTTGGCCTCACACCTCATCGGACTGCTAAGGCGATGTGGGAACATCTCCAGATGATTTATCAACAGAGTAATGCGGCCCGGTTATACCGCTTGGAACAGGATCTTGTTAACCTTACTCAGGGTAACGATAGTATTCAATCATTTTACTCCAAAATTGTCACAATTTGGACAGAGATGGCTATGATGGATCCAACATTTTCTCATGACTTTAAAATATTCGAAACTATGCGCGAGAGTGTCCTTATGAAGCTACCTCCGAAATTTTAGCATTGTCGGGATGCTCTCTTGAACTGTAGCCATACTCCTTCATTGAATTCGGTTATTAATGATTTATTGGCTGAAGAACAACGACTGAAAGTTCTCTCAACTCTGGGCTCATCTGATATGGTGTTTGCTGTGTCCACAACTCCACCAATAGGTGGTTCTGGTTCCTCTCCTTTCACTTGTCGCGGGTGCAACAAGGTGGGTCCTGTTGTCGCTCAATGCAAGGAATGGTGCGTTTATTACCGACGGACTAGTCATGGTATTCAGGACTGCCGTACACGAGCTTGTGCATCTTCTTTCGGCCGTGGACGTGGTGGTCGTGGTCGTGGCCATGGTCGTGCTCTTTCTGCTACGGCTGCCACTATTTCTTCCAAGTCATCTGTGAGTGATTCTGCATCTATTACTTCTGCTGAAGGTCTTTCATCTCTGTTGACTCCTGCAATGCTCCAGCAAATTGTCAGGCCCTTTCTGCCGCCGATATGTCAGGTATATCCCCATCTTCTACATGGTTCTTCGATTCGGGTGCTTCCAATCATATAACCAGTGATGTATCCCATCTTCGTGACATTCATCCCTATACCGGCAATCAAGTTATTTCTACTGCGGATGGCACTAGACTACCTATTCAGTCCGTTGGATCATTGATTTTTTCTCCTTCTGCTCATCGCCAGTTCACTCTTCGTGATGTGTTTCATGTCCCTAACCTCTCCTCCAATTTAATTTCAGTTGGTCAACTCACATCCAATAACTGCTTAGTCATATTTCTTTCCAACTATTATTTTGTGCAGGATCTGGCAACGGGGAAGGTACTTGGGAAGGGTAGGCGGCATGATCGTCTGTACGTGCTGGACTTTGATCCATCTGTCACTCCAGCTCGTTGTTTCTTTTCTCCATCTTCATCAGATATTACTTCAACAAATAAATTGTGGAAACTGTGACACTTTCGCCTGGGTCATCCACATTCAGATAGGTTACTTCAATTAATTTCATCTAGCATGTTAGGGGATATTTCTCTTAATAAAAATGATTTGGATTATTCTTGTTCTTCTTGTTGTCTTTTAAAAAGTAAGTGTATTCCCTTTTCTTTAAGTACTATAAAATCATCTTCTATGTTTGAACTTGTGCGTACAGATGTCTAGGATCCATCACCAATTATGTCTCTCTCTGAGTTACGATACTATGTTATATTCATTGATGATTTCACACGGTACACTTAAATTTACTTTCTCGAATCAAAGTCACAGGTTTTTGAAAAATTCAAGTTATTTTACTCTATGGTGGAAACTCAGTTTCGGGTTCCAATTCAAACTCTCCACTCTGACTCAGGGGGGAATATCTCTCAACCGAATTTCGTACATTTCTTCAAGGTCATGGGATTATTCATCAAACCACCTGTTCTGATACTCCACAATAGAATGGGGTGGCTGAACGAAAAAATCGTCATATTGTTGAAACTGCTAACACCCTGATGACAGCTATGAGTGTTCCTCATTCTTTCTGGGTGGAAGCCATGTTACATTCAGTCTACTTGATTAACCGGATGCCAACCAAAGTTCTGAATGGTAAATCTCCCTACTTTGTTCTCACCGGCTTACCTCCTGCATATTCCACACTCCGTGTGCTTGGTTATATTTGTTATGTTCACCTGGCTTCACGTGAACGTAATAAACTATCTCCAAAATCGGTCAAATGTATGTACTTGGGATTTGGGGAAACTCAAAAGGGTTTTCGATGTTATGATCCTGTTTCTCGTCGTGTTCGAGTTTCACGACATGTTGTTTTTCTTGAACATATTACCTTTCATTCATCTTTTCCTCCTCCGCACACTCCAAATTCTTCTAGTCTAACCACCTTTCCTGAAATTCTGTTTGCCTCGAGTATTCTTCCTCATCCATTGCAGGTTTACTCACGTCGACCACATACAGATCCACCACCTATTACTCAACCTGAACCTACTGTACCTTTTGTGGATCCTGAACCTACCTCGATACGTCGTTCTGCTCGTGAACATCGAGCGCCTAATCGCTTGATATGCTCCATGTCTGTCATGAATGCTACTCTAGATACTGTTTCTATTCCTACTTCATATTCTTAGGCAGCCACTCATGATTGTTGGAAGAAGGCTATGACAAAAAAACTTGCGGCATTGGATAATAACCATACGTGGGACATTGTCCCTCGACCCGCTGACCAACAGCTAATTGGTAGCAAATGGATTTATTCTGTCAAGCTTAAGTCTGATGGATCATTGGATCGATACAAGGCTCGACTTGTCCCTCTCAGGGATACAAACAGGAATACAGAATTGATTACGATGAGACTTTTGCTCCTATGGCCAAGATGAAAATTGTTCGTACTCTTCTGGCTATATCTTCTGTTCGCTCATGGCCACTCTCTCAGATGGATGTGAAAAATGTCTTTCTTCATGGAGACCTCTAAGAAATCGCATATTTGAAACCTCCTCCTGGCTCTTTAATTCCTGACAATAAGGTATGTCACCTAATGTAACAACCCGAATCTTCGGGACCCGAGTACGCAACCCGTTTCCCAAAAACCCGAGTGTTAACCTTAAAGGATGGTCAGACATAATATTTTTCTTTTCTTTTATCAGAGTAAGCAAATGAACGTAGTGTGGACAAATCGACATAAAGGAAAATTTCATTATCATTCAAATGTACAAGAAGTTGCCCATAATGACTTATACAAACCAATGTCTCTAAAAATAGTAAATATAAGGATTTCATGATCTAAATACATGAAGAATAACAGAAAGCATATAAATATAAGCTGCAAGATCGCACAGCTCCTCCAGGAAAATACAGTCATGTAACCCTCGCACTTGGACTCGGCTCCTCATCGGCCTGAACCTGGAAATCACTTAAGCCACCTGTGCTACCTGTACGGTTATATTTTTGATGGATGAGTGGCCAACTCAGTGTGAATTCCCCTCAAGATTACACACCGCCGCATTAGGTAAGAAATAGTATAAAGCATCCAAACAACCAAAACAGTGTAAATGCAGTCTTATTAGATGCATGGATGCATGAATGCAATCATCGCCCCGGGGATGCTCATCCGTGCGGACAGTGGGCCATCACCCATGCAGTCATCGAACCTGGGAAATATCATCCAGTCGGAATCATCGAACCTGGGAAATATCAACCAGTCGGAACGTGCCATGTATGCATGATTAGCCACGTCATTATTAGTCCATTTACAACCAGCCAATTTAGATAAGCTCAAAGGTCACTACGGGGAGCACATGGCCCAACGTAGGCCGACAGCTCGGGCATAGTGTCCCATACCACCATCCCCGGCTCATGAGACTACCACCTTAGGATGTTTAATGGTACCCCGCCGACTAGTAGTCAATCATATTACTGTATATGGGGCTTACCATCACATGGTTGCATAGTATAAAATATCAAACCTATATAAGGAAAATATCAAATAAAACCACGTAGGGCGAATATCAAAATATGCCACATAGGGCGAATATCAAAACCATACGATGAAAACCATCCTTAAAAACCATTGAGCACAACAACCCTGGATGGTAGGCCCACATCAAATATCTATCTAGACTACCACTCAATAACCACCAAGTCGAAGGTCCATTACGATCACAACTAGTCAAGTTACATCCCAAGTATGGGTGTACATTCATATGTGGGAATTCCCCACTAATGTACCAGTTTAAAGTCCATAAGCAATACACAGATAATCCACAAGCATGAACAAATATACAGGATGAACATAAAGCAGGCAATATAGCAATTCAATTTCCACCAGCTAACACATGTGATTACAAGAGAGAGATATCAATTATGAATTTAAATAAAAAAAACTATAACTTAAGCTAATGAGAAGATGGAAAGCTCAAGGGAAAGAATCATCACCTTATACTTTGAATCGCCTTCTAATCTCGCTAAACGCTTGCGCCCTTAGAATTGTATCCTATCACAAATTACGAACTTGTATAATTAGATCCAGGTTGATCTACACACTACCTAGGGTTGAAGATCATAGCTTAAGGTCATCTTTTAGGGTTTTAATGTGGAATTAGGGTTTTATCCTAAAGTTCAGTTCTAAGCTTAGATTATTGGATTTGAACGCCAACTTATGTAAAATTAATTATCATCTTAGTTTATAACCATAACCTAATTATTAATATTGATGATGGAATTAATATTAGTTAATCATGACAATGATAGTCATTATAATGGTAGTAATCAGTATACTCCTATCAATGATACTATCTAAAAATTCTAATAACTAAGGTTGTGGTTTTTATCGGTACTTAGCAAAACTAACCTACTAATGGTTAACCATATTTGATAATTGCAATAATTATGGTAACTCTGATGATGATGATAATTAATAATAGAGTTATAATCGATGATAATAGTTACTATAACACTAATTAATACATCGTAATATTAATTATAAATTTCTAGTCAATATCATCAAAATAACGTTAATCGTTACAATAACTAGAAAATAATATTAATAGCAAAGTTACTAATGACGGACCTGATTGGTGAAAGGAAATGAAGATTCTCACCCTGTCGACTCGGTTCGAGTCGAGTTGGCTCGACCCAAGTACACCCATGCGCCTCACTCACTCTCCTTCACTATCTCTCCTCCCACTCTCCCTTTTTCATTTCTCCTTTCTCTCTTCTTTTTCTCCACATGCTAGAAATCCAGCAAGAGTCTAGACCATGCCAAACTAAACTCGATTCAGCTGGACTCGGTCTGAACCAAGTCGACTCGGTTCCAACAAAACAGCAGCCCCACACTGCCTTTCTCCCTCTCCCTTTTCTCTCATTTTTTTCTTCTTCCTTTCTTCTCTCTACCTTCTCTCCACTTTCTTCTCCTTCCTCTCTGGACAGGGAAAAGCCTCCCGACTCGACCTGCGACTTGACCCGACTCGGATGGGTGCAGCAGCACAGCCGCACCACCCTCTCTCTTTCTCTCTCTCCCATTTTCTTTCTCCCTATTTTCACTGCTTCTATCTTCTTCCTTCCTTCCATCTTCTCCCTTCTTTCGTTGAAGTCCAGCAGCACCACTGTACTCAACCCAAGCACGGCCCAAACTCAGCTCAGTTCGAGCTGGTGCAGCAACGCACCACCTTCTTTCTCTCTATTCTATTCTCTCCTTCTGTTTCTCCTTCCATTTCTTTTCTATTTTCACTTGCTGAAGGTCCAACTGGAATAGCTGGACATCTAGTAAGATCCGACCCGAACTGCGACTCAGTTGAAGACGTGGCAGCGGCGGAGAAGAAAGTTGTCGTTAATGGCAGATTCTCCCCCTCTTCTTCTTTCTTTAATCCGACAACGTGGGAGGGTTTCTAGGGGTGTAATGGAGCTTGGGGGACAGTGAGAGTGGAGCTCTAACGACGTCTGGTTGGTGGGTTCGAATGGAGAAGAAAACGGCTAGTTACTTGGCTGCGGTTGCGAAAATGGAGGAGTGCCCTATCTCTCGACCTTTGTGCCCTTTTATGCATCTCCTAACCCTTCCTAGGTCATTGGATCAATAGCAAACGGTCCAGATTTTCCCTGGCGAAACCGCCCTTGATTATGGTGGGTAAAACCGAAATCGGCCACGGTTTCGTTCGGAAAACCCTAAGCAAGATAGAAGGCTGAGATGCTTTGCATCTAACGGTCGTAAATGAAAGGGGATAACGTACCCAGATTGCCAGTCTGTCAACAACAGACAAAATTTCTATTTTTGGAAAGCTTGGCCGCACACAGCCCGACCTCGCTAACGTTTGTGTGCACGCATGGCAGCATGGGTATGTATGGAAACCGTGGTCTTGGTCAGAGCCTCGTTCCGCATAAGATGGACGGGTCAGATCGATCTTCCGATCACAGGTGGTGGGCCACGAACGGTCCCAAACGGTCGTCCGACCATTGCTGTTAAAACCAGGGAGAGAGAGAGAAATCTCTCTTTTAAGTAAAAGGCGGGTCGGCGCCCGCTGACCGGGCTTGGTGGTCCGGTGCACCTCGAGTGCTCTCCCGAGGTGCACATGCGACGCAGGTGAGGGGTCCACCGCGATGTTTTTAAGAAATCCTCACCGTCCATTACGCTTGGAGGTCCTGAGCAGGGCCCTAGATCAAGGATTAGGTTGATGGGGCACCTGGGTGGGGCCCACAACGTGATCTGAAGTCCTAACGGTGGTTTCTTGTCAATCTAGTGGTCGGATCTGTCCGCAATCGAAGGTTGACGGTTAAAAGAGTCCAAGGGACCATTTAAGCTAAGACCCAAGGGTCAGGTTACAGATATATAGCCTGTTCTGATTTTTTGACACTAAATATTATGTTATAATACATTTAATAATATTATTTACTGTTATAATAATAATTATTATTATTAGAAATTATTTATATTATCACAAATTGTAAATACATGTAAATTATACGAATGTCAGTAAGCATAGATTAATGTATGTATACATATATTTTATTTTTATGTATTACAAAATCTTTAGTTTGTAATTTATACTAATGATATTGTAAGCATATGATATGGATTATAGTTACATATCCCTTTAACATGAAACTTCAAACATTTATATCATTTCATAGTATATTTTTAGGTTGTATTATATTTATTATTATTATTATTATTATTATTATTATTATTTGCATTAAATTAAATCACGTGGTAACACTCGAGTACTGGAAAGTACGGGGTGTTACACCTAAAGAAAGCCTTGTATAGCCTCAAACAGGCACCGCGGGCATGGTTCCAACGCTTTCACAATGTGGTTACGGGTGCTGGCTTTACTCAAAGTGGTCATGGCCCATCCCTATTTTTGCGCACCACTGCTTACGGCATTGTTATTGTTCTAGTTTATGTTGATGACCTCCTACTGACTGGTAGCGATGCTACTGGCATTTCGGCTTTAAAGGAAGTTCTGCAATCATCCTTCAAGATGAAAGACCTCGGCATCTAACATACTTTCTTGAACTTAAGTTTTCACGTTCCAACTGTGGGATTCTGGTCAGCCAGCGTAAATATACCAAGGATCTTCTCGCCTTAGCATCATTGACGGATCAGAAGATAGTTCAGACTTCTTTAGAACTTAACGTTCACTATGGCCGTGACGATGGTGATCTACTTGCACAGCCCGATTTATACCGCCATCTGGTTGGGAGTCTAGTTTACTTAACTATGACTCGCCCTGATATTGCCTACTCTGTCCAAGTCGTCAGTCAGTTTGTTTCTGCTCCTCGGACTCTTCATATGACTGCGGTGTTGTGCATCCTACGGTACCTTCATGGAACTCTAGATCGATCTCTGTTCTTCTCCTCCACGGCGACTCTAGACCTTCGTGCTTATTCGGATGCTGATTGGATCGGATACGCTCTCACGCGAAGACCTACCACTGGCTACTGTGTTTTTCTCGGCACTTCTCTCATCTCCTGGAAGTGTAAGAAGCAGGCCACTGTTTCCAAATCGAGTACAGAAGCTGAGTATCAGGCGATGTCTACTGCGTGTAGTGAGCTTGTCTGGTTACATGGACTTCTTTCAGACTTGGGCATTCAACTACAGAATCCTACTCCACTCCATGTCGATAATCTCAGTGCCATTCAAATTGCTTCTAACCCAGTTTTTCATGAACGGATGAAGCATATTGAAGTTGACTGTCACTTTATTCTTGAGAAATTTCAGTCTGGGCTCATTTCTCTTCCACATGTGGCATCCCATGATTAGATCATGATTAGATTGCTGACATTCTCACCAAATCTCTCACGTCTGCACACCACTCGTTTCTTGTTGGCAAACTGTTACTTGTCGATGACCAGCATTAGTTTGAGGGGGGTGTTAGACACCTCACATACCTTGTATATCTTATTACCTTGTATATCTTGTTTCTATAGGTAGGGGATTCTACGTTTATTACTTTCCTTGCATAGATGGTTGTAATCTCTATATATACGACCCCATTGGGTTGTCTCAAATACACAGAAAATCTTCTACATCTCTCTGCTTTCAGTTACAATAGTGTTCCTATTATGTACAAGACTCTCTTATCCATATGTTGTTTATCCATACCTAAAGATTTTCCTATTTGTTCTTCTCCTTGGGCAACCTTAACCTTAAAATTGGCAAGAGAAGATTTAAGTTGGCTAACTTTTAGTCTCAGGTCTTGATTATTAAATTTAACTGTCTCATGTTCAAATTCAAGACCTGCATATCTCTCCAAAGTCTCATCAAGATTAGACTTAAGATTTTTCTTTGCTTAAATTAGGGAGAAGTTTTCATATTTTACTTATTCAAGCTAGTTAGTCAATTGATTCTTTTCAACCTTTACTAGACCTAACTTTTTAATAATCTTTAAATTTTTAGTGAAAAGTAGGTTATAGGCTTCTTGCAATTTGATATTTCTTTCATCATCTTCTTCTTTATTAGAGAATTCTCTTCTTCTTCTTTTAAGGTATTATGGTTGAAATTTCCTCCAATGTCTATAGTCATAGGGAGAGTAGCAGTGGTGAAGGCAATCGGAATGAAAGTTTACCTGTGGCATATTAGGATTACCATGACTGTACGTGGAGAAGCTTGGCTAAGGAATGAAGTCTATGTCCTAGAGGGGCGAGATTAGGACCTAGTTAAAAATATGCCTTTTAAAACCCAATTTGCTAACTTAATCTAATTAATAATTAAACTAAGCAAGGCAATTTAACTTTGAAGCTTCCAACCATTAGAGGGTCTAATCACATAGACTACAACTGATATGCCAATAAGCAACTAGTCTATAACAAGATAGTGTACACGTGTGTGTGGGATGTCAACTCCTATCACTCATCTAATCATGCATGCATATAATTAAGCATTCAACATATAAGCATAATTGAACAGATGTGCCAATAACAGTCCCAAACACAATCATGTATAGTGGTTCGGCTACTTGGCTACTCCACTCCCGGCAAACGCACTCAACTCATGAGTATATCGGATTTCACTATTAAAGGTTTTAAATCAGGTTAACATCTAACCTTTACAGGCACGCACAAGGACTTTAAGATTTAGGCCATATACAAGAACCAAGGTCCTACACAAGAATCCAAGATTTATGCCCTCCACAAGACCTAAGGTTCTACAGAAGAACCTGGTATGTACACTCCTATCGAGACTCTCGCAAGAGACTTTAGTTAGTTTTCCTTAGATTAACCAACAACCTTGGTCCTACACAAGGCCCTACGTTTACTCCCGCCAGATGCTCCCACGGAGATTGACATGCAAACACTCGTGTTTGGTGGCCTACGCAAGGACTTGATTTAGGCCATACAAAAGAGCCAAGGTCCTACACAAGAACCTAGGATTTAATCTCTACACAAGAGTCAAGGTCCTATACAAGAACATGGTCAAGTTTGTGTCACAAACTCTTACCATCAATCCTACACAAGGAAAGAGAGTATATGGACTTGTACACTTGGCAACTTACTTGTCAAATTGAGCCCCTTTTGGAAAACTTTCTTAGGTTGCTTGATCGTTGCTCTCCCATGCTTCAACCAGCTCTCCAATGCTCCCCTGATCATGATGCCGATGATTTTCCAATGCTTCATCTCCAAGATCAACCACCTTGCATGTGATGCTCCTTTGAGATAACCAAGGTGATGGAAGGTTGGTTGAATCTCCTAAAACTAATGAAAAGTTATATTTCCTATGGTATTCACCTAAATGGGTCTTCTAGAGAATTTAAATAATGGTATGACTATAAAGGATAAGTCTAATCTCTAGAAAATGGAAGAGTTCAAGCACATCTTCAAAGGTGGAGGTTGAAATCCTCATTTAAGTATTAATCTCAAGAAAGATGACTTAGAACTCAATGGTATAGAGGCTTGAGATGAAGGATATGAACATGGATTCACATAAGCTTCTCTTGCACCAAAAACCCATTCAAATGACAAGAACTGAATGCTCTTTATAAAAAGTTTAAATTCCAACAGTAAAAAAATGGGCAAAAATACCTCTGTTGATGCCATTGAATGAGGCTTCAATGTCATCAAAGTAACATTCGATGCCATTGGAGGCCACCTCGATGCCATCAAGAAAATAAGATATTCTTGTTGGACATATCTGACTTACTCGTTTGATGCCATCGATAGACCTTCGATGCTATTGAACTTAACATTCGATGCCATCGAAGGTGGCCTCGATGTCATTGAGAAAATCAGAAAGAAATGTGATTTCTTACTGGACATTTCTAATTCTCGATTGATGCCATCGAGGGGGCCATCGATGACATCTTGATGGGATCGAGTAGCATTGAAAACTGTTGTTTTTGGGCATATGTTTTTACAGCATCTTCGTACATCTTCTAGCCTTATTTATCATGTTCCACTTAGGTTGCTAAGGCTAATGGATGATCATTTAGGTTTTCATATTAAGCGTATATCATTTAGAGGTCAAAGAGTTATTTTGGGTCAAGGGTTAGCATCACGAAGGCATCTTTTTTATATGTTTTTTACTCCTTGATGCTCTTGTCCTCTTGTATCTTCGATCTTCAGCTTCCAAAGGCTAAACTGACTACATGACACATGGACTTACGTGATTGAAAATCAGGATGCACAAATTAGTACACTAACATAGAACTCGTAGTGATCTGAGGTCTTTATCACTATGGGAATCCTCAAAATCTGATTTGGAATCCTCATAATCATCCCATGTTAATGTCATTCTTTTTTTGTTTTGAATTAATTTTACTAGTACATACAGAGGCAACATGACCATAACCCTCATAGTTGTAATATTGGTTTTCTTTTGATTTTTTGAAAGATATACCAATGCATGTAGGGTCAGCAATTTACCCTTTTTGTCATAATTTTTTTCTCTATTATTCTTGAAGAACCTCATAAATTCTTTAGTGATTGAGGTCATTTCTTCGTCTTCATCATCACTATCATCTTTAGATTCCTTTTGTTGTGCCTATGTGAAGATTTTAAGATAATGTGTTTGTTCTTAAATGGGGTCTTAAAGTGTAGTTCAAAGTATGTAGGAATTTACAAGTTCTTCTACTTTCATGCTATTTATATCCCTACACTCTTCAGATGGATGTTATTTTGGAGGTGAATCTCTCTGGTAGAGACCTAAGGATATTCTAAAAAATATGGCTCTTTGGGACTCGTTTTCCTAAACTTCATGTGGAATTACAAATGTCATTCAGTTTAGAATAAAACTCTATAAAAAATTCATCCTCTTCCATCTTAATGTTTTCAAATTATGTGGTTAAGAGTTGAAGCTTAGAATGTTTAACTGTGCTTGTTCCCTTACGGATAGTTTTTAAAATATTCCATGCTTACTTACTAATTTTACATGTAAATATTCTTTTAAATTCATCTTATGAAACTGCACAGTATATAGCATTGAGAGCTTTTAGCATCATTGTCATATTTATTTCTCTCATCAACACTCCATTTAGATTTATCTTTGGGAGTGGTAATGGTGACACCATCTACCACTACTTGTTCCACCAATATCTGCCAACCTTGGTTTATGATCTTTCAAACCATAGGGTCAAAGGATCTTAAAAATATCCTCAGTCTTGCCTTCCAATAAGTTAGACCCATCAAAATATTGTGGTCATGAGAAGGAGCTCCCCTCATTGTTAGAGATCATTGTAAAGATCTTACATATCATACTCTAGATAGTTAAGTCCTTAAAAAGTAACCCTCTCTGATATCAATTTAAATTGCGTGGAAGCTTCGGGAGTTTAAAATTATGGCTAAGTTTTAGAAGGGGGGTAAATAAGACCACTTAAAATTATTTACCAGTTAATTCAATTAAGCGTATCCAAGATCAAATACTATAAAGACACAATTATACGTGAAAGGTAATCTATGATGTGGGACAGAGATATCAAGTGTGTGTGCACTATACTAAACACCTAGTATACAATCTATTCGTGCATTCATATACAATGAAAGAATCAAATCATAAGCATAATATAGAAATGCATACATATCAACAATGGCAAACACAATGATGTATAGTGGTTCAGTTAAATCCCTACTCCACTCTCAGATGATGAACTCAAACTCAAGTTTTTCAAATTTCATTATCTCAATGATGTTTTATAGGTTAACCATTAGCCTTTACAATAGTTTTCTATACGTTCACCACTAACATTTGCGATCTTACACAAGGATCCACATACACTCCTACTGGATGTCAATCAAGACAACATATATTTAGCAAGGATAGCATACATTTAGCCATAATCAAGACAGCAACATATATTTAGCTGGGACAGCAGGGACAAAATAATCAGGACAACAGCATATATTTAGCAGGGACAACATACATTTAGCTATAATCAGGACAGCAACATATATTTAGCAGGGACAGCATAATCAGGATAACATTAGGATATATTTAGCTATAATTAGGTCCTCTAATTATGGCATAATTGTGTCAATCTTGTACAGTTACTGATTGTATAGTTTCCTTATTTGTTAGCCTAGATTGATGTTAATGGCTGCAATTCAGCCTTGTAATTAGCCTAGAGTTTCTATATAAACAGAGAAACCTCACAATGAGGACATTCAATCCAAAATACTTTCATGGTATCAGATCCTTCTATTACCTGTTCTGAGATTTCTAAGTTGGGTTGGACTAATTTGTTGGTCTTCTTGACTGTCGATACCTTCAAAGGAAGGTGTAGATAATTCTAGTGGGTTATAAATTGTTGTTTGGCAGTTTCTGTCGAGGTTAGGAAGTTTCTCTCTTGCTGAAAATTTTCATTTTGGGGTGATTAGTGGTTGTCGGCGTGTCCAGTTCTTGCTGAAAATTCTCATTTTGGTCTCTTTTTATTTTGGATTTACTGGTTGTAGCCTGCAGGCTTGTTTTTTGGACTAGGGGTGAGGTAGATTTAGTATTATCAGTCTTTATTACTGTGTTCCGGGCACCATGTCTACTAGCAACTCGGATTCTTTTGGTGTGTGCTTCACGGGCAAGAATTATTCTGCCTGGGAATTTCAATTTTGCCTATTTGTTCTGGGGAAAGAGTTATGGGGTCACATAGATGGAAGTGCTCCAGTTCCTACTGAACTGTCTAAATTGGCTTAGTGGAAAGTGAAAGATACTAGAGTCATGACATGGATTTTAGGATCTGTTGATCCTCTGATTGTCGTAAATTTGAGGTCATACAAGACTGCACGAGATATGTGGAAATATTTAAAGAAGGTTTATAATCAGGACCACACAGATAGACGCTTTCAGTTGGAATATGAGATCGCCAATTACACTCAGGGCAATCTCTTCATTCAAGATTATTTTTCTGGGTTTTAGAACTTGCGGGGTGAATTTGCTAACATTATTTATGCTAAGATACCAGCTGCATCTCTCGTTGCTGTTCAGGAGGTTCATGAACAAAACAAAAGAGATCAGTTTCTAATGAAGTTACGGCTGGAATTTGAGGCAACTCACTCTAATTTGATGAATCGTGATCCTCGTCCCTCTTTGGATGTGTGCTTTGGGGAATTACTTCGTGAAGAGCAGCGTCTTGCAACATAAGCTACTTTTCAGCAGAATCGCAGGACCTATAATGACGTCGCTTATGCAGCTCACGGGAAAGGCAAGGGTCGGGATATGTGGAAGGTCCAATGCTTCAGCTGCAAGGAATATGGGCATATTGCTGCTCACTGTGCCAAGAAATCTTGCAATTATTGCAAGAAGCCGAGACATATTATCAAAGACTGTCCGACTCATCCCCAGAATCGCCAAACTGATGCCTATCAAGCTGCGGTGGGTACTTCTGCTTCCGCTAATTCCTCTACAGCTGGTGATCCCTTTGTTCTTACTCCTGAAACTGTTCAGCAAATGATCATTTCAGCCTTTTCAGCCTTAGGGCTTCAGGGAAACAGTACACTACCATCTTTACCTTAGCTTGTTGATTTTGCTGCGTCTAATCATATGACTAGTTCCTCCAACACTCTTACCAATGTTCTGCATTATCATGGCTCATCGTACATTCAGATTATTGATGGTAGTCAGTTACCTATTCATGTTGTTGGGGATATTAATTCATTAGTTAAAAAGTTTTTATATCTCCTGAGCTTTCTACTAGTCTCATTTCCATTGGACAATTGGTTGATAACAACTGTAATGTTGGGTTTTTTCGTGATGGTTGTATTGTGCAGGATCAGGTATCGGGGAAGATACTCGCGAAGGGGCCTAAAGTTGAATGATTGTTTCCTCTACATTTTTCCATTCCTTCTTGCATTTCTTTGGCTTGTACTACTGTAAACAATAAGGGTGAAGTATGGCACAAACGTTTGGGTCATCCTAACTCTAATGTTCTATCTCATTTAGAAAAATCTAGTTTGTTGGGTAATAGAGATCAATTTTCCTCTCATCTCTCTATTGATTGCTCAACATGTAAATTAGGTAAGAGTAAATCTCTTTCCTTTCCTGCTCATGGTAGTCGTGTTGAAAGCTGTTTTGATTTGATCCATAGTGATGTGTGGGGTATTACTCCTATTATATCTCATGCAAATTATAAATATTTTGTCACATTTATTGATGATTATAGTAGGTATACCTGGATTTATTTTCTTCATTATAAATCTGAGGTATTTTCTGTGTTTCAACAATTTGTGGCTTATATTAAAACTTAATTCTCTTCAGGCATTAAAGCATGCCTTTCTCAAGTTGAAAGGAATTATTTTTGAGCGTTCTTGTCCTTATACACCTCAACAGAATGGTGTTGCTAAACGTAAGAATCGCCACCTGTTGGAGGTTGTTCGAACGTTATTGCTTGAATCTTCAGTTCCTTCTAAATTTTGGGTGGAAGCCTTATCCACGGCAGTTTATTTAATTAATAGATTGCCTTCAAGTGTCTTGCATTTTAAAACTCCCTATTATCGTCTTCATCATCAGCATCCCTACTATCTTGATATGCATACTTTTGGTTGTGTTTATTTTATTCATTTACCATCACATGAACGACACAAACTTTTTACCCAATCTATTAAGTATGCTTTTATGGGTTATAGTAATGCACACAAAGGTTATGTGTACTATGATCCATGCTCTAACAGATTTCATATTTCTTGTCATGTTGTTTTCTTTGAAAATCAGTCTTTCTTTTCTACTCATGTTGCATCCTTATCTGAGATCAATATTCTTCCTCATTTTAATGACTTGACTCCTATTCCTGAGCAATTCAAACCTAGATTTGTATATGAACGCTGACGATCGACTTTGCCCCTTCTTCAGCCTATTCCTTCTGCGGCTGATTCAGGTTCTGACATTGTTCCTCATCGGTCTACTAAAGTCTCTCGTCCTCCTGATTGGTATGACTTTTCTCATACATCTCTTCATGCCACTTTGTCCTCTGTTTTAATTCCATCATGTTATTCCGAGGCTGTTAAGCATGAATGTTGGCGTGAGGCGATGGCCGAAGAACTTCGGGCTCTTCAGGACAATCACACATGGGATGTTATTCCTTGTCTGGCAAATGTTAAAGCCATTGGTTGTAAATGGGTTTACTCGATTAAGCTGCATTCTGATGGTACTCTAGATTGCTACGAGGCCCGGTTAGTTACACTTAGTAACAGACAGGAATATGGGGTGGACTATGAGGAGACCTTTGCTCTAGTCGCGAAGATGACTACGGTACTAATGGTTATTTCTATTGCAGCATCCCAAGGCTGGCCACTTCATCAAATGGACGTTAAAAATGCATTTCTTCATGGTGATCTCAAAGAGGAAATTTACATGGCCCTGCCACCTAGCTTAACCTCCTCCTCTTCTTCTGATGTATGTAAATTGAAGCGATCTCTGTATGGGTTGAAACAGGCTCCTCGGGCATGGTTTGATAAGTTCCGGTCTACCTTACTTCAGCTTTCCTTTGAGCAGGGTCAATATGACTCCTCTTTGTTTCTTCGTAAGACCTCTGCTGGTATTGTTCTTCTTCTTATTTACGTTGATGATATTGTTATCACCGGGACGGATTCAGACTTGATCACTTGTCCACAACAGCATCTTCAGGCCTCGTTTCATATAAGGATCTTGGTCCTCTTACATACTTCTTGGGGTTGGAAGTTCACACGGATCCTTCTGGTATCATTTTGAATCAACATAAGTACACACAAGATTTGATTACTTTAGCTGGTCTTCAGGATACTTCTTCTATGGATACTCCTCTAGAAGTAAACACGAAGTATCGTCATAAGGAGGGTGATCTCCTGTCTGATCCTACTCTGTTTCAACAGCTGGTAGGCAGTTTGAACTATTTGACTATTACTCGACCTAATATTTCCTTCGCCGTCTAGCAGGTTAGCCAGTTCATGTAGACTCCATGCCATCCACATTTGGCTGTTGTTCGTCGTATCATCTGATACCTTTGAGGATCCCCTAGCTGTGGGTTATTCTTTCCAACCGGCTCTCCTCTTTGCCTTGTTGCTGTTCACTCCCCAAGTATAGGGTTGTGATGTAGTAATAATCTCGGTAAGACCGAGGTCGAATCCACAGGGACTGAAACCTGTACGTTATCTGAAACTAACCAGAACTAGAATTAGGATGAGATGAAATCTAAATTGAGTATGATTTGAGGAATAATGGTGAAATAACAGTCTAAAACTTAGGAAAAATTTAGAGAAGGAACACTAGGGATTCAGAGGATCCACTTGTAGAGATCAGGGAGATCTTATGCATGTATCACAAATCATGGAAATTAAATGAACTGATGTTGATATAGTTTTCAAGAGATGAGAGGTATATGAATTAGAATGGATTCCATCACCAAACCATGCCCATGAGACAAAGCAGACAACAGAATTAAACTAATTACCAACCAATCAATGTATGAAAGTTAGGAAGGATACCGACATCCAACCATGCCCAGGAGACGATGGTGCACAACAGGGCTTCCTGACGTCAGATACATAAAAAGGAAAGGAAATACTCAAAGCCATCGCAGACCCATTGTAATTTCAGTCACAACAGACCATTAAAGACTAAAAATATTCCCTTAATTAAACTATAATCAAGGTCGTTTATAAATTAAAAATTAATTCAATGGCACAACGTAAAACCTCCCATCACACCACAAGCTTCACCCCTTAGCCCTAGCTAAGGGGTTTAGCCACACATGGATGGACTAAATTCCTAGCCAAAACAAAATAAATAAAATAAACAATAAATAAATAAACTCTACTCTTATCTGCTCTCCACGTCCCAACCTCCCAGCCTTCACGTTTCCATGGCCCCCCCTAGATCTGAATTCTCTTCTGTTTTAATAGGCAGCAGGGAGAAGTGTAATTCGTGCTGGAGTCGGAGAACAAGGAGTTACGCACTCCTCTTTCGCAGCAGCGGCGGAAACAGATCCGGTTCGCGCAGGCTTAAAAACTTCTTGTGTTTGGAATCTGTTTTGGGGACGCTGATCGTCCCAGCTCCTGATTTGACTCCATGGTTAGCGTCAGAACCCTTCAATGAATCCGTTGGACGGATTGGATCATCGATCTGACGATCTGCATGAACGTAGTGGGGCCCACGGCTGCCGGATTGCACGGACGCGCGAACAGAGCCTTTGCTCGCGCGCTGTGATGATGGCGGGGCCCATTATTGAGGTCGGTTGGAAAATCCACACCGTCCATTAGATGAAGCTCGAGATTTTAGTTGGAAAGGACTGCTTTTGGATTGTTTTTGGTGTGGTCCACAGGACTTTTCACGCTGCCGTCCGTCCAACGTTTGAACGGTTGAAGATCGATCAAGCCGTTCTCTATAAATTTCGTCACCTAGGTGTAGATTATAGCTGCCCCAGGGAACGAATGGATGGTCAGGATCACCATTTTGGACAATGGGTGAGGCCCACAACTGCATCTCAGCGGACGTTCGTCCGCTCGCTGCGTAAGAAGAGACGAGTCGGGTCAGCTTACGCTGACCGACTAACTGGCGTGCGGTGAACGTCCAGCGCATGTGCACCCCATGTACATGCGATGTACACGTGGGGTCCATTGAGATGTTTATATGAAATCCGCGCCGTCCATCTATTTTGTCTCTTTAGTTAAGGGGTTGATACCAAAAGTAAAACACATCCAGGTATCAGGTGGGCCCCAAATTGAGGATTTATGGGCTGATCTATCCGTTAGGCCACTTTTATGGAGATCCGAGAGCTCAATTTCGACGTGCACGGTTAAATTATGGTCCTTAGGCCGTGTATGAAATTTCGGGCTGAACAGATGGTGGAAACCTTGTGATCTTGCATTCTGGACCAATTTTGGGCTACTTAAGCTTCAGTTTCTCAGTTTTCTCGGATCTCTGACCATGTAAATCATCGATCCCAATCCCTAGGAGTCCGTCCCCTGCTTTTGTGACATTGGAGTGCCAAATCCACGCTTTTAATACCCAATTTCAGTTTAAGCTCCTAAATACATCCTGCTTCGAAAACACGATTAAATTAAACCGTTAATCAGTACTATGTTTGTAAATTCAGGCAATAAATAGGGTCTGATATGCAATATTTGACCCTCAACACAACCCCCAACCAGCATTTTGCTAGTCCCGAGCAAAGTATGCGAAAAATAAGTTGATAATTACAGGGAAATTTTTATGAAACCGAGTGATATTTTGAAAAAACAATCCAGATATGAGAAATCTTAAGATTCATGAATGTTGATTATCAATTTCTCCTGGCCTCTCATGCACGGTGAATTTCATAATCAAGTTCAAATATTAATCCATAAACTAGAATAATTTTAAACATTGAGTTCCATGGGTGTATAGTGAAATCTCAACCTGTCATCATTAAGAGATCAAATTGTCGATTTCATGATATCATTAGTAATCAATCAGAAAATTCATAACAACCATCACCTAAACCAGTACTTTGCCTCACAGATCATTCTTTCATTTTCTAGTTTTTTTTTTTTTTTTTTTTTTTTTTTTTCATATCAAGATGGGAATCAAATTTTCACTTATAGGGAGCAGACCTATGGTGAAACTAGTTGCCCAACTCTTTCTAACTGTTAATCATGAAAAATCGAATCCACACCTATAGGGAGCAAACCCATGGTGCAGCTCTTTTTTTTTTTTGTTTATACCCTGATGGCCAAATCTTTTAGGCTGGTTTCTTTCATGCTCAGTGATTACCAAATTAACCCTTCAGTTTCAAACTGAAATCTTAATGTGTAAGCGAGATGTGACATGTGAAATCATGACTCAATCAATGTTTAAAACCTCTAACCATGGACTAATAATTTAAATTTAACTGTGAAATTTGACCGATAACTGAACCCAAGAGTCATGAATTACCAATATTACGTATCGTAAAATTCTAAATCCAAGATAGTCGTCAAAATCACTTCAAATTCACAAGAATTTCCAGTAAAAATTTTAAAATTTTTACAAATTTTGCTTAGGACCAAGAACAAGAAAACACTGATTAGGAAACCTAATCTCCCACCCCCAACCTAAAATCTACATTGTCCTCAATGTAAAAGAGATAAACATGCAATGCACATGAGACAACGGCAATAAAGAAAAAGTGATGGGAAGATAGTACCTGGATAAAGAGTCGAGAGACTTTTCAAAAAAATATCAGCGAGAGCGTAAGTCAGCGCAAGAGAGAAACCAACACAAGTAAAACACAAATAACAAAAAAAAAACTCCTACCTATACCACTTTCGCAGGTGCTCTCGATTGCATTTAGCGTATGCAACAAGCCTTTAAACCCCTAGGTTGCCCCTAGTGAACGAGTTGTAGTCTCGTGAGGGTTTACAGTAATGTTACCCACAAACATTGAATTAACTACTCATGCTGCATGGTTCATCTTCTGGCCAGTATCTTAATAAGTTCCTCAGTAAGTTCCTCAACAAGATCATCCAAAAGCCCTTTTTGCAAAAGGCTTGGGTGCCCTGGAGCATGACTTTCCAGAGAGACTTATGTACCTCATAAGAAATTGTCCATTGCATTGCTTGAGGTAACCAGAGTATGTACGATTCACCTGTGAGAGAAGAAGTTTCAACGTTAGTATCCCATGGTGAATCAGAGACTACAAGTAGATAGAGTTCAGAAAACTTTTCAAAAAGTGATGCAGCCTCAACATATTTCGAAGTATCAGACTTCAGTTCAATTTTTAGCTCCTCCTTTAATGGTAGATGTTTAGGATCAGGGGAAGAAGGGGCTTCAAAATAAGGGTTCTCTCGGTCAGTGATAACTACCGAGATGTTGTCTTGCGAGACATCCACTTTGTCTTTTGACATGGGATCGTTTGACTTTGCAAAGTGTGCCCAGCAATTATCAAAATAGTCAAAAATTTCAGCTGAGAGTGACTTATTTTCCTCATTGAAGTCTGTAATGAGATGCTCAAGGACTCCCTCGCCCTTAAAAGTATATGAAGATATGCTCTCTTGCTCCAGTCCTGCACAGACATATTAAAGATCAATAGGGGAAGCATCGATGGGATCACTTTGTTCATTGAAACTACTCAATCGAGGCGTTGAACTGTCCGACGTGTACAACTCAGATGGTGGTCTCAATCGAGTGGTTTCTAATTCCAGAGTCTTAGCGAGCAGCTCGTCCTTCTCCCGAATCACATTATCATTCAATTCACGAGAGTGGTCCAAACATGTCTCACAGAAGTTGGAAGGGTCGGTTCTAATGAGCTCATCTTCCACTTTTAAATCAGACATGTTAGGTGAGTGGAGTAGCTCAGTATGACCGATCACTTCGTGTGCTTCTTGAGCATTGACCTGGACCATACTTGAGATTGATTCCAGGGGAATTTGGGTTGTGCTCTCATGAATCTCATCCCAATACTTCTCAGCTTCCAATTCAGTGCAGTACACACTTGAGATGGGATCGCTTTCCTTACATTCTAAATTCGGTTGAGGTTCGAATAAACTAACCTCAACCTCATCATTGAGATCCTGTGTATCATGTAAGGAAAGTGTGTCATCATCACTGTATTTGAAAGACACCCATGTATCTCCATCATTGTTTTGAACAGTCAGTGAGATCGACTCATCGGAGAGTTGAACCGTATGCTCATTAATGGAATCCAACTCCTCATTCCAAAATCCAGATTTCGTCAAAAGCGAGTGAGGATCACTTTCCTTGCATTGTATTTCTGGATTGGATTGTAGTTGGGATGAGCGAGCTTCCTCTATCCTTTCAAGGCACGAATTGAGTACTTCTAATGATTTCATCATTTTCACAACATGCTGGTTGAATTGTTCTAGATTAAAACATGAATCCTCTTGGATCGTTTCTGGTTGGTTCTCAATGGTAGGGTATCCAAGAGAATAATCATTACATGTTGTTGCTTCATCTTCCCAACATTGATGGTTCCACTGATTAGAGTCATACGGATCATGTGTGGGAGAATCTGATGGTTGGTAATACATATTATCACTCATAATATAATCACGCATTGTTTTCTTTTTCTCAGATGAGTGATAATAATTCTCACTCTCATAGTTATGATAACCCCAACATTCACGTACTGTCTTGTTAATCCGTGGGGTGTAATTGTTCTCCTGCATATGATCACGTAAGGACTTCTTAATCGGTGGAGCATCATGTTTCAATTGATTGAAGTAATTTTCAGAAAATATTTGAGGCATAGGCTGTTTTCCATCATTATCTTCATACATCAAAAAATTTTCCCAAGATTCCTTAGCTATCTCAGCACATATACGTTCCAACTCTTGCATAGTAAAACCCTAATTCTGAATCTAATCCTAAGAATAAAATAATCCTACAGCAATATGAGATCCAGAAAAAAGAGAAAGAATTTAGAAAGAAATTACCGAATTAAAAGTGTATGTCAGGATCCTACAAAACAGGAAAACAGGTTAGTTTCTAGAAATCAGAAAAAAAAAAAAAAAAAAAACTAAAAACTAAAGTTAGAAAAGAAATCCTAATCTTAAACTAATCCTAAGACTAATTAATTTCAGAAAATCGTAGCCGTCAGTCCCCAGCAACGGCGCCAAAAACTTGTTCACTCCCCAAGTATAGGGTTGTGATGTAGTAATAATCTCGGTAAGACCGAGGTCGAATCCACAGGGACTGAAACCTGTACGTTATCTGAAACTAACCAGAACTAGAATTAGGATGAGATGAAATCTAAATTGAGTATGATTTGAGGAATAATGGTGAAATAACAGTCTAAAACTTAGGAAAAAATCAGAGAAGGAACACTAGGGATTCAGAGGATCCACTTGTAGAGATCAGGGAGATCTTATGCATGTATCACAAATCATGGAAATTAAATGAACTGATGTTGATATAGTTTTCAAGAGATGAGAGGTATATGAATTAGAATGGATTCCATCACCAAACCATGCCCATGAGACAAAGCAGACAACAGAATTAAACTAATTACCAACCAATCAATGTATGAAAGTTAGGAAGGATACCGACATCCAACCATGCCCAGGAGACGATGGTGCACAACAGGGCTTCCTGACGTCAGATACATAAAAAGGAAAGGAAATACTCAAAGCCATCGCAGACCCATTATAATTTCAGTCACAACAGACCATTAAAGACTAAAAATATTCCCTTAATTAAACTATAATCAAGGTCGTTTATAAATTAAAAATTAATTCAATGGCACAACGTAAAACCTCCCATCACACCACAAGCTTCACCCCTTAGCCCTAGCTAAGGGGTTTAGCCACACATGGATGGACTAAATTCCTAGCCAAAACAAAATAAAATAAAATAAAATAAAATAAACAATAAATAAATAAACTCTACTCTTATCTGCTCTCCACGTCCCAACCTCCCAGCCTTCACGTTTCCATGGCCCCCCCTAGATTTGAATTCTCTTCTGTTTTAATAGGCAGCAGGGAGAAGTGTAATTCGTGCTGGAGTCGGAGAACAAGGAGTTACGCACTCCTCTTTCGCAGCAGCGGCGGAAACAGATCCGGTTCGCGCAGGCTTAAAAACTTCTTGTGTTTGGAATCTATTTTGGGGACGCTGATCGTCCCAGCTCCTGATTTGACTCCATGGTTAGCGTCAGAACCCTTCAATGAATCCGTTGGACGGATTGGATCATCGATCTGACGATCTGCATGAACGTAGTGGGGCCCACGGCTGCCGGATTGCGCGGACGCGCGAACAGAGCCTTTGCTCGCGCGCTGTGATGATGGCGGGGCCCATTATTGAGGTCGGTTGGAAAATCCACACCGTCCATTAGATGAAGCTCGAGATTTTAGTTGGAAAGGACTGCTTTTGGATTGTTTTTGGTGTGGTCCACAGGACTTTTCACGCTGCCGTCCGTCCAATGTTTGAACGGTTGAAGATCAATCAAGCTGTTCTCTATAAATTTCGTCACCTAGGTGTAGATTATAGCTGCCCCAGGGAACGAATGGATGGTCAGGATCACCATTTTGGACAATGGGTGAGGCCCACAACTGCATCTCAGCGGACGTTCGTCCGCTCGCTGCGTAAGAAGAGACGAGTCGGGTCAGCTTACGCTGACCGACTAACTGGCGTGCGGTGCACGTCCAGCGCATGTGCACCCCATGTACATGCGATGTACACGTGGGGTCCATTGAGATGTTTATATGAAATCCGCGCCGTCCATCTATTTTGTCTCTTTAGTTAAGGGTTGATACCAAAAGTAAAACACATCCAGGTATCAGGTGGGCCCCAAATTGAGGATTTATGGGCTGATCTATCCATTAGGCCACTTTTATGGAGATCCGAGAGCTCAATTTCGACGTGTACGGTTAAATTATGGTCCTTAAGCCGTGTATGAAATTTCGGGCTGAACAGATGGTGGAAACCTTGTGAACTTGCATTCTGGACCAATTTTGGGCTACTTAAGCTTCAGTTTCTCAGTTTTCTCGGATCTCTGACCATGTAAATCATCGATCCCAATCCCTAGGAGTTCGTCCCCTGCTTTTGTGACATTGGAGTGCCAAATCCACGCTTTTAATACCCAATTTCAGTTTAAGCTCCTAAATACATCCTGCTTCGAAAACACGATTAAATTAAACCGTTAATCAGTACTATGTTTGTAAATTCAGGCAATAAATAGGGTCTGATATGCAATATTTGACCCTCAACAGTTGCATATAGTGATGCAATTGGGTCGAATGTCCTGATACTCGACGGTCTATCACAGGTTAGTGCATGTTTCTTGGTGATTCCTTGATCTCTTGGAAGAGTAAGAAACAACATCGTGTTTCTAAATCTTCTACTGAATCCGAATACCTCGCCATGTCTGCTGCTTGTTCTGAGATTGTCTAGCTTCTTGGGCTTCTGGCTGAGCTTGATTTTTCCCAGTCTGATCCTACACCTCTCAATGTTGATAATACTAGTGCCATTTAGATTGCTGCTAATCTCATTTTCCATGAACGAACGAAGCACATTGAGGTGGACTATCACTCTATTCGGGAAGCATTAGATACTCGTATCATTTCTCTTCCTCATGTTTTCACTGACCTTCAGATAGCTAACGTGTTTACAAAGGCCATGACACAAACGCGCCATCAGTTCCTTGTGGTCAAATTGATGTTTCTTGATCAACCAGCATCAATTTGAGGGGGGATGTCAATCAGGACAGCATATATTTAGCAGGGACAGCATACATTTAGCCATAATCAGGACAACAACATATATTTAGCAGGGACAGTAGGGACAATATGATCAGGACAGCATATATTTAGCAGGGACAACATACATTTAGCCATAATCAGGACAACAACATATATTTAGCAGGGACAGCAAGGACAACATAATTAGGATAACATTAACATATATTTAGTTATAATTAGGTCCTCTAATTATGGCATGATTGTGTCAATCTTGTACAGTTACTGATTATATATATCTTGTACAGTTATTGTTTCCTTATTTGTTAGCCTAGATTGATGTTAATGGCTACAATTCAGCCTTGTAATTAGCCTAGAGTTTCTATATAAACAGAAGAACCTCACAATGAGGACATTCAATCCAAAATACTTTCACTGGGGCTCACACAAAGACTACATACACTCCTGTCGGAGACTCATACAAAGACTAACAAAGGTTTTCTATGGGCTCACTAATAACTTTTACGTACATACCGTTACTCGCTCACACAGAGACTTAGTTGATTTGGGGTTTCAAACTCTATACTCAAATTTATACAAGACTTGAGTATAATTAGATGAACCCCGTTGATAGTGCCTTTCTTGAGATGCTTCTTCACACTTGAATCAACTTCTCTTCAGCTCTCCCAATCTTCGAAGTGAATCTTCTTCATCTCCTTCGATTGGCTACCTTGCGATGATCTTACTTTTGAGTGTGCCAATGTAATAGGAGAGAGGGATGGTGGAATCTCCTACAACTAATGGGATAGTTGGTTCTAATTAGGGATTCACCTAGATGGGCATTTTAGAGGATGATAGAAAAATGATTTACCTATATGATTAGTGTCTAACTTCTAAAGAATGCAATAAAACATGTACATCTTCAAATGGAGCTTGGAATGCTCATTAAAGTGATGAATCATAAGGAAGATAATATAAATTTTTTTTATTTAGAGTCTAAATGTAGTGGAAAGGAGTTGTAAGCATAAAAGCTCTAAAACCATGAAAAATCCATCTGATTTGTCAAGGTTCGAGTGCCAAATGTATAAGAAAAAGGCCCCAATGGATCTTTAATGGCTAATTGTTCGATCGGACCTAAGAAGGTTCGGTTCAACCAAAAATAGCCAAGGTGAGTCCAGTAAGTCGCTAGACAAAAATCAACCCTTTCAGTTGGACAGAATGGATATTTCAATTGGAACGAATCAAGCTAAAGGTTCAACCATTTGGACTGAAAATGTGCCGAATTTTCTGATTGCTTGTTAGACTCTTTGTTCATTTATGGCTAGACCGAAATTATTCAGGTCAAATTGAAAAACCCCGAAATACCTCTCCTAGCCTAATGAACTTGTGCAATTTTGGTTCTAAGGCTTTAATTATCAATCAAGTGTTTTCTAATTAAATCAAATTATCTAGAAGTATGTTGTTTTGGAATTAAAGGGGTCTAAGGCTACTTTCACTAAGGCACTTCAATTTACCCATGTCTTCAAGTCTTGACGTTGTATGTCTTCAAGTCTTCAGTTGTCTGTCTTCCAATGAGGCTCAACTGACTCAAGACATAAACACATGTTATTGAAAAACCAAGGCACTTACAAAAATATGTGGTATATAGTGATGCATTGAAAACCGGATTGGGTTGTGTGTTGATGCAGAATGAGAAAGTGACTGCCTATATTTCGAGGTAGTTAAAGAAACACGAGGATAATTACCTAACACACGATCTAGTGCACACCATAGTGATCTTCTCATTGACAACCTGGATACACTACTTGTATGGAGAGGAGTTTGAGATGTTATGCGACCATAAAAGCCTAAAAAATATCTTCACACAAAAATATCTGAACATGCGTTAATGTCGATAAAGACTTCAATTTTGAAGTGTCTTACCATCCAGGAAAGGAAAATCTTATAGCCAACGCCTTGAGCTGCAAGAAGAAATATGAGACGATGGTCCATCTTATAATCAAGGAATGGGAAATGATGGAGTTCATTCAGGACTTCAATATTCAACTAACGTTAGATGAACCAAATACATTTATGGCCCTTTTGAAAGTAGAGCCGACCTTGGTACGTCAGATTCTCATAGTGCGGGATTATGATAAATGGCTCAAGAAGATGAAAGATAAATTCAAGAATGGTGATGCACCCGATTGGTGAGTCGGCATTGATGGCGGACTCATATACCAGGGTTGTGTTTACATACCCAATATTCCAGAGTTGAGTCAAGTTGTTATGGTCAAGGCGCACCACTCCAAGCTTGTTATTTAGCTAGGCAATATGAAGATGTATCGAGATGTAAAGCGCCAGTATTGGTGGAATAATATGAAGTGAGATATAACCACTTTCGTGGTGAAGTATATGGTATTTCAACAGGTAAAGGTAGAGCATCGGAAGCCTCCACGCCTTCTTCACCCCTTGTCACTAGCTGATTGGAAGTGGGATAACATTTCCATGGATGTCTATAAATAGTCTTATTTGTAGCACACATAAGTTGTCAAATTTTGTAGACAAAGATACTGGTCAAATTGCAAGTACACTTCAGTCTTCTATGACATCTCATGAAGATCGGCTCAACATCTCAAAACTTAAAGGCAATGCACAATTTCAAAATTAAGATCTCTATATATGCCAACCACCAGGTGGAATAACCCTAGAAAGACCTTAGGTTAGGTCCTTTCAAAAAATGGTTAAAATGATTAATATATAGTGTAAGTTCACTGAAGTTCGGCCGGCCCAACTTACTTCGGCTAACTTAACTCTAGTTTCGGCCAAGTTTTCAGATTTAAAAGTTTAAAAAATAGGGACCTTCTCTCATTATATTCTCCAACGAAATTCACTGATAAATCTTCTGCAAGTTAGAGAGACTCAGGTCCTCTCCAAGCTATCTGTGTGGTTATTATTATTTATGTTTAGCTTATTCAATTTCTTTTTATCAAGTTAATATTAAATGCAATTACAGAGTAATCTATGCTTTATTTTAGAAATAGAGAATTGAATCTGCAACATTAGGGTTTATATTCCTTGAAATACATTAGATCTGTATATTCTTTCTTGTTGAGCATATACTGCCTCTTCGACACTTAAGAAATAAGAACGCTACTTCAAGCCTCGACTACATCTTCGAATAGTCATTTGAACTAAGTATAAATTGTTAATTATTATTTCCTTATTTGGGTTTTTCTGAGATAGCCCAAAAATCTCTGTGGGTTAATTTGTGATAGTCCGTGAAAATCACAAATGAGATTTTTGTTATGATAGCCCGTGAAAATCATAAGAATTGTAAAGAGGTTGTTAAGGTGAACCTATGAAAACCTTGAAATAGTGAAAGCCAAAATTACGAGGGTAGTAATTTTAGGACTAGAGTAGGTGTGGGTTTAAGCACCGAACCAATATAACCCATTATGCCTATGTGATGATTGTTTATTTCACTATTTGTTGTGAATGTTATATTTATTTCATTATTTGTTATGAATGTTGTATTTATTTCATCGTTTCTTGCTAGTTTGAAAGTTTGATTTCAAAGACACTTTGATATAAGCTTGTCCTGCCTAAAATACTAGGTGAAGGTTGTCTTATGAATTATTTTAAATCAAGGTTTCAATACTTTGTGTGATTGAGATTGTTTATTCTACTTTATTTCAAAGAATTTGGTATTGTCCTATTCAACCCCCCTCTAAGACATTTATAGCTCATCTTTCAAGTAGTATTAAAGCGAGGTTGCTCTTTTTGGGACTTACCTCCTAGAGCTAGATCCATAGCTATAACATGTCAAATTTCGAAAGTTAATCCATTACCAGTCCACCTCTCTTTGATGGCTCAAACTATTCATATTAGAAAGCCAGGATGATGATTTTCCTCAAATCTATTTATAAGAGTGTGTGGCAAGCCACTATAACTCAATAAATCTCTCCTATGATGAAAATATTAGCTGAGAATGGAACCACATCCATGAAAGAAACCGCTTATACTTTTTGGATGACTATTCAGAAAAGTGAAAGTAGTGCAAATGTTAAAGCTTTAAATGCAATAACTTGTACTCTATCAGTAGATGAATTCAAAAGAATAATTTCATGTGATACAACTAAACAAGCATATGATATACTTTCAATAACACATGAATGAACTAACATTGTGAAAAAGTCTAAGATCCAAATCCTCACAACAAAATTTGAAGAAATTCATATGGAAGAAAATGAGTCATTTATGGATTTCTATACGAAACTGAATAAACATAATCAATTCTATGTGGGGTCTTGAAGATAGAATCCTTGAAAGTAAGATCTATGCAAAAATACTACGATCACTTCCTGATAAGTTTAATTCAAAAGTTACTATCATATAAGAATTGAATGATACTGATACTATGAAAGTTGAGGAGTTAGTTGGATCTCTTCATACTTACGAGCTAAATTTCAAGGCTCCTAAGAACAAGTCAATTGCCCTCAAATCCTCTAAATCTAAATCAATGGATTTTAATGTAAATTTAGATATTGAGAAAAATGAGAATGATAAGGCTATGTTGGCAAAGAAATTTTATAAAATTTTGAAAAATAAGAAAAGAACAGATTTTTAAAAATTATTTAACAAAAGAAAAGAAAACTCAAACTATTGAAAATCTAAAACTAAAAACACCCAATGCGTCAATTGTTCTGAATATGAGCATCTTGTTTCTAAATGTCTTAAAAATGATAAATCGAGAAGAAAAGGCATGATTGCTACTTGGAATGAATCATTAGAATCTGTAATTTAGAAACTAATGAATCAAACCAGGAAACTGTAAATGATCTGAAAGCTTTTATGATTATAGTCAAAATCACTACCTCAGATGATTATGAAACATCCGATTATGAAAATTCAGGAAGTGACTTTGAAAATAAAGATGATCTTCAAGTTGCACATGATGCCCTATACAGAGAAAGTTAAAAGATTGTGGACAAATTAAAAATTCAAAAAGAAAAATGTGCAAAATTACAATTAGAACTTAAAAAGGCTATTTTAGAAAAATCTTATTTTTCTAATTGTTTTGAAAAAGCTAAATTAGATTTAAATCTGAAAAATTCTGAATTGCAAAATCTTACATCTAAAAATGAGATATTAAAAATTAAAGTTTCCTCCCTTAAGAGTTCAAAGGATACTTGGAAATATACCCAAGGTGACCAGAAACTTGAAAAATTGTTAACCTCACCTCGCCGATGTGGTGACAAATCTGGACTGGGTTATATTAAAAATAACATTTAAAATTTTAAGGATTCCGCTCCTACTTTTGTAAAAGGAGAATCTTCAAACTCTAAAGCAGAAACTTTAAAAAAGTTAAACTGTAAAAAGAATAACTTCAAAAATGCAAAATCCTTTCAAGAAGCTCTAATGTAAAAATATATGCCAACTACCACAAATATCAAAAGAGAGATAAAAGAATTCCTCCTCTAGCTGATAAAATTGTAGACTTACTCAAAGAGTTGTTGAAATCTAACTCTAGTAAGAATGGAGTAAACAGAAACAGAAAAAATCATAATTCCCAAACATAATGAAAGGTTAGAGACCCTCCTAAACCTAGAACCATAATAAAATGGGTTCCAAAGGTTGAGTGTATCGTTATCCACACAGCTTTTAAATAAATAGTCATTCAAGATGGTACATGGATAGTGGATGTTCGAGACATATGACAGGTGATAAAGTTATTCTATCAAACATCAACCAAATCGATGGCTGCTCAATTACATTCGGAGATGGTAGCAACTGCAAGATAATCAGCAAATATACTGTGCAACTTCCCAACTTACCTATCTTCGAAAATATTTTATATGTTGAAGGCTTAAAATGTAATCTTCTTAGCATATCTCAAATTTGTGATAATAAACATAGTGTGAAATTTTTGGATTACGAATGTGAGATAATTAATAACAAAGGGCATGTGATATTAAATGGTCATAGAACATCTGAAAATTCCTATATAATTGATGACTCTTGCTCAACAAATCATCCACGCTACATGGTCCAAATAGACGAGATTGAATTATGGCATTAACGTCTTGAACATGTAAACTATAAAGATCTATATAAATTAAGCAAAAGAGATCACTTGCATGGCTTACCTAAATTGAAAAAGAAAGAAAACAAATAGGCAAGCAATTTGGAGTAGTTACAAGAAAGTGAATTCCTTAGCCACTACAAGACCTCTAGAACTACTCCACATGGATTTAGTCGGACCAACTAGAACGAAGAATAGAGGCGGAAAGAAATATTTCCTAGTTATAGTTGATGACTACACTAGATATATATGGCTAGCCTTTTTAAGAGAAAAGTCGGATGTTCTTGATGAAGTCAAAAAACTTATAAAATGCATCCATATTGAAAAGGAATTATCCGTGATCAGAATTAGAAGTGATCATGGAACTGAATTTGAAAATAGCAAATTTGAGAAATATAACCATGGCATATTACATGAATTTTTTGTTCGAAAAACACCTCAGCAAAATGGAGTTGCTAAAAGAAAAAAATAGAATTTTACAATAAATGGCTAGCATAATACTAAATAGTATAAAATTGCCTAAAAATTTATGGGCTGAAGTTGTGAGTACTGCATGTTATATAATTAATCATGTTTACATAACAGCAACCAGAAATAAAACAACTTATGAATTATGGTTTGACAACAAGCCTACTGTTAATTATTTTCTCACTTTCAGAAGTAAATGCTTTATTTTATGTGATTGAAAAAATTTGGACAAATTTGAAACTAAAAGCAATGAGAAAATATTTCTAGGATATACTTTAAACAGTCGAGCATATCAAATTTTAAATAAAAGAACTGGGGTTATACAAGAATCTATAAACGTTGTAATTGGTGATCAACTGGTCATTCCCAATCTTGATTAAGATGATGGCGATAATGATGTCATTTTGATTAATCAAGCAGAACCATCATCTAAATCAAATAATATCGAGTTAAGGTTAGTTAAAGATTATCCGACTGATCAAATACTTAGTAACCCTCATATTGGTGTTCAAACCAGACAATAGCTTGAAAATGTATGCAATCATGTTTGTTTCACTTTCCAGATTGAACTAGTTAATGTAAATGAAGCACTAGATGATGAAAGTTGGATCATGACCATGCAAGATGAATTGACACCAATTTGTGAGAAATGATGTATGATATCTTGTTTCAAGACCATCTGATAAACATGTGATTTGAACTAAATGGATCTTCAAAAATAAATCAGTTGAACTTAGAAACATTATTAGAAACAAGACACGGCTGGTTGTACAAGGTTATACTCAAATTAAAAGTATTGATTATGATAAAACCTTTGCACCAGTTGCGCATCTTGAATTTATCAAATTATTTATCTCTATTGCTTGTTACAAAATTTTCAAAATATATCAAATATATGTTAAGAGTACTTTTCTAAATAATGATTTAAATGAGGAAGTTTACGTTAAACAACCAAAGGGTTTTGAAGATCCCAAACTTACTGATCATGTATACTGTCTTTAAAAGGCATTATATGGTTCAAAACAAGCCCCTATAGCATGGTATGAAAATTTGACTAAATTTCTTCTCAATCATAATTTTCTGATGGGTAGTGTTGACAAAACTCTGTTTGTCAAAAAATATAATAATGATATCTTAATTGTTCAAATATATGTTGATGATATTATTTATGGATCTACTTGCGCTAATCTTTCTTTAAAGTTTGCAGATCTTATGAAATCTGAATTTGAAATGAGTTTGGTTGGTGAACTACATTACTTTCTTGGACTACAAGTAAAACAGCCCGAAGACGGAATATTCATCTCCCATACCAAATATGCACTGACTTTAGTAAAGATGTTTAGATTTGAGAAAGGTAGAAATTTTAATACTCATATGAGTACAACATTGAGACTTTCAAAAGATGAATCAGGTAAAAGTGTTGATTCTCAATTTTATCGTAGCATGATTGGTAGTTTACTTTACTTAACTGCCAGCAGACATGATATTTCTTTTAGTGTTGGCATTTATGACAAATATCAATCTGACCCTAAAGAATCTCACTTATTCGTTGTCAAATGGATAATCAGATATGTTGCGAATACTGTTAACTTAAGTTTGTGGTATCCATATGATACTTCTGTACAAATCGTAAGATACATTGGTGTAGACCGGGCAGGTAATGTCGATGATTGAAAATCTACGTTGTGGATGTTTCTATATTGAAAATTGTCTTGTATCATGGACGAGCAACAAGCAAAATTTTGTATCATTATCTACTGCAGAAGTAGAATACACTGCTTCAGGGAATGTTTGCACTCAGCTTATGTGGATGAAACGTATGTTAGCTAATTATGGAATTACATAAAATATGATTAATCTATATTGCGATAACATAAGTGCGATAAATATATGAAAAAATCCAATTCATCATTCTCGTACAAAATACATTAACATAAGATATAATTACATACGAGAATTAGTTGAAGATAAGATTATCATGCTGGAATACATTCAAATAGAGAAGCAGTGTCGCGCCCCAGACTCAGTAACCGAACTCACAAGGATTCCGATGACCGGTTCTGAACGCAACAGCCTCCATAGTACCCCATTCTCGGCTCCTGAGGCAGGTTCCGGTCCTGGGATCCTACAAAGAGGATTTTCGTAACAGTATAATCATTCTAATACGAGCATACCCAAGATCACAGTAAGAACATCTGAGAATAACAAAGGCACACATCGTAAAATCCACTATAAATTTAAACTTTTACAATCATCCATAAGGTTCAAAAGGACATACATGAGATAAAGAGGAAAGAGAGAAAGGTCTGCAACACTGGAGTCCTCAAATGCTCAGCTCTACTCCATGCTCCACTGCTATGTCGCCTGCCTAGAGTATCCTGCATGCATCAATCGTGCATAAGCTTATAGAAGCTTAGAGCATGGTGTAGGTGTATGATAATGGTGCACAGAAGAGTAGTAGGAGATACAAGGAGAGAAGCATGGTCAATGAGGATATCACTAGCCTTACCCAGGCTTATCATGAATAAGATGCAATGATTGGGTATCATGCCAAGGCAACGCATGAAGGGGCTTGTACAACTAATGCTAATGCAATGCAAGTAATGTCAGTGCTCATATCCAAACCACAAGTCATGTACATTTTCGATCATAAGGAAATCACCAGGGTCCACTACACTGCTGAATGACTGCCACTCTACAGACCCCACACAGTTAAACGAGCGTAAGAGACCTCACTACCCTCCTGTGGACAACCAATCACCAACAAGGCCTGAAGGTAGCGGACCCATTTACGAGCTGGTCAGACTCAGCCTAGCAATGCCTCCTCACATCAAGCAGGTAAGGCCACACCCCTATCCAACCGACTACATAACAGTGAGAGTCGCGGCCTAATGGTATAAGGCCCTCGTGCGCTCATATTTCCACCCAGTCACGGCGTTGGAGCAGATCCTTGGTACCATGGAAGTTTTGAAAATTTTACCCATGGGCATCCTATGCACCTGGTATGCTCAACTAATATTTCCGGTGTCCACAAATATGACCATCCACGAATACCCTTGTGGAGGCAAGGCCCTGATGAAGTAAGGGCGGATATCCATAAGCTATGCAATGCCAGATGCATGAATCACACAATCACCCATGCATCAATCCCAAGCATCCATCTCTCGGGGAGATACCAACATGTCCTACACAGTGACACAACCATGGCCAATCATACCTCAACCAAGCATGCATATGATGCGTATAGGAGTGGGCCATGAAAATAAATAAGGGTGCCAATGAGGTGAAGATGAACTCTCTACCTAACCATGAAGAGTCTAGGTACTTAACCAATTCCTCATAAGGAATACAACCTCTAGTGGGGGCCCATATACCTGGGGTAGCCCACGAGACTAAGAAGAACAATGATATGGGCCTAAATAGATGAAACGAGCCTAGTAAGGATCTATGGTGGGCCTTTAACCATCCACAGAAGCCCATGGGCCTACCTTAGGGCCACCAATGTGGACATCCAACCACAATTGGTCCCCAAGAGGTAGCCCATCTCTAATTGATTACTGATCAAGGCCCAAGGCCCACACAACATTAGAAATAAGAAATGGACAGCCATTACATACCACATACATTTATGTTGGGCTTCAGAAAGGCGGCCCAAGGCCTATCCAAAACATGGGTCCAAGGGGAACAAACATAGCCCAACCCATATATACTACTATGGGCCCATAGGGAAAAGGTTAGGGCCCAACATAAAGGCCACTAATCCCATATATTGTAGTGGCCTAGTGGGCAGCCCATTGCTCAAATCACATGGGCAAATGTCATGTTCTTAGTCAAGTAAGTTGGGCCTACAACTCGGCCCAAGAATAAAGTTGATTTGGTGGGCAATCAAGGGCCCATATACTTATTTAATCCGGCCCACTAATCCAACACAATAGTATGGTAAAAATGGCCCAAGAGTTTAATGGGCCTATCTGGAAAGTTCCAGCCCAATTAGGCCTAAAGAGTTCAACAACTAGCTACATTCATGGACTCAATTAAATTCAACTGTGGTGGGCTTCAAAATTGAATTTATTAAGCCCAATATTTAAGGAACTAAAGGTATAAATTATTACTTCTAATATTCTTTACAATGTGTTGGGCCCCACTCCTCAAAATTTCAGCCTAAAGGCCAAACATAATTATAACATGTTGCTATCCTAAATTTGGGCACTCCATTAGAGTGGGCACAGTGCCTCTAAAACTCTGGGAATTGAGGGCCAAGGTCCCTCATCATACATACAATAAGAGGAAACCCAAAAAGGTGGCCCACCATTAGTGAAAACATTTTTGAATTATAGTTTTTAGCAAGGCATATTGCTGGACTACACAGCAGAAAAATCTGGCAGTCCAACCATTTTGGCCCATTCTTTTGGATGCCCAAATTGGGTCAGTTGGGCCTGAAATTTTACAGAGTGACACTTCCATAGGTGGGACACACCCACACAAAATTTCAAAATTTTTGAATATTCCTAAGTATTTTAATTAATTTAAACAAAACAGTCTGTCAAAAAATCGGACAGACCTGGACGTCCCAACGTGGTGGGCCAGTCCGGCCCTCGTCACGGTGTACACAGGGGTCTATTGGCCCTAAAATTTTGTGGGTACGTCCCAACATGGGTGGACCACAACTCCACAAAATTTTAGAATTTTTGGACGTCTAAAAATAATTTAATTTATTTAAAGAAATGAATCTGTCCTGAAAATCGGACTCATCTGGACACCATATTGTAATGGGCTGGTCCAGCTACCACCATGGTATGTACAGGTGTCCATTGGCCCCAAAATTTTGTAGGTGGATCCTACCACGAGTGAACCACCTTTCTGTAAATTTTCATAATTTTTAGACACCTAAAAGTATTTTAATAAATTTTGAAATTCCAACCTGTCTAGGGTAGAATGTTGCTAGAACAGTGCAGAAAATACAAACTGTCCACCTCACTTGGACCACACCTTTGGGACCCTAATGAAGGTCAGATGGGGCTGAAATTTGGTATGGTTGTAGGCGGGTCATAAGGCTACAAGAATCATATATTATTTTATTTCAGTAGTCCCACCAAAGACCCATAAATCAGGCCCCAAGGTAGCCCAAAAATCTGTTTAGGCAGATTTGGACAGCAACATGTAATAGAAATGATTAAAATATAAACATGGTTTTCCATGGGATTTAACCCCAGAAATTTGTATGGTGGACCACCCCAGTGGGCCCCCACAAATGTCCAGACCTTCCCCATCATCAAATACCCCTTGCATGTGTCCCATTTAGGTAGATTTTGGGGCCACATGTCTAAGGATGGACCGCTATGGGCGTCCAAGCTCCATGGTTGGTCTGGATTTTTGTTGGCCTACAAGGTGGACCACACATGCAAGATCAGAATTCTATCATAAAGAAAAATAAATAAAGAATCAGCCGCAAGAGGAGGGGCTCCGACACATTGAGGCCCTCCCCTTCATTAATCACACCATACATTCCTTCTATTCATATGTTACAACAAAGATCCACCACATGCATGTTCTACATTCAAGATCAATGGTTGTGATGCCATCCCAACCATGATTCTAGGGTCTAGATGACCTATCATACTATGGGATCCAAGTAATCCTCCATGATGGGGGCCTATAGAGGGGAAACCCCATGCATGGACATGCATGCATCAAAAAGGTCATTTGGCCACAACTAAGGGATGATGTAGGATCTCCACCATGGATTGGTGGGCCCTACACTTCCCATAAAAAAAGAGATCTAAGAACATGAAAATAGAAATCCTAAGTCCTAGGAGTACACCCACCTTAGATTACTTCAAACTTGGACCTCCTAGCTCCTAGTGCACCAAGGGATCCATATCAATGGATGAGATTGGATTTAGATGGTTAGATTTAGAGGATTAAAGGAGAAATGGGGCTGGAGAAGAGATGGAGATGGAAGGGAAGTTACTGGAGAAGAAGAGAAGAAAGAGAAATGAGAGGGAAAGAGAGGGAAAAGCTTTTTTAAGGGAAGTAATCATAACCTATGGTGATACAAACAATGTTTGCTAGGGTAGGTTAGGTGTGGGTAGTGTTTAGAGTGGGTAGTGTTTATTCCATGGGAATTGTAATGGGTGTGGGTGGTGTACATGGGAACTTGTGCTATGAGGGTAGTCCATATGCTTTTGTACAAAAGTGGGCCACATGATGAAATGCTCATAACTTTTGATCCATAGGTCGGATTGACGCACAAGACGCGTCGTTGGAACCGCAACGATGATACAAACGAGATGACATAGGTTTTGGGTTAATCCGAGTCGAGTCTATATGACTGAACTCAAGGTGACCGTAAACACAATCCGAGGGTCGCGGGTTGCCGGAATTCAACCGGTAGGACCGTGAGACCATGATGAACAAGATGCATACTCTCACACACACATGCACACATGGGAACTAGGGTCGGGTCTCACAAGCAGCTTGCAGATATCCTGACTAAGCCGCATGACAGTGTCAAATTCTATAATTTAAAGCAAGATATTGGATTATGTGTTATTAAATGATGATAATATTATTTTTCTTTTTCTTTTTGCATTTTTTTTTGCATGAAAATAATTTGTAAATGAAAAGAAAAATAATAAAAAAATTTTAAAAATTAGATTTTTCGACTAGCCCGGCGCTGATCGAGTTTTTTCTAGCTGAGTAAATACTCAGGCTAGCTGAATCGGGTGTGGAGCGATTCAAAAGGTGGAAAAAGTCCTTTTTCATAATTTTCACTTCTTCTTCAGTCCGTCAGTGCTCTAATCGGCCAACCCATCTCTCTAACTCTATTGTAAGTTGATTTTAAGTATTTTCCTTATAGATTTAAGTTCCTAGTTTCATTATTATATATATTTTATCATTTTTCTTGAATCTAAAAACCCTTTTTCTGGTGGGTTCTCTCCAAAATTTGATCTACATTGTTCTAACTATCTATTTTATGATTTTTTTTCTTTGTTATAAAGTATGGAATCAAGATTTAAACGTACTATACGCAAGGTTCAAGCGGGTTCCTCATCTCGTTTGGGTCCTTGCGATGTGTAGTCCTTACGCGCACCGGAGGATGGCCCAAAAGATATATGGGATTTTAAAATAAGAAGTATCATCATAGAACGCTCAGTTAATGTTGATCATATTGCTCAATTTGGTATAGTTGAACTCTTTTCTGAGGTAGGATGGAAGAAAATTTTACAATAGGGTGGGACAGCTTACCAATCCATTGTACAAGGCATGTATACATCTATATCTGAAGTTTCTTTGGATGATTTATTTTTTAAAGTTAATTTTTTGGAAGAAATTGTCACCATAACACCTTTCACCACCTCTACGCTGATATAAATAGAAATGGTAGAAGATGAGATTCCTATTTTCACTCTTTCAGATAAAATAAACAATTATGAGAAAGAGGTTATTACCTACATTTTATGTGGCTTTAATACTGAATGGAGGTCTGGTAACACCCTACCCACTAGTCAGTTATTTCCTAAATACCGCATCCTTCATCGAATTTTTACTTCAAACGTTTATCCAAGGCCAAGAAATAAGACTGATCTTACTCCCTTCATGGTTAGAGTTGTTTATGTTATTGCCAAAGGTGTTTGTATTTGTCTTCCTTGATTAGTTATATGATCATTCAATATAGACTGTATCCTAAACATGACACAATTCCATTTTCTCATTTTATGTCTTCTCTTGGTTTACAATATCGTGTTCAAATTCCTTTGTTTGAAACACTGGAATTTGAACTACCATTTAATAATGCTAATCTTCACATGATGCGGCTATCTCCTCTTCCTGAGCAAAGAGACGATCAGGAAGAAACACAGGAAGAAGACATTAATATGGATGATATTTTTGATAACTTGAAAGATTCAAAATATGCTACAGACTCTGACTACCATCCCTCTCAATTTCACGAGAGGTTGTTAGCCTTAGAAGAGAAAGTGGATGCTTTGTATGTGTCCTAAGAATCATTAGATCAAACTTAGAAAAAGAACATGAAGTACATGAAAAAGTACTTTCATCGGTTTAGCAGGAGTTTGAAGATTAATGATCCTAAGATGCTTGCTCCATCCTCTTTTGAGTCAAAGTGATATTTGCTTTAGTTTGGTTTGTAATAACTTTATATTCTGATGGTTTGGTGTGACTTTATACACTCTTTGATACATTTTTACTACAATTAATGTTTACTACTTATTTTGAGATATACTACACTTGACTTATGCTTCATTCATCTGCCATATGATAATGTTCTTTTTCATCAATTCTTCCTTTGTCAACTTGTGATAAAAAGGGAGAGAATGTGATGATAAACATTGTGATATGATGATTATATGTGATGCACGTGATGGTTAAATTGTTGGGGGCCTTGCACAAAACCTTAGGATCTAGCGTCCCGAAACAAACCAGAATTATGGATAATAAAGTAATGAAATAAATCAAAGCATAAATCACACACCACACAAGAGATTTTTACGTGGAAAACCCTCAAAGAGGTAAAAACCACGGGACCTCGTCTAGATCAACAATCCACTATGAAGTAGAACGTTACAATCTTCTTCACTCACGCAGGAGTGGATAAACAATGAGAGAATAAAAGAAAACGAAGAGATCTAACCGATTATGAGGACGTAGAAACACTGAGATATCAAGTGCACAGTAAATCACCTCTACGAGCAGAACCTCCCTTCCATAAGCTTCCTCTATCTCTTTCTTTCTTTCTCTCACACCTTTGATAGCCCTAAACCCTTTAGCAAATTCCTTGTAAAGCCTTAGGAAACCCTCTTGTCATACCTAGAAAGCCCTAGGTACCTCCTATTTATACTTTAGAAAACTCCCTTCCACATCCTTATTGCGAAAGGACTCAAAATCCGTAATCCATACAAAATTGTGGAACGAATCTGCGTAACCACGACTGGTCGAGACGAGGCTACGACCGGTTGAGCACCTCCTTCGACCAGTCGAGCACCCCGGAGAAAAATAGCCCAAAGTCGCTGGACTTTGAGTCGAGTCAGGGCTCGACTCCACTACTGGTCGTGCACCAGCTCTCGACCGGTCGTGTAACACTCAAGACCGATCGAGTACGGGGAAAAAACTCCATCAAATCTCCCCCTTTTTGACCCAGGAGGGATTCACCTTCTTCATGTCAGCTTGGTTTCTACAAACCTCAAACTTGCTCTTGAGCAAAGTCTTAGTCATCATGTCTGACCCATTATCGTCCGTGTGGACCTTCTCAAGCTGTAACACCTTTTATTCCAAAGTATCCCTGATCTAGTAATGTCGAATCTCTATGTGCTTCAACTTGGAATGCTGACTTGGATTCTTGCTCAAGTATATAGCACTCTGACTATCGCAATAGACCACATGCTCCTTCTGCTTCAGGCTAAGTTCCTGTAAGAACCTCTTCATCCAAAGCATCTTTTTGCATGCCTCTGTGACTGCAATATACTCAACCTCTGTCGTCGACAATGCTACGACCTTTTGTAGCTTGCTTGCCAAAAAACCGCTCCCCCTGCAAACGTGAACATGAACCCCGATGTAGACTTCCTGGAGTCTATGACACTTGCCATATCTGCATCTGTGTAGCCCTCTGACACAGGTTTACCGTCACCATAGCATAGGCTCAACCTAGATGAGCCTCTTAGATACCGCAGTATCCATTTTACCGTTGTCCAATGCTCTTTGCTAGGATTGGCAAGATACCGGCTGAAAGCACCAACCGCATATGCTATGTCTGGGCGCGTACACACCATAGCATACATCAAACTTCCTACAGCTGACGCGTAGAGTATCTTTTGCATCTCTTCTACCTCTGTCTTCGTCTTAAGACATTGCCTGTTGCTCAATCTGAAGTGACCATCCAGTAGAGTACTGATCGGCTTCGCTGCATTCATATTGAACCGCTATAGGACTTTCTCAATATACTGCTCTTGTGACAGTCAAAGCATCTTGCTGCTTCTATCATAGGTTATCTCCATTCCTAGGATTTGTTTAGCCGGGCCTAAGTCTTTCATCATAAACGACTTGCCCAACTCCTGTTTCAGCCTGTCGATCTTCTTGATGTCTTTTCCCATGATGAGCATGTCATCAACGTATAACAGTATAACTAAGAAATCACCATCTGAGAACTTGCGCGTGAACACACAATGGTCCGACTCCGTTTTATCATACTCATGTTTCAACATAAACGAGTTGAACTTCTTGTAGCATTGTCGTGGAGCTTGTTTCAGCCCATACAAGCTCTTCATCAGCCTACACACCATATGCTCTTTGTCCTTGACTTCGAACCCCTCTGGTCGGTGCATGTATATCCCTTCTTCCAAGTTACCATGGAGGAAGGCAGTTTTAACATCTAACTGCTCTATCTCCATATCCATGCTAGTCGTCAACCCAAGCAACACCCGTATAGATGTCATCTTCACCACTGGTGAGAATATCTCCTCAAAGTCTATGCCTTTCATCTGACCAAACCTTTCACCACAAGTCTGGCCTTAAACCTTGTCTGTGAATTCTTCTGCTCAACCTTCTTTCTGAACACCCACTTGTTGCTCAGAGCTTTCTTGCCCTTAGGTAGTTTCACCATATCATAGGTGTGGTTCTTATGCAAGGATTCCATCTCCTCTTGCATAGCTTTCAACCACTCCCTCTTATACTCGTCGGCTAAGACCTTAAAATAATCTTCTGGCTCTCCCCCATTAGTCAGCATAATGTACTCATGCGGCGAGTACCTCTTGGACGACTGTCTGTCCCTGGATGACCTCCTCACCTGTAGCTCAACAGGTGGATCAAGTGGGGGTTGCTCCCCTAGTCCATCTTCTGAAGGAACTCCCTCGTCCTCTGCACCTTGCTGTACTCCCCCGTCATCAGGCACCACGGGAGGAATAACTGGATCCATGTTCTCTAGCTCACTTGAACTAGGCTGGTTTTTCTCTGACTTACCAATGTCTTCTATACACTGATCTTCAAAGAAAACCACATCTCTCCTCCTGACGAGCTTCTTCTTGGTTGGATCCCACAATCTGTAACCGAACTTTTCATTACCGTACCCTAAGAACACACACTGCCTGATCTTTATATCTTGTCCTTTGGTATGTGCACTGATGCCTTGCATCTAAACACCCTGAGATGATTGTACGATGGATCCTGTCCAGTCCACACCTTCTCAGATACTTCTCCATTCAACGGGGCTGATGGAGACCTGTTTATCAAATACACTGCTTTGTGCATTGCTTCTCCCCAGAACGTCTTGGGCAACTTCGCACGGGATAACATACATCTGATTCTCTCTATAATGGTGCGATTCATTCGCTCAACTACACCATTATGCTGGGGGGTCTTAGGAACCGTCTGTTCATGCCGTATACCCAGGGACTTGCATTACTCATGAAAGTCGCCAATGTATTCACCATCATTGTCAGTGCAGATTCACTTCAATGATCTACCTGTCTCTCTCTCGACCATGGCATGAAACAATTTAAACACACCAAAGACCTCGTCCTTGGATTTCAGAGCATAAACCCAAACCCTCCTAGATACATCATCTGTAAAAGTAATAAAATGCAATGCCCCACCCAAGGTTTTTGTCCTCATAGGACCACAAACATCAAAATAAACCAAATCTAATGCATGCATTTTATTAACATGAGAAACAGATTTAATAAATGAAACTTTATGCTATTTCCCTGATAAACAATCAAGACAGGTTTTAAGAGGTGTACCTGTCACGTCTGGAAGGAGTCACTTCCTCGCTAGTAGCTGAAGCCCTTTTTCACTCATGTGGCCTAGACGCCTGTGTCACATGTCAATAGTTGCATCTTCCGCTATGTTCAACCCACCCTTGCACACACTGACACTTGCCTTATAAAGGGTGTAACACTTCTTTCCTCTGGCTACGATCAACAAACCCTTGATGAGCTTTTAACGCTCACCAGCAAACCGACTTTCATAGTCATCATCATCCAACCTTCCCGTCGACATCAAGTTGAGGCGAAGGTCTGGGATATGCCTCACATCCCTGAGAACCAATGTATAGCCCACATCGCTCTTCACACAAATATCACCGACCCCTACGATCTTCGATACGCTAGAATCTCCCATCTTCACGGTCCCATAGTCACCTGACTTGTAGCTTGTGAAGAAGTCCCTGCGTGGAGTCGCATGAAAAGAAGCTTCCGAGTCTATCACCCAATCAGTGTCCTGACTCATAGCCGTGATACATACATCGTGATCTGCTGAAAAAATAACTACAACGTCGCCATCTGAGGCAACCGCAGTGGAATCTGATTCATCTTCCTTCTCATTTCCTTTTTCTTTCTTGTCGTTCTTCTTACCACGACATTCATGCTTGTAATGGCCTTTCTTGCCACAATTCTAGCAATCAACATCCTTTCTGTTACTCGACTTGCCTCTTGATTTATCTTGGGCCTTCCCGCCCTTCCTGTTCTTTCCTTTCCCCCGTTCCTATGTCATAAGGGCCTCTTGCTGAGTAGACCCCTGAGACTTCCTCCTTGTCTCCTCATTGAAGAGACAACTGGTTACCTGTTCCATGGAAATCTTTCCATCTGACGCGGAGTTATTTAGAGACACCACCAATGTCTCCCAACTGTCAGGCAATGAACTAAGTAATAGTAAAGCTTGTAATTCATCATCCAAGACCATCTTTATAGCAGAGAGCTAGTTCACTATATTGCTAACCTCATTCATGTGCTCGGCCACAGAACCACCATCCTTGAACTTAAGATTCACAAGTCGCCTTATCAGAAAATTTTTATTACTAGCTATCTTCCTCTCATATAGCCCTTCTAATTTCAGCCATAAGCTAGCGGCTGAGGTCTCTGTAGACACATGGTGGAACACAGAATCATCCAACCATTGTCTAATAAACCCCACTGCCTTTTGGTCCATCTTCTTCTAATCATCATCAGACATATCCTTGGATTTTGCTGATATGCCTAAAATTGGAGAATATAGATCCTTACAATAAAGCAAGTCCTCCATCTTAGCCTTCCATATGGTCCAGTTAGAACCATTGAAGCTAATCATCCTTGATGAGCCACCTTCCATAATTCAAAACTGATCCTACCCGTTCAATGAACTTAGCTCTAATACCACTTTGTTGGGGGCCTTGCACAAAACCTTAGGATCTAGCCTCACGAAACAAACCAGAATTATGGATAATAAAGCAATGAAATAAATCAAAGCATAAATCACACACCACACAAGAGATTTTTACGTGAAAAACCCTCAAAGAGGTAAAAACGACAGGACCTCGTCCAGATCAACAATCCACTGTGAAGTATAACGTTACAACCTTCTTCACTCACGCAGGAGTGGATAAACAATGAGAGAATAAAAGAAAACAGAGAGATTTAACCAATTACGAGGACGTAGAAGCGTTGAGATATCAAGTGCACAGTATATCACCTCTACGAGCAGAGCCTCCCTTACACAAGCTTCCTCTCTCTCTCTCTCTTTCTTTCTTTCTTTCACACCTTTGATAGCCCTAAACCCTTTAGCAAATCCCTTGTAAAGCTTTAGGAAACTCTCTTGTCGTACCTAGAAAGCCCTAGGTTCCTCCTATTTATAGTTTAGGAAACTCCCTTCCGCATCCTTGTTGTGAAAGGACTCAAAATCCCCAATCCACACAAAATCGCGGAACAAATCTGCGTAAACATGACTGGTCGAGACGAGGCTATGACCGGTCGAGCGCCACCCACGACTGGCTGAGCACTTCCTTTGACTGGTCGAGCAGCCCGGAGAAAAATAGCCCAAAGTCGCTGGACTTTGAGTCGAGTCAGGGCTCGACTCCACGACTGGTCGTGCACCGGCCCTCGACCGATCATGTAAGGCTCACGATTGGTCGAGCATGGGGAAAAACCCCATCGTAAATGAGATGCATGTGATGTTAAATGATGCTAACTTGGTAACAGTTTCATTTTTCATGATACATCTTATGAACATGTTTATATGAGAGTCAACCTGGTATATTTCTTAGGTGGAGCTATTGGTGTACGGATGATTTTTTCAATCTACAGGTAATTACAAATGATTGTTAAACTGGAGCTTCATTTTAGATGATTGGGATCATGAGTTGTGGTTGATTGATGTATATGTATGGTTGATGTGAAGTGTATGTTGTATATGTATTTTGTCACAAAATTGACAAATGGGGATATTGTAAGTGCTCTTATTTGTAACACACATGAGTTGTCAAATTTCGTAGACAAAAATAATGGTCAAATCGCAAGTACACTTCAGTCTTCTATGACATCTCATGAAGATCAGCTCAACATCTCAAGACTTAAAGACGTCGCACAGTTTTAAGATTAAGATCTCTTTATATATCAACCATCAGGTGGAATGACTCAAGAAAGACCTTAGGTTAGGTCCTTTCGAAAAATGGTTAAAACGGTTAATCTATAATGTAAGTTCACTGAAGTTTGGTCAGCCGATCTTACTTCGGCTAACCTAACTCCAGTTTCAACTAATTTTTCATATTTAAAAGTTAGAAAAATCTATTACAAATTCGGTCAACCTAATTTTGAGTTCAGCTAGCCTTACTTGAAGTTCGGTTAACCTGAAGCAGTTTCCAACAATGAATTCTTGGATTTTCAAAGGGATTCGGCCAACCGAATTTCGGCTTGGGCCAACCAAATTTTTGATAAATCTTATTCCGCGCAATCTAATAGCCATTGGAACGGAATTGTTAGAATCTGACTAACCGAACCGATTTTTAAGCTGACCGAATTTTCAAATCATTTGGCTATAAATAGGGGCCTTCTCTCATTATATTATACAACGAAATTCACTGATAAATCTTTTGCAAGTTAGAGAGAAACTCAAGTCCTTTCTAAGCTATCTGTGTGGTAATTATTATTTATGTTTAGCTTATTCAATTCTTTTTCTCAAGTTAATGTTAAATGCAATTACAGAATAATCTATACTCTATTTAAAAAATAGAGAATCAAATTTGTAGCATTAAGGTTTATATTCCTTGAAATACATTAGATCCCTATATTCTTTCTAGTTGAGCATATACTACCTCTTTGACATTCAAGAAAGAAGAACCCGCTTCAAGCCTTGAGTACATCTTTGAATCGTCATTTAAAGATAAGCACAAATTGTCAATTATTATTTCCTTATTTGGGTTTTTTCTGAGATAGCTTGAAAATCTCTGTGAGTTGATTTGTGATAGCCCGTGAAAATCACAAAAGGGATTTTCCTTGTGATAGCCTGTGAAAATCACAAAAACTGTAAGAGGTTGTTAAGGTGAACCTATGAAAACCTTAAAATAGCGAAAGCCAATATTACGAAGGTAGTAATTTTGGGAGTGGAGTAGGCGTGAGTTTAAGCATCAAACCACTATAACTCCTTTGGCCTATGTGGTGATTGTTTATTTCATTATTTGTGGTATTATATTTATTTCATTATTTGTGGTGAATGTTGTATTTATTTTATTGTCTCTTGTTAGTTTGAAAGTTTAATTTTAAAGACATCGTGATATAAGGTTGTCTTGCCTAAAGTACTAGGTGAATGCTGTCCTACGAATTATTTGGAATTAATGTTTCAATACTTTGTGCGATTGAGATTGTATATTCTGCTTTATTTCTAAGAATTTGGTATTATCCTATTCACCCCCCTCTAGGACATCTATAGCTCATCTATTAATTTCATATCTAGATTTCCCAAAACTTAAAAGAAGCAGACACAATTTGGGTTATAGTTGACCAATTGACTAAAATGGCATGATTTTTGCCAATTTGTATAACCGCCTCCGCGAATGAGTTAGGTCGGTTGTATGTCAAAGAGATTGTGTGCTTGCATGCATGGGGGGCCATTGTAAATTATCTCTGATCGTGACTCTTGTTTCACTTCAGCATTTTAGAGGAGGTTGAAAGAAGAATTGGGCACCACGCTCAAGTAGAGCATGGCATTCCACCCTCAGACCGATGGGCAGGTAGAAAGAGTAAATCAAATTCTAAAAGACATGTTGAGAGTGTGTATACTTGACTTCAAGGGGAACTGGGATGATCACCTTGCTCTTGCTGAAATCGTCTATAATAACAATTGTCAGTCGAGCATATGCATGGCTCCATATGAGATGCTTTACGTTCGTCGATGTCATGCTTTGCAATGCATGGCAGAGGTTGGTGAGAGAATTCCATTAGGACACGAGCTTGTGTAAGTTACATCTAAAAGAATTGAGGTCATTTGCAAGTATCTTTGTTTTGCGCAAAGCAGGCAGAAAAGCTATGCAGACAATAGAAGACGGGATCTTGAGTTTGTCGTGGGGATCACATATTTCTGAAAATCTTTCCTATAAAGGGCATGTTGAAATTTTGGAAGAAAGGGAAACTTGCGTCCTGATACATTGGTCCCTTTGAGATTTTGGACCGGGTTGGAGCAGTGACGGATTGCCGCTAGGCTTAGCAAATATCCACAAGTTTTTCACATTTCCATGCTTAAGAAGTATGAGCCTAATGCTTCTCATATTGTCTATTGGGAGTTGATTGAGTTGAGAGATGATGGATCTTATGTTGAGCATTCGGTTCACATTTTGGATCGTAAAGAGCAAATCCTTCATACCAAAATGATCCCATTAGTTAAAGTTGTATGGTCGCGACACAGAGAATATGGGGCTACATGGGAGCATGAAGCGGAGATGAAGGAAAACTATCATCATCTATTTGACGACTATTCAACTAATGTCGAGGACAAATTTTATTTTCTTTAGGGGGGTAAACTGTAATACTCCAACCCTCCAATACTCGGGTATTGAATGTCCCCCAATTAGCGCATGCATGTTTCTTATCCCCTAATTGACACATACATGTAGTTCCCCAAGTTCTCCTGACTCAGTGCTTCATGCATATTAGGTTTGTGAGGTTTTGTTTGTCATAAGGAGCTGGCCAACCGCATTCGAGCGCCCGATCTAGGGCCTAGTCAGGTCAATCCCTATCTTGCTCAAATTGAGTTAAACTCTCAAGTTACGTGATCTTCTAGAGTCATAATCCAAATTGATAATTTCAAATCGTACATGAGAAATTAATATCCTTTAATCTCTTTTTTAGGTCCATCATGTTGAACAGAAAGTTGGACCTAGTTTGAAGATTGAGTTGAGTTAACTTAGATCTTGAGGTGAGTAAAGCACTAAACCTCCAAATTGAGCTCCAATTGGGGTTCGAATTAGAGATTTACTGAAGTTCAAGGGTAGTTGATTTGATTTGGCTATACAGGCTTTAGTCGTTCTTAATTTCCACACCATAGGTGCATCCTATTTAAGAGAAATCCCAACTTTAAGGTGAAGATCTATCCATGGAGTCCTCGACATGTTCAGTTTAGTATTGGTTTTCATATATGCAAACAACAAATGATTCAAAAGTAGTACGTGATGATGGCGAGCTTGAGGGCACTCTCCTGGAGCCTAGAGTGAGGAGCACTGTACTGTTTATTTGATATCCAATTTGTAGATTAGTTCATGAAGGGAAAAAACAAATATTACCTTGATTCAAAACTTTTATGGCCTCCACTCCAACTAGTTTTTACTAGTCTACATTCATTCAACACTTTTTTCCTGTAATGTGGTTCACTTGAGATTGGGATATACCTCATTTTTGGTCACATACCATAAAATGATCTCAAAAAATAGATGGACGGCAAGGATGAAACACATATACCATGGAGGGGCCCACAGAACACCGACCACCAGCCATTGGCTGGTGGCAAGGGGGAGTAGCCAATCATGGCTGCATCTTTGTAGGCCCCAACGGTTACTTATCTTGTGATGACTCAAATCATCCATTGTTTTATATGGCTTCGTTCAGTTGATGTGTAGGGGTTGGATCACATAATAGCAAACATAATGGGGCAAACCATAGAAAGCAATGGACAGAAAACTTTGGTTCCAGTGGCGGCCCACGTTACCTTGATTTAGCAGATTTTTGACCGTCCCAATTTTACGGTGAGGCAACCCAAATGCCTTAAAATCGTGAAGGTGGCCCCAAACAGTCGTTGAAGTGTAGCCCAGAGATTGCACCTAGGAGGCGATGGTCACCATCTGGTTTTCCCTTCGAATCTAGACCACTCTCTATCGTACTTTCATTCTCCACTTGATAGCTATCAATCGAACGGTCAGGGTGACTTTAATTTTACAGATACGGTCCATCGAAACGGTCCCTAATATTTGGATGGTGTGGATATGCTCTCTTGAGTGCCACGTGTGAGGAGCATGCGTCAACACCACTTTAAAAATGGTGGACTACCACAGGAGTGTACGCACCTCGAACAAATAAAGTCCCCCAAAAAACCCTCCCCTTTCTCTTCCTTCAGAACAGCAGAACCCTCTCCTCTTCTCTCCAAGAGTTAAGAACAACAGAACTCTCTCTCTCTCTCTCTCTCTCTCTCTCTCTCTATCTACAACAATGCTCTTCTTCGACCTCAACGTCCCTTTCCTGCCGGAAGAATCCAACGAATCTTCCAAAACCGCGCGAAAGAACGCGAGGTTAAAGGTTGTCGTCAAGAGCATGGAATTAGGTTACACCGGCGTTGCCTACAATCGTTCGATCAAAGGAGTCATGTCCGATTCCGACCGTTGCACGATCCCTCTCCTCCCCCTTTCTTCTCTCCTCAAGCTTGCCCCCACTCTCTCTACCACTGTTCGATTCCACAGGGAGCTCTTGGGGGTCCCATTGGACTCTCCCTTCCGGCAATACACGCGGCTGACGGTCGCCGTTGATAGCGCGGCCCATGCTGCTGCCCTTAATTCTGGAAACCCAGTTCTCAAGACGTACGATTTGGTCGCTGTCCGACCGTTGAATCAGCTTGCGTTCGATCAGGTTTGCAAAGTTTCCGAGGTATGTAATTTCGATTTCGTTTATTTTCTTCTCAAAGTTAGAGTTTTTTTTTTTTCCCTTTGAAATTGTTGTGTTAGTTGTTGGAACTCTGTGGCGGTCACTATGAAGCGTTGGGTTCGAAGAGTTAATTGGGATGAATGATCACATGCAGCCAAGTACACTGTGTAGCGATTCATGTGTGGGGCCCACTCAGTTGGACTGGGTCTCTACACCATGAAGATTAGGTGCCCTGAAAAATCAGGCTGATCCAATCATTGGCTGGGCCCCACATGTACTTCCGAGGGCTTTTGGGAGGTCGTGCATTGTTTTAAATTGCGTGACCAACCTGATGATTGGATTCGCCTGGCTTTTGCACTGGGTAGCCTTTGTAGTAGGGCTCACCTGTTGGATGGGTTGGACACATGAGGCGGGCCCCACTAACAGTTGACTACATGGTAATTTATCATTTAGACGACTACAATTTGTAATTACTCATTAATTCTCACTTACTTACAATGCATCATTTTGTATTTCATTCTGAATTTCTGATTCTATAAGCAACATCAGTAAGGCTGTGTTTGGATGCACTATCAAATTGGAGTGCAATAACTAGTTCAATGGGAATGACCAAATAGTTATCATGGAGAACCTTGAGCCTGGGGATATGCACAATATGTCTGAGCCTTGAGTTTGGACAAGTAGTTCCCATGGAGATGAATTATGGGATCAATGATGCTTTGTACAAAATAGTCCAGCCAAGTTGACTTGGCAGAGCCGTCTTACACAGGTTCTCTGTTCTGACAAGTGGGCCCACGTTTTGGTAAATTAGATGTTTGGTTTGGTTTGTTTTGTCCCGCCATGGAGATCTCCTCGATAGGACATTCTTAACCTCCCAATTCATGATGTTGGAATAAACCATGAAGAAGAGAAATACATAAAAAGAAAGAAAAGAAAAGAATAAGAAGAGAAACATAACAGAAGTCCACATCTAACTGGAAAAAAGGTACAAGATTGGCAGTTAGGATCTTCCAATGTGGGACATTTTGGAGCATGGTTTGTCCATGGTGGGACATAAAACAGGTGAATGGTCTAGATTTCCCATAAAGTCTTGGTGGTTAGATAATGGCATACACCATATATGAAACAGGAGGATATAGGAAGTGAGGAGTTGAAAAGCCAACCTATACAAATCTTATGTTTGGGAGTCTATATGGTTCCCACAAATAGTAGAAGAAAAAGACATCTCAATTTCCAATTTCAAACAACAAGTGAAACATATTAAACAAGGCTTTTACCAGTCCTACATTCAATTGGCTATTTGTCACTCTCTCTCTCTCTCTCTCTCTCTCTCTCTCTCTCTCTCTTTTCATTTTTTTTTAAGAAGTTGATTATTCATTATAAAGTATAAACCTTCCAATATGATCTTCTTTACTTGCCTGTGCGGCTTTTCAATAAAATTGTTGTTCTCTCTAAAAAAAAAGCTTACAATATGATCAGACCCTCATTTAAGCAACCCTTTGTAGTCCAATCTAATGAGATTACAAAAACTAGATCTCCTAGAGTCTTTGTGATTTGCCACAAAACTTATCAATTTCCCACAAGATCCACCATTGAACAACCTTTGAGCTCCGACTTTGCTAAAGCCCTCTATAACCATTTGAGAAATGTTCCTTCGGGAAGCTTCGACTGACGACGTGGAATGGGCTGCCCAACCATTCCATCAATATGTTCCCTATTGAGGTATTGAATGCCTATGTCACCACAAAACGAGATAGGAAGAAGCTCCACACCGCCCTCACTGTAGGGCAATGAAGGAATAAGTGATGAACTGTCTCTTCTTCTCTTCTACACATGGCACACATGTTTGGAAGGGCCATATTCCGCTTCTTCAAATTATCTATTGTGAGGATTTTGGCAGTGGCTGTCCATGCAAACACTTAGACCCTTGGGATACTTTTGAGCATAGTGGAGAATGGCTGAGAACTGACCATTTGCTAGCCATCTCCACCATTGTTGTCAAATGCGATCGCATACGCGCATATGCGATCGCATATGCGCATACCATGGATCAAATTGCATATGCCATCATGGCATATGCGATCCTGGCAAGTATGCCTTGCCATACTTTTATATGCGACCAATATGCAATCGCATATGCGAGTATGCGATCGCATATTTCCTAATAGCCAGAGTGGAAGCAAGTTATTTTTTATTTTTTATTTTTTCAATTTGGAGAACTTTTGCCTATAAATAGGCACTCATATCCCCTCCATTTTCACTATTCTTTACTCGAAAGCTCTAAATCTCTTACTCTTTCTCTCTTACTCTAATCTCTCTACAATTATTTCAAGTATGTTTATTTTTTTGTATTTTATAAGTTGTGCTTACTTTTTGTAAATTAAGTTGTAAGTTATAACTTATAAGTTGTTTCAAGTTATCCATTTATCAGTAAAATTTCTTTGTTTGAAGTTTATAATAATTAGTTCTCTTTTAATGTAGCTTGATTGTTTTGTTAAAATTTATATAATATAATATAAGTAATTAAGTATATAACTTAATGAAACACTCAAACTATAATAAAAGAAGTAAAATAACCTAATCCAATCATGTGTACTAATTAGGCAAGTTTTTCCTTTTTTTTTTTTTTTAAAGAATTTTTTCATTTTATTATTTTATAAAAAATATGCCATGGCATATGCGATTGTGCGATCGCATATGCGAACAACATATACTGATCGCATACAATCGCATATGCGATTTGACAACATTGATATCCACGCTTTGTTATCATCCTTTGATTGATTGATGTGCACCACCCACAGTTTCCTAAGAATAATCCTGTACATGTTTAATTCCTCTCTAGATAAATTTCTTCTTAATCTCATGTTCCACGCCAAAGAATCCCCAATATGTCATAGTTGTCTTTGATCTTTGCCTCCTCGTCTATGGCCAATTGAAATAGATCTTGAAAGTATGATTCCAAAGTTACATCATCTAATCAAACATCTTTCTAGAAACATGCTTGCTCTCCTTTCCCAACCAAGAATCAAACTTGTTTCCTTAACTCTTTGGCCATGGTTTTGGATATGCACCCCATTTGCTCCTCACAACATTTGCCCACTCTACTTATCTCACTCCAAATTTGAGAACCACTTGAGTTGCTCCCTCTTGGAAACCATTCTCCCTCTGTCGCCCCATAATACGCTGTTATGAAATCCCTATGTAATGCCTCCAATTCTTCCCCAAACCTTCACCACCATTTACTCAACAAGGCCCAATTTCTCTCTCTCACCTTGCTAACTCCTAACGCTCCTTGCCTCACGGTCTCTTGAACTTCTAATTTTCAAGATGATTTTTTTTTTCATTTCCTTCCTATAGGAAGTTCCTTTGTAGTTCTTTATTTTTATACCACTACCTTTGGCGTTTTGAAGAGACATGAATTATACAGGTAGGATTGAGATTTGAGAGGGCGACTTTGATAAGAGTCATTCTTGCTCCAAGAGACGGATAGGATCTGTTCCATCTAGCTAGTGTTTATTATTATTATTATTATAATTATAAAGTTCTGTAACTGGATACCAAAAAGTTGCACTATTCGACTTGCCACCAAGAGGATTAATTACAACATTTCCAACTCATGTGATAAACTTAAAATTCCTACTTGATTGGCTACTTAATACAGACCTCCCCTTCCTATGGGTTTCTGTCCAGTGGGACTGACATGACTAATAGGACTGAGTACAAGGCTTCTAACTTGTGTGTTAGTTCCTAGTATTTGCATAAAACCCTAAAACAATAAGTGACCAAGAGCTAGACTCCCTAAAATAGGTATGGACAACCAGTGTTCAAAATATCGGTATCGCACAATGTATCGCACCCTTGGGATACAGATACGTATCGGTTATCGCACGGGATATATCGTTTGTATCGCATAGTTTATCACACTTTTTGGGAAACATGTGGAAACATTGGGGAAAATGGTTTTTTTTTAATAAAACTTTGGGGATTGTTAAAAAGGCCCTTAATACACACTTTTAAGTCATAAAGTTTCAAAAAAGAAGTGTACATAATAGATTTCCTTTGTATAGGGTCTTAAGTTATGCGTTGTCCGATTGAACTAAGATAACTATATTCAGTATCAACCCTGTCCATCCGTTTTTCCATATCATTTCAGGACATTATCTAAAAATAAAATAGATCCAATAATTAGGTAGACCATACCATAGGAAACAATGGTGATTGACCATTAGTGGGCCACAAAAGTTTTGGATCAAGCTAATAATAGTTTTTTTGGCACACTTGAGTATTAGATGCTACTCATTTTTATTCTATGTCCTAAAATGATCTCACAAAATGGATGAACGGAGTGGATTTCTTACAAACATCATGGTAGGCCCCACTAAGGTTTCAAGCGCAGGAACTTACTACGGACGCGGATTGCGTCCTACCCCCCCCGCCGGACTAATCCATCCGGGCAGGTCTCTGTAGAGCCCACCGTGATGTAACTGTTTTATCCCGCCGTCCAATGATTTTTTCAGAAAATTTAAATATATGAACCAAAAAATGAGGCAGGTCTAAGGACTGAGTGGACCACACCAAAGAAACCTGCACTGATATAACATCCACCGTTGAAACCTTTCAAAGGGCCCACGTGATGTTTTTTTTACCATAAAACCTATTCATAAGATCACGTAGACGTGGATGAAGTGAAAACACAAATATTAGCTTGATCCGTAACTTCACTGGCTCCCAAGAAGCTTTTAATGGTGGACGTTCAATCCCCACTTTGTGGTCCATTCAAGCCTTGGACCTACCTCATTTTTTGGTTCACGTATTAAAATTTTCTGAAAACATTGTTGGACGGCAGGATAAAACAATTACATTACAGTGGGCTCCACATAGTCCTGCCCGGACGGTAACGGGGGTAGGACGCAATCCGCGTCCGCGGATTAGCTACCGATAGGTTGAGTAGCGAGACTCGCTACTGAATTGACGTCACCGAGTTCCATGGGCTCCACCGTGATGTATGTTTTGTATCCACACCGTCCATCCATTTGAAGAGAACATTTTATACCATTAGCATAAGAATGGCCAAGATTCAAAGCTCCAGTGGACCCCACCGCAGAAAGTAGTAGAGAGTGACGACCACCATTAAAAACTTCTGAGGGCCACAAAAGTTTTTGATTAAGCTGATATATATATTTTTCCCTTTTATAATATCTTTTTTAACTTATTAACAGGTTGGATCTCAAATAAACATCACGGTGGACCTTAGGAAGGTTTCAACGGTGGATGTCACTTTCTCCACTGTTTTCTGTAGTGGGTCCATTACAGATTATTATCTGCCTCGTTTTTTATGCATGTCCTAAGATGATATCTCCAAATGGATGGACCGTGTGGATATAACATATTCATCATGGTGGGACCCACGTAACTTGGTGACGTCACTTCAATAGCGATCTCGCTACTAAACCTGTCAGTAGCTAAACCGCGTCCGAATAAAAGGCTCGAACGGCCTTTTTTTAAGCAGAGAGGGTTCCGGAAGCCGGAACCCTAAAATTCCGGAACCCTAAAATTCTCCCAAATCGCATCGCCGATGTCTCCGGATTTCTCTCCAAAATCGGAGATTTTGTTCGCGGCAATCTAGGAATGACACTTCGCCCACCAAATGGAAGCTTCCGATCATGGCGATCTCTTCTACAGGTACCGAAATCCACTTTCTATTTTTTTTTTTCTCGATTTTTTGGATGATGACGTCGATATCGACAATAATGGAGAAGAAATCGCGCGATAATCGTCAAAATATCGTGCGATATCGACGATATATCGGCCGATATCTTGATTTTGGGTTTTTGGTATCTTCCGGGGGTTATCGCGAGTGTATCGTCTCGCAGGGGTGCGATACCGATAATATCGGCCGATAGTATCGATATTTTGAACACTGTGGACAACCAGCTAATCTTTAGTTGCCTAAAAACCAGCCAATTTCTGCTTTTAAAGACTCTTAACCCCGACGAACTTCACTAAGCACACTTATGACCCCTTACTAAGTACTTATTAAAACTAGTTGAGCCAATGTTTTAAATAGCGTGCAACGTTTGCCCTCTATAGCGTGTAGTGTATGCTACATGATACTTAATATATATTTAAAAAAAATTAAAATAATAGAAAATATGATAAAATTTACAAAATGCATAATTCCCATGAGTTCTTGACTGCGAATCTGGATTGTCAACCACATATTTCCATGCAAAATTTCTCTGCCATTTTGCCTTCATTGCCTTTTTGCCTTCAAACATCTCTAAGTGCGACTTATTATTTATTTATTGAAACATCACAAATTCATGATATGGACCACACTTTGGATGGTTTGGATTGATCTAAGTGCTCTATCCACGATATGGACCACAATTTGGATGGTCCATATTGATCTAATGTGGTGTCACATGTGATGGGGATGAGTCACCGCCATTTTAAAATAGGTGTTAAATTAACATAGAAGAAACACTAAAAGAAGAAGATTTCAAGTAGCGTACTGTCACATCCCCAAATCCATAACTAGGGTTAGGACTAACCATAGCCTCGAGTTTAGAGTCGTGACTGGGGTTAAGTTACAAAATAACCATTCATCACACATACACATCCAAATCACAAATATAAAAGATAATTACTACTAATATAATTCACTCATACCCAATAATCATCATCCACATTGTTTCAATCATCCAACCCAACTGTAATATCCAAAATTTAAAGACAATAAATCAAAGTTCCTCAACCTCCACTATTCTAAATTCAATATTCATGAAAAGTAAATGATCTATGCTATTGATCTCATCCGACCAACTCTTGAGCATTGCAACCTACTCCTTAGTCTGTGGTTTTTTCATCAATGAAAGTATGAGCAAAAATAGCCCAGTAATTGGTTCTGAATACAAGAGATCAACAACCTTGCAATTGTCGAAATTCAAGGAAAAACGTAGAGAAATAATCATGATTTATGGAGATCTGTAATTGCAGCAAAGTATGGGCTAGACACAGGTGATTGGAAAACTAATTATTCATCTTGTTATAGAGCTTCCTTTCTATGGAAAGGAATTGCTAAACTGTTCCCGAAAGTTATATCAAAGCTTAGTTTTGCTTTAGGAAAGGGAGATCGAATCAGATTTTGGGAAGGTCCCTGGTGTGTTCCTTTCCCCCCTCAATTCCTCCTTCCCACCAGAGCTTCCTTAAGCTCAGTTAAAGATATTTCTATGAAAAGTGGTTTCTTGGGGCTTGCTGAAAATGGTGTTTGGGCTCCTCCGCTCCGTAGGAACCTTTCTGATGAGGAGTTCTTAGCATTTATGTCTCTCCTATCTCGGTTGTAGGGTATTCCCCCTTCTCTTGGTGAAGAAGATTCCCTCTCTTGGAACCTGTCGAGCTCCGCCAAATTCTCAGTGAAATCATTTTATCTTCATCTAGCCTTTTTCGACTCAGTGGGGGTTGATAGCCATACGGGGATGGTTTGGTCCTATGGTGCCTCTTTTAAGGTGGCAGCCTTTGCTGGGCTTCTTGGTAGGAACCAAATTCTAACTGTGGACAATCTGAGGAAAAGGGGTATAGTCCTGCTTAATGCTTGTACCGCAGTCATTGTCTCCAGGACGAAGAATCAATCAATCACCTTTTCATCCATTGTTGCTATTCTGCGGAGATCTAGCTTCGAGTGTTGTAGAAGGTTGGATTGTCCTGGGTTATGCCATAAGAAGTCGAAGGCCTCTTTCAATTGTGGAATGCCGAAGGAGGTCTTCTGGGCATAAAGAAGTGGCACATCTTGTTCCTTGCTTCCCTTTGGTCAATCTGGTTGAAGAGGAACGACCGTTTCTTCTGTAACCTGAGTATTTCTTCGGTAGGGGTCTTTAATAGAGTCTTGAGGCTTTCAAGGATTGGGCTCCTTAGCTTTTGGTTTTCTGGGGGCAGCCAGCTTTGGAGCTGGGGGTTGTATACTTTTTTTTCTTTCCTTTCCTTTTCTTTTGTTTTCTCTGCTCTTCTTTTTCTGTTATGTTTGCTTTTTCTTCTGTCTTTTTTTTTTTTTTTTTTATAAAATGATTATTATTTTTTAAAGTTAGAAAGTTCATCGTTATATATAAAAAAAAGGCTAAAGAATGCTCAAAGCAAACATTTAAATGTAAAAGTAGGCAAGAATTGGGTAATTGTTTCCAATTCTTGTAAGATTTGAAGAATAATGACCTCTTTCCCAAATGTTCTTGCATCATCCCTCCAGCTGGCCCTTTATTTTTGACATTTGGATTGTCTATTGATGAAAAATATTTGATTTAATAGATTAGAAAACGGAGGATGGTTGTATCAGCACTAAGAGCAAAGTTTAAAAAATCCAAAAGAGTCAGAAACGTGCTATTCGAAAACAGTTTCAGTAATGGCTGTAAGTATCAGTTAAATGGCTAGGATAAAAATTAGAAGGTTGGAATAGTTAATGGTTGTGGTTAGAAGTTAGGGTTCTTTTCAGCCTTCTATAAGATGTAAGAATAAGAAGAAAGACACTTATGATTTTAAATGAAATTAGGCGTTTCGGGGCTTTTGTCTTTTGCCCTTGTAAGATATTTTACCAAGTTTCCCTCGTAGAAACCTAGGAACTTTTGATGATTGGTATTTTTATCCCTTGTTTCATCCCCTGCTGATTTTGCTGCATGACCAAGAATGTACGTATCCTGTATCATGTCCCTTGCTCCATATGCAATTATGCATTCATCTTCTCTAGGCCTTTAAATTCTGCAGTAGTTCATAAAGTTCTGTGTTTTATTTTCCTCAGTAACTGTCATCGCTATGGCATAAACAGAGGCCACCATGCTCATGGTCAACCACTCTAAACTTGAAATATTGTATTTGTGCAGGTAGATTTAATTGCAATAGATTTCTCCCAGAAACTACCATTTCGTTTAAAGCTTCCCATGGTCAAGGCTGCAATTGAGGTATCTTTGAGAGCCATACACCATCATCTCCCCTTTCATATGTTTCCAAGGGCTTGCATCATCAACTTGAAGAGTGCATTCCCTTGGGGAGATAACTGACCTGTAACTTGGGATAAATTGTGGTTGTTCTTAATTCCACTTTCACACGAAATGTATGCAGCGTGGTGTTTATTTTGAGATCACATACTCTCCGCTTATATCCGATATTCATGCCAGGAGACAAATGCTTCCAGGTGCCAAGGTGAGAGTACCTACTCATCACAAGTATTCTGATTGTACCACCCACCCAAATAGTAAGTTGTATTGTCATGCTCTTGGAAACTGTAATTTATATTGATGAGAATAAAATTGCATAATAAATTTGATGTTTTCAGCATGTATTTTAGGGTTTATGGAAGTTACATTACCTAAATTGATTATTGAAACCAAAAAAAAAAAAAAAAAAAAAAGAAGAAAAAAAAGAAAACAGAAGAAGCACAATGGCCATACTCTCAAATGGCAAGTGAGCTCGTTTCTTAAAACCAATTTAACAAGTTTGTTGGACTTCCTCCATTTTGCTCAGTCCATAATGGGCTTCCACACTTTCCGAACAAGATGTTATTTTCAATTTAAAGTGGGTGCTGTTCACATTGGCACCATTGCAATTTGCACCCTCCCTTTCCCACATGGTGCCTCAGTTTGTTGACAATAATTGAACAAAATGAGCACACACTTGCCACTTGGAGCCAGTTTTATGGACTTTCTCCATTATGGGGAGTGGGGTTTCTGCACTTTCCAAACAAGGCACTGATCTAATTTAAAGTGGGTTCATCTACTATGAATCAAGATGATGCAGTTGCCATTTGTGCCCCTCTCCTAATGGTGCCTTGCTGTCTTGACAATAATAGAGTTTTTCTGAAGCCGGAGAGAATGGAATCAAGATCTGTTACTTTTGTGCAACATCAATATGTATCGGTGTAAAATTCTTGTGAGTTCAGATATTTCCATTTTTGGGATGCTATTTGTGTAGATCAGGTGCCAAATTTGTAATCTAAGCAGCATAGCACTTGAATTTGCAGTTACTAGTGGATTGGACACGAGGGAAAAATCTAATTTTCTCAAGTGCTGCCCCTACTGCAAATGAACTTAGAGGGCCATGTGATGTTGCAAATTTATCATCTTTGCTTGGACTCTCTATGGAGCGAGCTAAAGCAGTTATTTCCAAGAACTGCAGGTATGCAAACTTCTGCATTTACCTATGTTACTGTTGCCATAAGCTTTTGAAAAGGATCTGGTGCTAAATGCTCTTATTCAAGCACTCTGTCTCTGTGCATGTGGCACACATGTACGAGATCCTGAGTGTTCATCTATCAGCTCTTATTGTGGATGGGAAATCACAACAGTCAGACAATCCTTGCTTTCCATTGAACATCAATGGTTGTTCAGGCCTTTCTGAACATCTGTAATCATCAAAAGTGTTCCAATTGGTGACTAGGGTCATGTGTGCTGTGTTTTCTGGGGTATTTTTTGTTCATGGTAAGGCATAGCAAATGAAGTCTGACAATTCGTACATCTGTACCACATATAGAGATGAGATGCTTGATAACTAAACTAGATATCGGTGATTGCACTAGTTCCTTTCTCATAAGATATTGAGACTGATGAATCGGGGTAGTATGGTTCATTTACTCTATTTCATTGCCATCCAGGTCTCTGATAGCGAGTGCTCTGAGGAAAAAGCAGTGTCATAAGGAGGTCATCAGAATTGAAAGAATTTCAGATGGTGAACTATTGGATTCCGAAGGAGCTTGGTTTGGTGATTGGAAAAACTGGGATCCCATCTCTAGTGGTGAAGGTGATCTGTCATTGGATGATATTGCAACGTTCTTCTCTGCTGCCAGCAACAGATCTAAAAGTTCAGATGCCACTGACAAATCTGTTGCAGGAATGCCATTGAATACCACACCATTAAAAGATCAGAATAATCGGCTCTCTAGCAGTGTTGGCAATTTTCTATCACTGGATACTAGCCCCTTTTTCTTTTCTGCCAAGGGAATTGGGTCATCTGTTGCTGCAGATGATATCTCCAAACATTCAAATGGGTTTGATGTAGTTTCCAATGCAGATTGGATACCATTGAATGGGACCCCATTAACAGGTGGGAACTCTGAACTTGAAGCTAATATGCCATCACCAAATGACACTGCAACATTTGTCCCCGAAGTGAAGGAATTGGAGATGACTGCTGCCTGCAATGAACATCCTAACATTTCAGATGGGCTTGAAGGAGTTCCAGTTGCAGTTGGGATGCTGCTGGATGACACACCATCAGGGGATTGCACATCTGGTGGCGAAGGCAATTTGAAGTTACTGGATGATAGTGCACCACTTTTCACTGCTGCCAAGGACATTGAGTTGTTTGCTGCACATAATGAAGACCCCAAACTATCGAATGACCATGATGTAGATTTGGGTGCAGCTGGAACCCCATTGGATGGTATGTTATCAAAGGATTGCATATCTAGTGTTGAAGTCAATATGTTGTCACCAGATGAGTCCATGACTTTTGTTGCTGCTGCCAAGGTAATTGATCTTTGCCAAGCTTGCAATGAAGATTCTAGAAGATCAAATCAGCTTGATTTAGTTTTGGCTGCATGTGATATGCCAAAGCAGGAAGTTCAAATGGTGACAGAAGAGCAGGAACCAAAAGATGTAGTTTCAGTTGCATATGATGTGATAATGGAGGAAGGTTTGGTGGCTGCAAAAGAGCGGAAACCAAAATATGTAGCTTCAGCCACATCCAAAATACCTTCGCAGGATGGTTTTGCCAAAACAGAATCTCAGGAATACAGAGATGACAGAATTCTGTTTGCCAATTTTACTCCCTTGGAAGAAGCTTCTGCTACAATGGATGAGGCGGAGAAAAGGGACATAGTTTCGCCAGCAGATGATGTGACGCTAGGGGAGGCTTTATCTGAAATGGAAGTACGAGAACAAGATGTTTTGGTTGAGCACAAAAAGGAGGTTTCATTGCACAAGGGTAAGCCAGGTTTGTACCAAGTAATTTAGGAACCAATACCGTAATGCTTTAAACCATGGCTTCTTATTACTATCGGACCTCGTTCAAGATTTGTGTGCTGTCTTTTTTGTAGTTCCGATATTTTATTGTTTTCTTTATTAGAATTTGGCTGCTGGGAGTTTGTGAAGCATGGTTGTATTTTCTTATTACTTTCTAACTTGAGACGTATCTGATCCCAATTATCTGGGATAAGGCTTTGATGAGATGATGATTTTATCTTGAGACATGCTAACTGTTTCAGGAAACTTAATCAACATTTGATGCCAATGGAAAAATAATAAGTTATATCTCTTAGATTTGTTTAAGTAAAAAATCTTGTGGTGCTTTAATTTTGTAGCTATTTCAAGGCTAGAAGTTATATTGATGGCAATCCTTTACTCTATTGAAGTTTGTATTGATTGACATTCCTTCTGCTTTGTGCATTTTCTGAGTTTTCTCTTTTATGCCATGGGCATCTCATGATATAGACTCGACTTTTTCTTTCACTATTAAATAACAGTTTTGTAGATTAAAGTTTCTGACTGAAAGCCTGTAAAAATTTCTTATTCAAGATCTCTCTTAAGTCTTATTAACAGTCTTGAATCTTCTCAATGAATACACAGCATCATTTGAAAGCAATTTCTGCAGATTTCTATACTGTAATCAGTAAATGTCATGAGGATCTAAAATTGGTCTTTGACTGCAAATTTTGTGCTTCTTGCCAGTTGTCACACCACCACGTTGATTTTTTTGCTTCTCAGTGCACAGTGCTCACCGCTCAAACTGGAATTTGTATCATACATAGCCTTCATAGGATAGAATTCTGGTGCCGCTTTGAACCATGATCAGAGAAGAAAATTGACTGTCTTTTGGTACTTGACAATGTTGCCTTTCTGAGAAAATGACGGACTAGAATTGCAACTAAAATGAGATCTCTAGTTCTTATTGTTAGCAATTAGTGGGTGTTGCACATGCAATGTACACGAAGAGAGAGATGTAGGGGTCTGCAGGGTTGTAAAAAGGATTTCTTCAATACTTTGGCAGCGTGTGAGGGTTGATGCTCGGTCACCTTGAAATTGACACATAGCATATATTAGCTCAATCAAACTGTTCAAGCTGTATGATTGACATTAGATAGGTTATTTTCCAAGTTTCATATTGATTTACTTATTCTAATCTATGGTTAATCATCATCATCTAGTAATTGGGGTTGGCTACATGAATCCAATTCCACTATTCCACTCTATCAAGGGCCATAACTTCAGTTAGACCATAGGTCATCAACTTTTTTCTTTGTGCCTCCACTCACGTCCTTTTGGGCCTTCCCCCTGCCCTTATAGAGCCTGTCAACTTGCATGAACTCAAATATCCGAAGATCCTATTTCCACAAACAGGTGTCCACAAATTAGAGATTAGGACTATTTGAACAATTTGATGACCTATGGTTTAACTGAAGAGTGGTCCTTGATAGAGTGGACTGGCGGAACATGATTGTGTGCCTTAAACCAATTAGTTGGTGTAAGGTTTGATATTGACTATAATAATGACGATGATGAGGATGATGATGCATATGTACACATTTAGATGATCGATTTTCACCATTAAATGCTCCAATACTTACCTATTGATCCAATGAAGCATCAAAATAAGGAAAAAAGGGAAAATGATGACTTCGTTGAGTCACACCACATAAAACCTTAGGTAAAGTTCTCCCAAAAGGGTTGTAGAGGAATCCCACCATTAGTTCCTAGAAGAATATCTTTCTTAGGCTGTGCATACCATCTCAGGGAATGGAAGAATAACTTTTATTCAATTTAAAATATCATAGCTGTCTTTCAATGTTCCATATATATGGCTATGTATATATAGCCTATTTTACAAAGACCTACTTAAACTAAAAGAGGCCAAGGCTTAAAGCCCATTGACCCAAAATTTCTTTGCTAACTTCACTCAATCCTATCCTAAAACTTGGGATTGCTTTAAAAGGATTAATTAACTAAATAGGGAAACAGCCTTAAAGAGTCCAAAGTCTTTTACTGAAAGACGTAACGAAAGAATGTAACTAAATTAGAAAAGGAAACAAATGTACAAGAGTCCAAATACTTGAGGCAATTGCATACACAATATTATGGGGGGTGTATACGATTTCTGTGATTGTAGAAGGGCCTTTTAAACTTACACGGTTTGTATGTCAAGCTCAAGGGGCATCCACTTGACTCTATTGGCCCACAGGTCAATCGTTCCATCAGATGGCTTGTCTGATTGGATCTATAGGCCACAGTCCATTCAGACCGTTAATTTGTTCCAAATTTTCCATCATATATTTGAGCTGATCAGATACTTAATAAGGTCAATCTGGCCCTTGATTTGGTCTAGATACTCAATCTGGATGGTTGATGGTCCAGATCTCCAATTTTAAATGTTGGATAGGCTTGATATGTCGTATGGACCCTTTGATGTGCCTGATCTTCAATCGACCACAAGTGGGATCACTCTTGGTCTTGATGCAGGACGTGAATTTAAATATGATATGCAAGATTTCAGGCTTAGATCACACCAATTCAAAATCAATCACACAAATTCCACACCCCACATGAAAATCCAAACATTCAATTAAAGGGGAATCTATGCAGATCCAGGCCTACACACGTTAGGGCTGGATCAATAAAAATTATGAACCAAACAATACTCAAAGGGAAATAGAAATCATCCACAAATGCATAAGATCAGTCCCTAATCCAAGGGATTCCCCAATCTCAATTCAAGGAACCCTATGATGAGAAAAGGGGCAAATCAATTAGGGATAATGTAATCTAGGGTCAGGATTTATGAAATCATGTATAAAAGAGAGGAAAATAGGAAGAAACCTGAACCCGAAACAGTCCCTGCGTGTGGACAGCGAGCCAGGTGTTGGAGCACGTGCGCCTGAGGCGGGTCGCACGTGTGGTGGGGGATAGAATCCAGAAACGGATTCCTAGGCCTTGGTCGACCAGGCTTGGGCTGCAAAACCCCCAAATCTGACGTCGATTCGAGCTCTTGTCTGAGCGTGGTGTTCCGCCGAAGTTTCAGCTCGCCTGCGGGCCGAAATCTGGAAACATGCTGTAATGAAGAAATCTGAAGCAATAAAAGGGACGAATTCGAAGTACGGATGGTGGGGGAAGATGGAAAAAAAGATGATGGAGGATGGGGGTGAATCGGGATCGATGTGGCTTCGCACCACGGTAGTTAGCCCTTCGAAAAGGGAGGGCTTCGCACCCACTTTTGAATTCTTCCACAACTCATGAAGAGAGTAGAAAAATAAAGTAGGAATTTTTTTATTAACTTCAATGAATCAAAAGAACTACAAGGGGTGCCTATTTATAGGGAAAATCCTATACCCCAAAACTCGCACCATGTGCGTAACCTATTACTTGGCGATGAAGTAAACTAAAATAAAAACCAAACAGAGAAATCTAAAGCGTCCACAAAGTTCTAAATAATAACAATAAGCAAATCTAAAATATGAAATCAATCCGACGAGTGAGCCATGATCATGAGATCTCATGATGGGCTTTTCTTGACTATCAGGTTCACTTTTTGAACCAAAACTTGTCTTCTAACTAGGAGGTCCTCCTTGGACGTCGTCATCGAGCCAGATCGATGGTGGGGTCCTCCTGCGTATGTATGTGCGTATGGGTGGTGGTGTGCGGGCGTGCGTGTGCACGATGTCCTCATCAGGTCTCCTAGTGGATGATCACATGGTCTTGCATCATTCTCCCTGGCTTGAAGGAACGCACCCTCAAGTTGTTTTTTGACAATCTCTAGTTGCTGCTTTTGTACCACGTCTTCATTGGCTCTAGGGCTAATGATCAAGGCCTAACTGGGATTGGTTTGATTGTCAAGGGAGCCCACGTTAATGTGTATTTGTTGCTTCTGCGTTCACAGAAATTGAGATACTCTCTTCAACTTCGCCACTAATCTTCAATTTGCATGCTTTCATTGTCATTGTGATGGGACTAATGTGTCCATCTCAACTTTAGCTTACTCTGACTTTATCAATCTAACCTTTGAGTTGTCCATTATTAGTTTCTTCAATTTGGCTTTCGATCTGTTTGCAGAGTCATCTTCTAATCCACGTCTGATCCATCTTTTGGTACGTCTTCTGATTCTTTTGTAGATGTGGAGGTCAATCCATTGTTAATTTTCTCAGTTGATCCATTTGTGGATCTATCAAAGAATCCAATGGGATGGCCTTCTGTTCGTCATTGTGGGTCGTGATGCTTGTACCAGACAGGCAGATGGATCTTCCTTTTGATTTTTTAGACACTAAAGAATAAGATGCACTGTGATTGGTCTTTCGTTATTTGACCATCAACGTTGTCATGGAGTTGTTCATTCATAGTGTCCATACAACCATTCAAACAATCCATGTGAACCTTCATGGCACCCGTATCTTCAGATATCTTTTCTATTACTCTCAACACATCACTTTGCTCTTATTCCACCATTCTATGGCTAAAAAAAAGAAAAAAAGAAAAAAGAAATCCCACATTGAGTGGACATCAATACTTGTTATCAATGTGGGTGTGGAATAGGATGTTTGGAGACAGTTGTAGGCTGAAATGGATTGTTCTGATGACGAAGGGCTGAGATTAGGGACTGGATTGGGGTTCTGTTTAGGGGCTGAGATGGGGTTAGAATAAGGACCCTTATGGAAGAAGAGGATCGAAGAAAGGGAGGTTTCTAGGATTTTTTTCTTTCTTTTTTTTTTTTTTGGATGAAGAGAAAAAGAAGAATGAAAGTTGGAGGCTTACCATGGAGAAGACGAAAAGATAGGAAGAGAGGATCACCCTCGGGCTTCGCACCCTCTCCAATCCCTGGAGATCTTCAAGAGTTTACCTGCAAATCACATGCAGAAGGAAGGAGAGAGTTCTCTTGTATTTTCTCAAAGAGCATGGGCTAGGGCTGGACGTCCACACCCCCCTCCACTTATATTTCCAGATGCTGAATTTTACAAAAATACCCATTGTCTCTTGAACTAAAGTGCATACTAAAAAGTAAGAATTGTAAACTACCAAGTCTTAATCCAAACCACTAATCAAGTCCAGAAAACATGAAAACATAAATGCTTACTGCTAGGGACCCATGTGGTCCAAAATCTAAGAAGATCAACGGTTCGATGGCCCACGATGATGATCTGACAATCAGATGGGCTAACGGGTGTGATCCAACGGTCCAATACTCCTATGATCGCAGCCCACATACACCTTCCCAGTGTGGGGTCTTCCAGATGCACATACTATGCATGTGAGGTCTTCAAAATGGCCTGCTGGTGGGCCCCATGTACGGATCGTCCATCCATCGTCCATCCACTATGAAACCGGGGCCCTCCTCCTCTGGTAGACCCTATATGATGGTCCGATGTCCTCATCACATTGCATGCAATGGAGGATAGATTCAGACAATACACAGGGATGGCTGTGGGTTTTAGGACTGAGGTGGACAGATTTGTAGGGACAGTTTTAGGGTAATTTGGGGACATTTCTGGATGTTGATAAAAAAAATCTGGGCATGTTTCTGGATGGATTATGGGTTATTTAATTGCTGGGTTATAGACTAGAGGTGGACAGATTGTGAACAGCATTTAGGATGGAAACTGTGACCAGTTGGGCTTGGGAATGGTCTGCCAGTTTGGTTGTAAGTAATGGCTAGCTGCAGGTTGAGTAAGGGAGGGTTAGGGACTGGTTAAGGACTTGTTAGGACCTTTGTGTGGAAAGAATTGACACCAAATCTAGGGTAGATTTTGGCTTGGGTCTTCCTGCAATTTGGGACTGTTTTAGGGTTCAATTGATAGGCTGAGTGATTATGGATGAGGGTTGGGATTAGGGGTTAAAGTTTGGGCAGGTCTGGATTGATTGTGGGTTGGTTAGGCGGTAGGGCTGTAGAATTTGATTTGGCTAGTTGCAAGGCTGGGTTTGCTGGATTAAGCCTGAGGTGGGGTGGTTAAGTTGGAGATGATTAGGCCTTGGGATATGTGACTGATGGAGGGTATGGTTGACCAGCGTATGGGGTGGTATGAACTTTACTCAAGATTGTTGGTGAGTTAGGGCTTGAAAATAGCCTATGGTTGAAGTTGGGTATCAAGTATAAGCTTCAATTGGGTCTCTAGGGACTGTTTATAGGGTTAGGCTTCAGGAATGGGGGTCAGATAATGGCTTTGGTTGAATATTAGGGGCAGTAAGAGTTTGAGATTGTAATTTGGTGGGCAAACCTGTGGTTAGGGTTTGAGGTGTAGGGGGGATGATCGGTGTTAGGAATAGGGATGGGTTTTAAGGGTTGGAAATTAGGATTCTAAGTGCAAGTTTAAGACAATTGGTGAAAGATTGCAGTTAAGTCAATTGGTCCATTAGATGGGCCATCTGATTAGATTTGTGGGCCCCAAAATCCAATTGGAATGTTGATTTGGACCAGATCTGTCATCATTACCCTGATCTGAGCCAAAAAATTCAATCTAGTCAAGTCGGACCTTTACATGGCACGGATATTGAATCAGAATGGTTGGATGGTCTAGATCGTAAATTCGCAAATTGAGATGAGATATTGACCCCCTATATTGAATTCCTTTGAATCCTCTATAAGACCCACTTGTTGACCTTTTTCTAACGTTTTGTTTAGAGCTTCCATTATCACCACAATGAGAAAAGAAGAGAGCGGATCTCCTTCATGTAATTCCCGCAAAGCATTAAAGAAGCCTTTTGGAGACCCGTTTACCAGGATTGAAAAGGAGGCTGACAAGAAGCATTCCAACATCCAAAGAATCCATTT
>JAJHSJ010000008.1:19527679-19654632 GCA_021015155.1 Magnolia officinalis
TCTCTTCTTGAAAAGTTGAGGCTTCAACATGCTCTTGAAGGGCAATAGGCGAGGTGGCCTTAGCTTCAATCTGCCTTTCCCTGCAGAGAAAAAACCCAAAGAACATACAAATCCATTAATTGGTCACCTGCGAGTAATGTGCATTGTTCCAAAATAACAGATGTCAGCTCGTCATTTCAACCATTGAATATGTTGCAATGCATGCATGTGTGTGTGTGTAGAGAGAGAGAGAGAGAGAGAGAGAGGAGAGAGAGAGAGAGAGCAGCAACATGACTTCTTAACATGTAAAGTTTTCGAACATTCGAGAGAGAGCAGCAACATGACTTCTTAACATGTAAAGTTTTCGAACATTCGAGAGAGCAGCAACATGACTTCTTAATGTGTACAGTTTTCGAACATTCACTTTTACATCTTCGCAGAAGATTGCACTGAAGGCTATGGGAAATATATGTCAGATCCAATGCCTTATCCCAACCAAATTCCGACACTGCCTTCTTCACCTCTCCTTCCTCGATAAGACACCCTAGCCAATCTGCTTCCTCTTCACTTATCAAATTGCAAATTGTCCACATTAGGCTGAATTCATCCCTCATTGGAGAGGAGCTCTGAATCGAACTCAAAAACCACGTCACTAATTTCTTCCTTATGTCTCCCTCTCCCATCATTTGAGACACCATGAATCCCTTTTTGAATTTCTCGTCATGTTTGTTAAGCCGTGAAAGAATTTCACATTCTAATCACCCTCTAGCCAAACTGCTTTGGACCTATGGCGCACATTTAATTTCTTCACAAGATTTTTTTTTTTTTTTTAATTGAACTCGAACCTAAGAGAATCCCTTTTGATTCTTTCCTACAACAACAAACAACCCACACTTCTACTTTACAATCTAGAGCAAGGATCAACTTATGCCCAGCCCACCCCTAAACCGAGCTTGAACTCAGTCACTCCTTGAATTTTCAGCAAACCCCCCTCTTCTTCAAGCCACATCAACTTGAATCGGAAATGGAACCCCAATATGTCTCCCAAATATCCAACACGATCGAAAATTTATGTAAAACAGGCCTTGGGGCACAGCATTGACAGACTAGCAGAAAATACTCTTCCCAACCCAAAGAAGCTAAGAACGTGTCAAGACAGGACGACCTAATAAGATTAGCTTGACCATTCAAGCAGGTAACACTGCAACTGCACAATGAGAAGCCCATCAACTTGTGATTGTCAATCGAAACAAAGAACTCCTGCATATCAACTATAATTCAATCGAAATCCTTTTCAAGGGGTAATCAGACAGCATCCAAATCCCCATAGGCGCACCTCGGGACGTTCCAATGCAGTATCACCCAATCAATCTATTCCCAAAACTCAACCCATCAAGATGAATCAAAATGTCCATACACCAACTTAAAGATCCAAGTAAAACTCTCCATGTGGGGCCCTCCACCAATCATAACATACCACATCCTCCACAGCATAAGAATTTTGTGAAGACCAGCCTCAACTTGAAATTTTCGGTGAGAACCGATACTTGCGAAAATGACAACTTCTTGACAACCGTCCACTAAATCGTCCATATTTCAGCCATACGACATTGGAATTGAATGTTCTTAGCCTCGTTGGAAAGCTTTCAAATGAGATCAATCTTGCACCATTTAGACATCCTTTGCGTATGCTAAAAGTGGGCCGCAAATTTGTAGACAGGACTTGGATAAATGGTTCGCCCATGGGACCCACTAGTCTGATCCGTGGTCTATTGGGGCTGAAATTTGATCCCAATGTGCTTGAGATCATGTCTCACCTCATGATGATCTCCATTCCCAGATTTGATGAGCCCAAGTAGTCCAAAAGCTAGAAATAATTCAAACCGTCAAATCTTTCTACCCGAGTCGAAGACAAAGATCTTTCTGAGAACCATGTAATCTTCAACCTTGACTGACGCAAGGAAGAGCGTAAAAAACAATGAAGAAGATCACCGTCTTCCTCAAGTAGTCAAAACCTTGAATCCACAAGGTAGTTCTTGATTTCACAAAAAATAATAAGAAAACTCAAATATTTTATTGCATAATGATATAAGATTGTTCAATTACATCACTTCTATGAAATACTCAAAACCCTAATTCAAAGTTATCCAAAATAGTACATATATATATATATATATATATATAATATATTATATATATATATATATATATATATATATAATATATATATATAATCCCAAAAGACTAAATTTTCAAAATAGAAATGTCAAATAAACCTTATAGGAGCAATCTCAGCATATTTTTTTGAGAGGTCGGAGCATTCCCAGCATTATTACCAACAATTTCTTAAAAAGACAAATCCTAAAACTACAAGAATAAGGAGATACAACGAAAACAGAAATTTCTAAAAATAGTCAATTTCTTCTAAAATCCCGATTTTGTCCCTTAAGACGAGCGCCTCTCACGAAATGGACGTCCACGACCTGCTAAGAGATCGATTGAACCCTGAACCACCGTTACGTAAAGATCAACAGGTCGTGCGTTTCGTGACGATGCCTGAATCAAAAGTTACAATTGTTTTACAATCAACACTTCGAACAACATTTTCTCTATTTCCAAAATGAATCTCTTCGAACCGGGCATGCATGGGACCCAGTTATATTAATGTAGGATTGGGTCCGGTTCTGACAGACTACTTTTGCTTTCGTTTGGGCTTCTTTTGGTCCAGTCGTGCTAAGAATGCATTTGTTGGCACATCCTACATCAGTCATCTTCACTTGGAAAGAACTTGTCCTCGAGCTATTCAACAAACTTGGCTCATGATACTCATACAGGTCTGCCACATTGAAAGTCCATGAGATCTCCATCCACTCGGGAAGATCAACAACACAGGCGTTATCATTGATTTTCTTAAGGATCGGAACAAGGCCTATCTTCGTATTCCTCGGCTTATTATATGTCCCAGTCAGAGACCTCTTCTTGCATAGGTGACCTAACACGTTATCACCCACTTCAAACACCATTCTAACGCCGATGTTTATTAGCCTCTTCCTTGTACTTGGCATTAAACTCCTGTAAATTCTTTGGAATGTTTGTGGATTCTACTTATTTTCCCTTTTACAACCGATGCATAAATCTCCCCTGTATCCTCAAATTCTTTAACAAAATCTTGTACAGTTATGAGAAACCAACCCTCCGCTTTAGAAGTCTTGGGTTGGTTCTCTATTCTCATTAGGGGCAAAGATAATCATTCTACCATCTTTAAAAAAGACAAAGACATTGTCTTGGCCTCTATGCGTGGCATCAACATCGTATTGTCATGGTCAACCAAGTAACATGTGACAAGCCTCCATATCAACCACGTCACACATTACTGTTCTACTTGTGCCCCATCCCATTGTTGTTGACACCTTTATGAGCATGATCTCCACTACCACCATCATCATCCATCACTATCTGATTCATCTAAGCCAATTCATCTGCCTCAAATGGATTAGATCTTTTAAGGTAGAAGATATACCTCATATATACAATTGGTACTTGGACCATAACAAAGGCTCGATTTTCAACCAGGAACATGGAGAGATCATCTTAATCATCACTAGTCACTTCCACGAGGACATCATTAACGTCAAAGTCCATTGCTTTGTCTCTATTGTTGACTCCAATCCACCGTTGTCACCACTATTGCATCCTTTGCCCCACCATTCACTGAGCACCCAAAGTGCATCATCAATGTAGTAGACGAAGCGACTGAGTATTCTTATCCATTCCATCTTATTGACATTAAGAATAGCATGGATTCCCAAGGCCTCAAGGCTGAGTTCTCTTTAACCTGGGAGCCTGATGCAGGGAGCATCAGGGCCAATCTCTACCATTAATCTTCAAATGGTTTGCAAGTTTACCGTCTAAAGGCTTGACTTTTCAATGCATAGCATGTGGATCATCATCATTGACCTATGTCGACTTCTATTAGATCATTTGGATTGAGCTAATGATGTCAGACGTGCCACAGATGCATTCTTAGCACAATTGGACCAAAAGAAGCCCAAACGAAAGCGGAAGTAGTCCATCAGAACTGGACTCAGTCCTACGTATGGCATGACATAACTGGGTCCTAAGCATGTCTAGTTTGAAGAGATTCATTCCAGATATGGAGAAATTGTTGTCCGAAGTGTTCACTATAAAATTGTCGTAACTTTTGATTTGGGCATCGTCACGAAACGCACGACCTATCAATCTTTATGTAATTGTGGTCCCGAAGTCAAACGACTTGCACAATAAGTCACAGACATTCATTTCGTAAGAAACGCTCGTCTTGAGAATCAAAATCGAGATTTTAGAAGGAAAAAAGACTATTATTTTTAGAATTTTCCATTTTCATCGTATCTTCCTATTCTTGCAGTTTCAAAATTTTCACCTTTTTTGAAAATTGCTTGTAATAATGTCGGGAATGCTCTAGTAAGATTTATTTGACATTTCTATTAATGGAAAATTTAGCCTTTTAGGAGAATTTTTACTATTTTGGATATTTTCGAATTAGGATTTTGAGTCTTTCATGTAAGTGATGTAATCAAGTGATCTTAGATTATTATGCAATAAAATATTCAAGTTTTCCCTCGTATTTTTTTTTTGTGGATTCAAAAACTACTGTGTGGATTCAAGGTTTTAACTACTTAAGGAAGACAGTGATCTTCTTCATTGTTTTTTACACGCTCTTCCCTACATCAGTTAATATAAAAGCGAAGGAACAATCCTAAATTTGATGGCATCTAACAATAGTTTGGGCAATAACCTCGTGGACGATGCTCCAAGGAACAATCCTATAATAGTGGCTGGGTTTGTAGCTTTCCAACAGAAGAATCTGCAAGCTATGCAAGGACTAGGCAGCGATCAACCATTTGGCGGAGGCCTTACGATAGAACTGTGTTCGTAATGATGAGCAACTTAAGATTGGCAATGAAAATCGCAATCATTATGTTCATGTTGAGGATTTAGTAATGAATCGCAAACCACCACCCAATAATGGTGAGTCTAGTGATGAGGAGATTGATGATATAATACTTCAACGAGAAGAATAAAGAGGCGCGAGACGGGAGCGACATAGGGATTACAGGATGAAAGTTGGCCTCCGTAGCTTTAACGGCCAACTTTACATCGAGGAGTTTCTCGATTGGCTTCATGAAGTTGAACGATTCTTCAACTATACGGAGATTCTTGAGAAGAAAAAAGTCAAACTCGTGGCCTATAAGTTGAAGGGTGGAGCCTCGGCTTGGTGGGAACAACTCCAACTTTCACGGATCAAGCAACTAAAAGCACCAATCCGCACGTGGCAACAAATGAAGCAATTTTTTTTAACACACGCACACACACCCCACACACTCACATCGTAGTGGGATTTCACCACCTATGGGTACTTGAACCCTTGACCAGGTGTTGAAACTCCTCAGAGTCTACCACCGGAGAAAGAGTAAGGACCCAACAAATGAAGCAGTTAATATAGACACGATTCCTATCGATCAACTACGACCAAGTATTGTTCCAGCGATACTAGATTTGTCAGCAAGGTAGCTGATCTGTGAGAGATTACGCAGAGGAATTCTATCACCTATCCACGAGAAATGATCTAGCCGAGACCAAGTTGTAGCAAGTCGTTGGATTCACTAGTGGCTTATGTACGACAATCCAAGATCGGGTCCAAATGCAGCCCATTTGGACGATGAACAAGACAGTCAAGTTGACTACCCGAGTAGAGATACAACTGGAGCATCCCAATCCATTAAACTATGTTTCAAACAAGGTGACTACTATTAAACCTTCACGCCATGCGGCACAATCGGGGGGAGGATCCTGTGGGAGGCATTCTTGACATCCAACTACACACTGAGACTCGAAGAGTGGCCAAGTTAGACCCTAAAGGGCAGCAATCAATGTTGTTGGTTCGAGTAGAAACCCAAACCGTTATGCTTCGCCTTAGCCGGACAAGTGTTATTGATGTGGCCAACCTGGTCACCGATCCAATGTGTCCTCAGAGGCAAATGGCTAATCTGGGCATGAACGATGGGGAAACAGAAGATGGAGAAAACAGGCCAAAAGTCAATGACGTTGAACGTGCCGAGGATGATGGTGAAGAAGGTGAATGGACTTCTGGAAATCACGACAAGTCTCTGATTGTGTGGAAGTTGTTGTATAAGTCAAAGAAATAAATAGATCCGCAACGGCACAACTATATTTTCCTGAGTAGAAAGAAGTCTAGTTTGGATTTTAAAAAAGTCCGTCTAGTTTGGATATGATCCACTTTTCAAGGTTACTGTTGAGGGTCAAATATTGCATATTATCCTCCATTTATATCTTGGTTTTATGAACATGATAATGCTTAATGTTCTATTTTACTCATGTTTGTGTTGCAAGGTGAATTTAAGAGCTTAGATCGAAAAGGGTGCTAAAAGCATAGATTTGATGCTCAAGAATCATCAACGCAAGGGATGAATCTTAGGAGACCAAGATTGAAGAATTCACATGCTAAAGATCCAAGAAAACCAAGTGAGGAATGAAGAGAATCAAAGATTTGAAGTGAAGAAAAGAAATCCTGAAATCGTCCTGAAAAAGCATATTCTGAAACTCTGAGTCATTTCGTGAAATTGCGCAGAGTGAAGTCTATTTTGGAAAACTGCACAAAGTGAAGTCTATTTTAGTAAACTACGTAAATTTGAGGTGATTTCTAGAGTTTTCCAACTAGGTGTGAAAGTTGGAGTTCCACAACTATAAATAGGACTCCCTAAGATGTTCCTAGGCATCTTCTAGGGTTTAAGGAGTAGAGCAAAAGGGTGGAGAAGCCATCACCAAGAGTTTTTCTTCTTCTTCCTTAGTTGTTTTCATGTTTTTCTTAAGAGACTTTGGTCCAATCATGTATATGGTTGGCTAAACCTCTTAGCTAGGGCTAAGAGGTGAAGCTTGTAGCGTGATAGGATGTTTCTATTGCTTTGATTCATGTTTATGTTGAATTTTCTTTGATTCTAGTTTGATATTTAAGGAATACTTTCAGTTCTTAATGGTTTGTTGTGACTCAAATTACAATAGCTCTACAACAGCTTTGAGTATCTTCTTTTCATGTATTGAGATTGTGAAGTTAGTAAATCCTATTGTTTACCATCGTCCTTTAGGCATGGCTAGGTGATGGAATCCCTTCTAACCCTCACAATTCTCCTATGTTTGATTGTGGAATTGGTATATCCTGTTGTTTGCCATTGTCTCTTGGACATGGCTAGGTGATGGAATCACTTCCAGTTCTCACGACTCTCATCCGTTGAGAATTAGGTCAAAGGAAATTCAGATTTGGTTTTATTGAGATATCTTCCACCTGGATAGGATAGGGCTTTGATTCCAGTTGTGTCCTTGAATCAAGTAATAGATCTACCTGATTGCTACAAGTGGATCCTTGGAAACCCTAGTTTCCACCTTTGAATTCTTAAGTTTCTAATTAAAACTTTCACAATTACTCCCTTTAATTCCATATTTAGATTTACATCTTCTTCTAGTTCTACTTCTAGTTACTTTCAGAATACTCACGAGATTAGTCCCTGTGGATTCAACCTCGGTCTTACCGAGATTATTACTACATCACGACCCTACACTTGGGGTTGTGAACAGTTACTAAATGGTCATCTCTTTTTAAAGTATGTGTTTGTTGTTGCAAGATCATATTCCATAGCAAAATCAAGGATAGCATCCCCCCATCTCATTTCCCAAAACCATATCAAGCATACCTTTCCTTCTACATGATCATTGAAGTCTCCTCTTATAAATATCCACTCCTTAATTGGAATTCCTATTAAGTAGAGGTTTGCTTGAATACACCCCCACGTATTACAATAAGCAAGGTGTTTTTTAACGGTAACAGTGGTCGTAACGGCCACCGCCGTTACCTTTATGATACGAGTCGTAACGGTTGTTACAGCCCCCATAATGGCCATTACAGTCTCTTTTTTTATTGAAAAAAAAAATCCCGAAAAACGTGTACTTGCCTCATAATGTTGATTAAAAAGTATGAAAAACATGTATATTCCCCATAACAGACAATTACAGGGTTGTTATGGCCTTTATAGGGGATGTAACATGTCGTTAACAGCAATTACGGGTCATTTTTTTCTCATAACGTCTGTTATGGCCATTACGACCCCGTAACGTGTAACGGTTGCCACCGTTACCTTTACGTAACGGCCTTTATAGCACACCATGAGTCAATAAAATACGTTAGGACTAGCTATTTGGTTTGGGTTTCTTCCAATGACCCCAACCATTCATTTGATAGGCAAGGCATTCAATATATTGTTGTGGTATGGATCATAATGGTCGTTATTTAAAAAATAAAAATTAGTAAAAAAAATAATAATAATAATTGTAATGGCCCCATAACACATAATGATACCCACAATTACCATTACATAACCGTTTTTGGATACCATGTTCATAGGGCTTCCCTTGGATAGGGCATGCCCGAGAAAACTCTTCAATTAAATTAAATATTTTAGCCCTTCGATTATCCAAAGGTTATGATGACCGTTATGTTCACCACAAACGTGCCAAAATATCAAAAGGTTGAAATAATCCAAATGAGAGCTTTTATTTGTTGACTTTCCACCTACAAAGTGAGACTCATTATATCAACGATTTGGATCATTAGAAGATGACCCAGATACAAGGCTAAAATTCCAATGTATTGTATTGCAATAAGTTAGGATGTATTCAAGCAAACCTCTTCTTGGTATTAATCCATCCATCTCCTACTAGAATGGTCTCTTAATTCTCTCCTCGTATCCTATATATGCACTCATGACATTGATTATCTCCTCTCCCAGTACAAGCTTTATTAATAAAAGCGTATCCCCTACTCTATTAACACATGTAACTCTATCCTTTAAATCATTGTCTACCACTACCCTTAGCCCATGTCTATTGTTGTCCCTTCATATATACCAAAATTTATATCCCATCAATTTACTTGGCTTTTAACCCCTTTCAACTTGGCCTCTTGTATGCAATCTATGTTAATTCTTCTTCACTTAACTCCACTCGATACTCTTACCTATCAAATTTACTATATTTCATGTGGTAAGATGAATCTTATTCTCAAGAAAGACGGAGCAGAGACACTTAAGGACTTTCACCCAATCAACCTAATTGGGAGCCCTTATAAGATTTTGGCTAACATCTGTGTCCAGGTTTAAGATGGTGTTACCTTCAGTCATATCGGAGAATCAAGGATCTTTTGTTGCAAATAGACATACCTTAGATAGCACTCTTCTGGCTCATGAATGTACTAGTTCAAGACACAAGGAGAGGAAAAGAGGGGCGGTCTATAAATTGGACATTGAGAAGGACTATGATCATGTTGACTGGGGGTTCCTCGAGTATATGCTGAAAGAATTGGTTGCAGAAACAAATGGATTCTTTGGATGTTGGAATGCTTCTCGTCAGCCTCCTTTTCAATCCTGGTAAACGGGTCTCCAAAAGGCTTCTTTAATGCTTTGCGGGAATTACGTGAAGGAGATCCGCTCTCTTCTTTTCTCATTGTGGTGATAATGAAAGCTCTAAACAAAACGTTAGAAAAAGGTAAACAAGTGGGTCTTATAGAGGGATTCAAAGGAATTCAATATAGGGGGTCAATATCTCATCTCAATTTGCGAATGACACCATCCTCTTTTGCGAGGTAGATAAAACAATTGTGGACAATCTATGGAAGATTATGGGGTGCTTTGAAGAGGTATTGGGACAAAAAATCATGTAAAAAATGGCACGGTGCCAGGATTGGTAAACCTAGGAATATCGTTTGGAGAATGGCGATTCTGGCAGTTTGGTGGTCTGTCTGGCTAGAAAGAAACGACAGATGCTTCAACGATTCCTCTTCCTCAGCAGTCATTGTTGCTTCTAGAGCTAAGCAGTGGTTGTCTGAATGGGCAGTTTGTGTCAAGGGATTGCAAGGCCTTGACCTTTGTTTTCTTGGGACTTAGTGTGCTTCTGCTATCTCAGCAGATTCGTGCTTCTTTTCTTTTTCTGTTTTTTTGTTCTCTCCTTTTTGTACCTCTCTTCTTCTTTAATATATTTTTCCGTTACTTTTTTTTTTTTAATCATGTAAAAAGAGTGAAATGTTAGGCATCGATATCTCCAAAGAAGATCTTCATGCCTATGTAAGATGTATTCGGTTGCGGTATTGGAGATTTTTCCTTCTTCTCAGTTGGGGCTCCCGCCATGCTAGGAAAGCCAGCGAAACATCTCTAGAACAAGGTCATAGAAAGGTTCAAAAGGACTATCCAAGCGGCAAGGTCGGCATCTATCGTGGGCAGGTTGCATTTTACTTATAAAAGCAACTTTATCTAATCTCCCACTTTACGTCATGTCTCTATTCCAAAGCCCGAAATTAGTCCTAGACAGCCTAGAGAAATTAAGACGTGACCTTCCATGGCACGAAGTAGAAGAGACGCACAAATTCCATCTGCTTAAATGGGAAGATGTTTGTAAACCTTTATCAAAAGGCGGCACAGGAATTAGAGTGTCAGAGGAATGAATGTGGCTCTCCTTGGTAAATGGTTATGGAGATTTGGGTTGAAGTCAATAGTTTATGGAGGGAAGTTTTAACTTCCAAATATGGTGTCCAACAGGGGGTTGGGAGGTCAAGATGTCCTCCAATTCTCAAGCCTCTGGCATTTGGAAGGCCATCAACTCAATCACACCTTTTAATGCAGTGGCATTTTCACACCAGGCTCGAGTGGGGTGGCCCGTGGGATGCAGGGGCACACTTGGGGTGGGCGGCCCATGTGAGGCAGGTGGGAACCCATGTGATGTGGGGCCCACGAGGTCGGTTCGACCGAGGACCTAACCCATGGGATGTGGGGGCTGGGCTACGAGATAAAAGAATTGATTCGTCATACTCTATCGGTTCAAACTTTTAAAGTAAATGATTAATTGTCCTACATCAAAGTGGTATTAGAGCGGGAGGTCTCGTGTTCAAGACTCCTCACCGAGGGTGATTAATGCAAGAGCATTTTTACACCGGGCTCGAGTGGGTGGGGTGGCTTGTGGGATGCAGGGGCACACTCAGGGTGGGCAGCCTATGTAAGGCCAGCCCCACCCGTGTGAGGCGGGTGGGAACCCATGTGATATGGGGCCCACGAGGTGGGTTCAGCCGAGGACCTAACCCGTGGGATGTGGGGCTTGGGCTATGAGATAAAGGGATTGATTCGCCACGCTCTATCAGTTCAAGCTTTTAGAGCAAGTGGTTAATTGTCCTACATCACCTTTGCTTAAATCGAGCATGACTTTTTCCCTTGGAGATGGTTCATGTATACAGTTTTGGGAGGACCTTTGGTGCGGTGAGAGACCCTTAATGGCTGATTACCCATCATTGGCAATGATGGTTCCCACTTATGATATGTTAGTGGCCGACTATTTTTCCTCAATTGGTGAAAGAGTGTGGTGTCTCCTTGCATGAGACCTCTATCAGATGAGGAGGCATCGAATTTAGCATCACTTCTAAAAAGGCTTCACAATGTCCATCCTTCTTCAACTTCTAAAGATTGCTTTGAGTGGAAGTCATCTCCTAGCGAGAAGTTCTCAGTCAAATCTTTCTACATGTGGTTAAGGGAATCTTTATTCTTCAGAACCACTAGATTATTTTCATGCATTTTGGTTTTATGGAGCACCCCCTAAAGTGGTGTCCTTTGCTTGGCTAGTAAGTCTAAAAAGAATCTTGGCAATAGATAATCTTCAGAAAAGGTCAATGATACTCCCCAATATATGTATGTTGTGTATGGGGGATAAAGAGTCGATAGATCATATCTTCATTCAATGCTCGTTTGTTCGTCATATATGGTGCTCTTTTTTCTAAGTCTTCAATATTCGATGGGTAATGCCACAGTCAGTTACAGATCTATTTTTGGCATTGCATGGGAACCCATTTCCCCAATCCTTGATTCCGTCATAGCGTCTTGTGTTGCTAGCTATCTTATGGACTACTTGGAGAGATTGCAAAAATCGGTGTTTTTGTAACAAGTGTCGGTGTTGGGAAGAGATAGCGGGCCGTCCAAACGAGATGTTGTAGATTGGATGTTTTAAATATTGTAGATTGGATGTTTTAAATATTTGGGGTCAAAGAAGCTAATATAGTCTCTGTTTGGGCTACGAGATGTTGTAGATTGGATGTTGTAGATTGGATGTTTTAAATATAGTCCAAACGAGATGTTGTAGATTGGATGTTGTAGATTGGATGTTTTAAATATAGTCTCTGTTTGGGCTACGAGTGGGTTTGTAATTTTCTTATTTTCCCTGGATGTATTTTTTCTCCTTAGGAGATTGTCATAGCAACTTATCAATAAAAGCAGATACTATTATCCTTCAAAAAAAAAAAAAAAAAAAAGGATGAATCTTATTCTCCTGGACTAACTTCTTTCCCACGCTTGTCCAAAATGGCATAGGTACCTGGCTACTTCTCAACCACACATCATTGGACCACGTCGCTTCTAAGGGATTCCCTAGGCAACTGTTACCAATTTCTCACTCCAGGCAGGTGCTAGTGAAGTACATTGTAAGTAGGGAATGCCCTAGCACGAGTTTGAAAGTCAGGTCAAAATCCATCACAAGTTCTACGCCGGCTGCCTGCCCAACAAATTCCCTAGCCAACTGTTACCAATTTCTCACTGCAGACCGGTGCTAGTGAAGAACATCACAAGTAGGGGATGCCCTAGCACAAGTTTGAAAGACATGTCAAAATCCATCACAAGTTCTACGCCAGCTACCTACCCAACAAAACCCTCCTTTATCCGAGCTTCAGACTAGCAATAGGAGTGCAAAAACTCACACTAGCAGAGTGAATAGTGGAATTTCCATATTAATGAATTATTTTTCTCCACTCCTAGCAATCTAACATTTCAAGCTAGAGTGGATTGGTGGAGCAGGATTCACGTCGCTAACCCCAATTAGTTGGGATAAGGCTTAGATAATGATGATTTTTCTCCACTCCTGAATAGGCCAAGGCAGCCTCAAAGTACACTGGTTGACTAAGGAAACCATTTGTGCATACCTTCTCTGGGTATAAAACTGACACAAGAAAGGTTTTTGAACCTCTTGTTCTAGGGTTTGAGACATGAATGCTTTATGCTTGTTTGAGACTTGTGATCCAAGTTACTTCGGATATAGTAACTCAAATGACATTCTCTCTCTTTATTTGCAGAAATTTCCCTTAAGAGTGTTAAATCATGGAACTCTTCTGTGTCTGAATATTGGCTTGTGATATTGGAAATGTTCTAGCTTTTACCATGATGGTTTTATTTTGGGATTCCAGATTGTCATTACCATACTCCTTGTTGCTGTCCAATACATATAGGGCCTGTTTGGGCGGTGGGATTAGAAGGGATTAGGTGGGATGGGATTCATCTGGTCCTGTGCCAATTCCACTCCATGTTTGGGAAAAATGGAAATGCTTGGAATTACATTAAATGGAATTGCATTGGGTCCTGTGCCAATTTCACTCAATGTTAGCAAGTTGTGTAGGTCCCACCATGATGTGTGGGCTATATCCACACCCTCCACCCATTTATCGAGATTATTTTAGAGCATGGGCCAAAAAATCAGGTAAATCTAAAGCTCAAGTGGACCCCACCATAGAAAGCAACGAGGATTGAATACTTACCGTTGAAAACTTCTTTGGGGCCACATAAGTTTTGGATCTACTTCATTTTTAGGCCCATGCCATAAAATGAGGTTACAAACAAATGAACGGTTTAGATATAACACGTGTTATTCTCAGTAATTTCCCTGCCATGGGTAATAATTATGCTTTTTGAATCCCATCCCACTGCCCAAACAGGCCCCTAGGTGATATCAGATTACTGGAATCAGCTAGAGATGAGATCTGCATCATATGTGTGGACTCTTAATCATGGTAAATAAAAGATAAAAGTTTCCATGGTGGGTTCAGATCAATACCATAATCTTATTTGCTTTCAAGCAGTTGCAATTTTTTCAAACATTTTGAAACCTGCCCAACCATCCACTTCAAGTATGCTCCACAATCCTTCAACTAAATCTTTCAATTCAAGCTCATCAAGCCACACACTTCAAACCTAAAGGGGGAAAGCCCCTCGTGACCCCGAATTTGCCAAAGGACAAAACATGACTGGTAGGACCATCTCATCATCCAATGGGAGAGCAAGAGTGCTCCTGCTGGTGGTCTATTGAATACCAGGCCTAAATCAGTCCCATCAAGGGTCAAAACTACAGCTCAGGACTATTCGACCATCCATGTTTACGATCTAGACCATCCAACCATTCTGATTCAATATCCGTGCCATGTAAAGGTCCGACTTGACTAGATTGAATTTTTTGGCTCAGATCAGGGTAATGATGACAGATCTGGTCCAAATCAACATTCCAATTGGATTTTGGGGCCCACAAATCTAATCAGATGGCCCATCTAATGGACCAATTGACTTAACTGCAATCTTTCACCAATTGTCTTAAACTTGCACTTAGAATCCTAATTTCCAACCCTTAAAACCCATTCCTATTCCTAACACCGATCATCCCCCCTACACCTCAAACCCTAACCACAGGTTTGCACCAAAAATTACAATCTCAAACTCTTACTGCCCCTAATATTCAACCAAAGCCATTATCTGACCCCCATTCCGAAGCCTAACCCTATAAACAGTCCCTAGACCCAATTGAAGCTTATACTTGATACCCAACTTCAACCATAGGCTATTTTCAAGCCCTAACTCACCAACAATCTTGAGTAAAGTTCATACCACCCATACGCTGGTCAACCATAACCCTCCATCAGTCACATATCCCAAGGCCTAATCATCTCCAACTTAACCACCCCACCTCAGGCCTTAATCCAGCAAACCCAGCCTTGCAACTAGCCAAATCAAATTCTACAGCCCTAAACCAACCCACAATCAATCCAGACCTGCCCAAACTTTAACCCCTAATCCCAACCCTCATCCATAATCACTCAGCCTATCAATTGAACCCTAAAACAGTCCCAAATTGCAGGAAGACCCAAGCCAAAATCTACCCTAGATTTGGTGTCAATTCTTTCCACACAAAGGTCCTAACAAGTCTTTAACCAGTCCCTAACCCTCCCTTACTCAACCTGCAGCTAGCCATTACTTACAACCCAAACTGCAGACCATTCCCAAGCCCAACTGGTCACAGTTTCCATCCTAAATGCTGTTCACAATCTGTCCACCTCTAGTCTATAACCCAGCAATTAAATAACCCATAATCCATCCAGAAACATGCCCACATTTTTTTTATCAACATCCAGAAATGTCCCCAAATTACCCTAAAACTGTCCCTACAAATCTGTCCACCTCAGTCCTAAAACCCACAGCCATCCCTGTGTATTGTCTGAATCTATCCTCCATTGCATGCAATGTGATGAGGACATCAGACCATCATATAGGGTCTACCAGAGGAGGAGGGCCCCCGTTTCATAGTGGATGGACGATCCGTACATGGGGCCCACCAGCAGGCCATTTTGAAGACCTCACATGCATAGTATGTGCATCTGGAAGACCCCACACTGGGAAGGTGTATGTGGGCTGCGATCATAGGAGTATTGGACCGTTGGATCACACCCGTTAGCCCATCTGATTGTCAGATCATCATCTGTGGGCCATCGAACCGTTGATCTTCTTAGATTTTGGACCACATGGGTCCCTAGCAGTAAGCATTTATGTTTTCATGTTTTCTGGACTTGATTAGTGGTTTGGATTAAGACTTGGTAGTTTACAATTCTTACTTTTTAGTATGCACTTTAGTTCAAGAGACAATGGGTATTTTTGTAAAATTCAGCATCTGGAAATATAAGTGGAGGGGGGTGTGGACGTCCAGCCCTAGCCCATGCTCTTTGAGAAAATACAAGAGAACTCTCTCCTTCCTTCTGCATGTGATTTGCAGGTAAACTCTTGAAGATCTCCAGGGATTGGAGAGGGTGCGAAGCCCAAGGGTGATCCTCTCTTCCTATCTTTTCGTCTTCTCCATGGTAAGCCTCCAACTTTCATTCTTCTTTTTTCTCTTCATCCAAAAAAAAAAAAGAAAGAAAAAAATCCTAGAAACCTTCCCTTTCTTCGATCCTCTTCTTCCATAAGGGTCCTTATTCTAACCCCATCTCAGCCCCTAAACAGAACCCCAATCCAGTCCCTAATCTCAGCCCTTCGGTCATCAGAACAATCCATTTCAGCCTACAACTGTCTCCAAACATCCTATTCCACACCCACATTGATAACAAGTATTGATGTCCACTCAATGTGGGATTTCTTTTTTCTTTTTTTCTTTTTTTAGCCATAGAATGGTGGAATAAGAGCAAAGTGATGTGTTGAGAGTAATAGAAAAGATATCTGAAGATACGGGTGCCATGAAGGTTCACATGGATTGTTTGAATGGTTGTATGGACACTATGAATGAACAACTCCATGACAACGTTGATGGTCAAATAACAAAAGACCAATCACAGTGCATCTTATTCTTTAGTGTCTAAAAAATCAAAAGGAAGATCCATCTGCCTGTCTGGTACAAGCATCACGACCCACAATGACGAACAGAAGGCCATCCCATTGGATTCTTTGATAGATCCACAGATGGATCAACTGAGAAAATTAACAATGGATTGACCTCCACATCTACAAAAGAATCAGAAGACGTACCAAAAGATGGATCAGACGTGGATTAGAAGATGACTCTGCAAACAGATCGAAAGCCAAATTGAAGAAACTAATAATGGACAACTCAAAGGTTAGATTGATAAAGTCAGAGAGTAAGCTAAAGTTGAGATGGACACATTAGTCCCATCACAATGACAATGAAAGCATGCAAATTGAAGATTAGTGGCGAAGTTGAAGAGAGTATCTCAATTTCTGTGAACGCACAAGCAACAAATACACATTAACGTGGGCCCTTGACAATCAAACCAATCCCAGTTAGGCCTTGATCATTAGCCCTAGAGCCAATGAAGACGTGTACAAAAGCAGCAACTAGAGATTGTCAAAAAACAACTTGAGGGTGCGTTCCTTCAAGCCAGGGAGAATGATGCAAGACCATGTGATCATCCACTAGGAGACCTGATGAGGACATCGTGCACACGCACGCCCGCACACCACCACCCATACGCACATACATACGCAGGAGGACCCCACCATCGATCTGGCTCGATGACGACGTCCAAGGAGGACCTCCTAGTTAGAAGACAAGTTTTGGTTCAAAAAGTGAACCTGATAGTCAAGAAAAGCCCATCATGGGATCTCATGATCATGGCTCACTCGTCGGATTGATTTCATATTTTAGATTTTGCTTATTGTTATTATTTAGAACTTTGTGGACGCTTTAGATTTTTCTGTTTGGTTTTTATTTTAGTTTACTTCATCGCCAAGTAATAGGTTACGCACATGGTGCGAGTTTTGGGGTATAGGATTTTCTCTATAAATAGGCACCCCTTGTAGTTCTTTTGATTCATTAAAGTTAATAAAAAAATTCCTACTTTATTTTTCTACTCTCTTCATGAGTTGTGGAAGAATTCAAAAGTGGGTGCGAAGCCCTCCCTTTTCGAAGGGCTAACTACCGTGGTGCGAAGCCACATCGATCCCGATTCACCCCCATCCTCCATCTTTTTTTCCATCTTCCCCCACCAACCGTACTTCGAATTCGTCCCTTTTATTGCTTCAGATTTCTTCATTACAGCATGTTTCTAGGTTTCGGCCCGCAGGCGAGCTGAAACTTCGGCGGAGCACCACGCTCAGACAAGAGCTCGAATCGACGTCAGATTTGGGGGTTTTGCAGCCCAAGCCTAGTCAACCAAGGCCTAGGAATCCGTTTCTGGATTCTATCCCCCACCACACGTGCGACCCGCCTCAGGCGCACGTGCTCCAGCACCTGGCTCGCTGTCCACACGCAGGGACTGTTTCGGGTTCAAGTTTCTTCCTATTTTCCTCTCTTTTATACATGATTTCATAAATCCTGACCCTAGATTACATTATCCCTAATTGATTTGCCCCTTTTCTCATCATAGGGTTCCTTGAATTGAAATTGGGGAATCCCTTGGATTAGGGACTGATCTTATGCATTTGTGGATGATTTCTATTTCCCTTTGAGTATTGTTTGGTTCATAATTTTTATTGATCCAGCCCTAACGTGTGTAGGCCTGGATCCGCATAGATTCCCCTTTAATTGAATGTTTGGATTTTCATGTGGGGTGTGGAATTTGTGTGATTGATTTTGAATTGGTGTGATCTAAGCCTGAAATCTTGCATATCATATTTAAATTCACGTCCTGCATCAAGACCAAGAGTGATCCCACTTGTGGTCGATTGAAGATCAGGCACATCAAAGGGTCCATACGACATATCAAGCCTATCCAACATTTAAAATTGGAGATCTGGACCATCAACCAAGATTGAGTATCTAGACCAAATCAAGGGCCAGATTGACCTTATTAAGTATCTGATCAGCTCAAATATATGATGGAAAATTTGGAACAAATTAACGGTCTGAATGGACTGTGGCCTATAGATCCAATCAGACAAGCCATCTGATGGAACGATTGACCTGTGGGCCAATAGAGTCAAGTGGATGCCCCTTGAGCTTGACATACAAACCGTGTAAGTTTAAAAGGCCCTTCTACAATCACAGAAATCGTATACACCCCCCATAATATTGTGTATGCAATTGCCTCGAGTATTTGGACTCTTGTACATTTGTTTCCTTTTCTAATTTAGTTACATTCTTTCGTTACGTCTTTCAGTAAAAGACTTTGGACTCTTTAAGGCTTTTTCCCTATTTAGTTAATCCTTTTAAAGCAATCCCAAGTTTTAGGATAGGATTGAGTGAAGTTAGCAAAGAAATTTTGGGTCAATGGGCTTTAAGCCTTGGCCTCTTTTAGTTTAAGTAGGTCTTTGTAAAATAGGCTATATATACATAGCCATATATATGGAACATTGAAAGACAGCTATGATATTTTAAATTGAATAAAAGTTATTCTTCCATTCCCTGAGATGGTATACACAGCCTAAGAAAGATATTCTTCTAGGAACTAATGGTGGGATTCCTCTACAACCCTTTTGGGAGAACTTTACCTAAGGTTTTATGTGGTGTGACTCAACAAAGTCATCATTTTCCCTTTTTTCCTTATTTTGATGCTTCATTGGATCAATAGGTAAGTATTGGAGCATTTAATGGTGGAAATCGATCATCTAAATGTGTACATATGCATCATCATCCTCATCATCGTCATTATTATAGTCAATATCAAACCTTACACCAACTAATTGGTTTAAGGCACACAATCATGTTCCGCCAGTCCACTCTATCAAGGACCACTCTTCAGTTAAACCATAGGTCATCAAATTGTTCAAATAGTCCTAATCTCTAATTTGTGGACACCTGTTTGTGGAAATAGGATCTTCGGATATTTGAGTTCATGCAAGTTGACAGGCTCTACAAGGGCAGGGGGAAGGCCCAAAAGGACGTGAGTGGAGGCACAAAGAAAAAAGTTGATGACCTATGGTCTAACTGAAGTTATGGCCCTTGATAGAGTGGAATAGTGGAATTGGATTCATGTAGCCAACCCCAATTACTAGATGATGATGATTAACCATAGATTAGAATAAGTAAATCAATATGAAACTTGGAAAATAACCTATCTAATGTCAATCATACAGCTTGAACAGTTTGATTGAGCTAATATATGCTATGTGTAAATTTCAAGGTGACCGAGCATCAACCCTCACACACTGCCAAAGTATTGAAGAAATCCTTTTTACAACCCTGCAGACCCCTACATCTCTCTCTTCGTGTACATTGCACATGCAACACCCACTAATTGCTAACAATAAGAACTAGAGATCTCATTTTAGTTGCAATTCTAGTCCGTCATTTTCTCAGAAAGGCAACATTATCAAGTACCAAAAGACCGTCAATTTTCTTCTCTGATCATGGTTCAAAGCGGCACCAGAATTCTATCCTATGAAGGCTATGTATGATACAAATTCCAGTTTGAGCGGTGAGCACTGTGCACTGAGAAGCAAAAAAATCAACGTGGTGGTGTGACAACTGGCAAGAAGCACAAAATTTGCAGTCAAAGACCAATTTTAGATCCTCATGACATTTACTGATTACAGTATAGAAATCTGCAGAAATTGCTTTCAAATGATGCTGTGTATTCATTGAGAAGATTCAAGACTGTTAATAAGACTTAAGAGGGATCTTGAATAAGAAATTTTTACAGGCTTTCAGTCAGAAACTTTAATCTAGAAAACTGTTATTTAATAGTGAAAGAAAAAGTCGAGTCTATATCATGAGATGCCCATGGCATAAAAGAGAAAACTCAGAAAATGCACAAAGCAGAAGGAATGTCAATCAATACAAACTTCAATAGAGTAAAGGATTGCCATCAATATAACTTCTAGCCTTGAAATAGCTACAAAATTAAAGCACCACAAGATTTTTTACTTAAACAAATCTAAGAGATATAACTTATTATTTTCCATTGGCATCAAATGTTGATTAAGTTTCCTGAAACAGTTAGCATGTCTCAAGATAAAATCATCATCTCATCAAAGCCTTATCCCAGATAATTGGGATCAGATACGTCTCAAGTTAGAAAGTAATAAGAAAATACAACCATGCTTCACAAACTCCCAGCAGCCAAATTCTAATAAAGAAAACAATAAAATATCGGAACTACAAAAAAGACAGCACACAAATCTTGAACGAGGTCCGATAGTAATAAGAAGCCATGGTTTAAAGCATTACGGTATTGGTTCCTAAATTACTTGGTACAAACCTGGCTTACCCTTGTGCAATGAAACCTCCTTTTTGTGCTCAACCAAAACATCTTGTTCTCGTACTTCCATTTCAGATAAAGCCTCCCTAGCGTCACATCATCTGCTGGCGAAACTATGTCCCTTTTCTCCGCCTCATCCATTTAGCAGAAGCTTCTTCCAAGGGAGTAAAATTGGCAAACAGAATTCTGTCATCTCTGTATTCCTGAGATTCTGTTTTGGCAAAACCATCCTGCGAAGGTATTTTGGATGTGGCTGAAGCTACATATTTTGGTTTCCGCTCTTTTGCAGCCACCAAACCTTCCTCCATTATCACATCATATGCAACTGACACTACATCTTTTGGTTCCTGCTCTTCTGTCACCATTTGAACTTCCTGCTTTGGCATATCACATGCAGCCAAAACTAAATCAAGCTGATTTGATCTTCTAGAATCTTCATTGCAAGCTTGGCAAAGATCAATTACCTTGGCAGCAGCAACAAAAGTCATGGACTCATCTGGTGACAACATATTGACTTCAACACTAGATATGCAATCCTTTGATAACATACCATCCAATGGGGTTCCAGCTGCACCCAAATCTACATCATGGTCATTCGATAGTTTGGGGTCTTCATTATGTGCAGCAAACAACTCAATGTCCTTGGCAGCAGTGAAAAGTGGTGCACTATCATCCAGTAACTTCAAATTGCCTTCGCCACCAGATGTGCAATCCCCTGATGGTGTGTCATCCAGCAGCATCCCAACTGCAACTGGAACTCCTTCAAGCCCATCTGAAATGTTAGGATGTTCATTGCAGGCAGCAGTCATCTCCAATTCCTTCACTTCGGGGACAAATGTTGCAGTGTCATTTGGTGATGGCATATTAGCTTCAAGTTCAGAGTTCCCACCTGTTAATGGGGTCCCATTCAATGGTATCCAATCTGCATTGGAAACTACATCAAACCCATTTGAATGTTTGGAGATATCATCTGCAGCAACAGATGACCCAATCCCTTGGCAGAAAAGAAAAGGGGCTAGTATCCAGTGATAGAAAATTGCCAACACTGCTAGAGAGCCGATTATTCTGATCTTTTAATGGTGTGGTGTTCAATGGCATTCCTGCAACAGATTTGTCAGTGGCATCTGAACTTTTAGATCTGTTGCTGGCAGCAGAGAAGAACGTTGCAATATCATCCAATGACAGATCACCTTCACCACTAGAGATGGGATCCCAGTTTTTTCCAATCACCAAACCAAGCTCCTTCGGAATCCAATAGTTCACCATCTGAAATTCTTTCAATTCTGATGACCTCCTTATGACACTGCTTTTTCCTCAGAGCACTCGCTATCAGAGACCTGGATGGCAATGAAATAGAGTAAATGAACCATACTACCCCGATTCATCAGTCTCAATATCTTATGAGAAAGGAACTAGTGCAATCACCGATATCTAGTTTAGTTATCAAGCATCTCATCTCTATATGTGGTACAGATGTACGAATTGTCAGACTTCATTTGCTATGCCTTACCATGAACAAAAAATACCCCAGAAAACACAGCACACATGACCCTAGTCACCAATTGGAACACTTTTGATGATTACAGATGTTCAGAAAGGCCTGAACAACCATTGATGTTCAATGGAAAGCAAGGATTGTCTGACTGTTGTGATTTCCCATCCACAATAAGAGCTGATAGATGAACACTCAGGATCTCGTACATGTGTGCCACATGCACAGAGACAGAGTGCTTGAATAAGAGCATTTAGCACCAGATCCTTTTCAAAAGCTTATGGCAACAGTAACATAGGTAAATGCAGAAGTTTGCATACCTGCAGTTCTTGGAAATAACTGCTTTAGCTCGCTCCATAGAGAGTCCAAGCAAAGATGATAAATTTGCAACATCACATGGCCCTCTAAGTTCATTTGCAGTAGGGGCAGCACTTGAGAAAATTAGATTTTTCCCTCGTGTCCAATCCACTAGTAACTGCAAATTCAAGTGCTATGCTGCTTAGATTACAAATTTGGCACCTGATCTACACAAATAGCATCCCAAAAATGGAAATATCTGAACTCACAAGAATTTTACACCGATACATATTGATGTTGCACAAAAGTAACAGATCTTGATTCCATTCTCTCCGGCTTCAGAAAAACTCTATTATTGTCAAGACAGCAAGGCACCATTAGGAGAGGGGCACAAATGGCAACTGCATCATCTTGATTCATAGTAGATGAACCCACTTTAAATTAGATCAGTGCCTTGTTTGGAAAGTGCAGAAACCCCACTCCCCATAATGGAGAAAGTCCATAAAACTGGCTCCAAGTGGCAAGTGTGTGCTCATTTTGTTCAATTATTGTCAACAAACTGAGGCACCATGTGGGAAAGGGAGGGTGCAAATTGCAATGGTGCCAATGTGAACAGCACCCACTTTAAATTGAAAATAACATCTTGTTCGGAAAGTGTGGAAGCCCATTATGGACTGAGCAAAATGGAGGAAGTCCAACAAACTTGTTAAATTGGTTTTAAGAAACGAGCTCACTTGCCATTTGAGAGTATGGCCATTGTGCTTCTTCTGTTTTCTTTTTTTTCTTCTTTTTTTTTTCTTTTTTTTTGGTTTCAATAATCAATTTAGGTAATGTAACTTCCATAAACCCTAAAATACATGCTGAAAACATCAAATTTATTATGCAATTTTATTCTCATCAATATAAATTACAGTTTCCAAGAGCATGACAATACAACTTACTATTTGGGTGGGTGGTACAATCAGAATACTTGTGATGAGTAGGTACTCTTACCTTGGCACCTGGAAGCATTTGTCTCCTGGCATGAATATCGGATATAAGCGGAGAGTATGTGATCTCAAAATAAACACCACGCTGCATTCATTTCGTGTGAAAGTGGAATTAAGAACAACCACAATTTATCCCAAGTTACAGGTCAGTTATCTCCCCAAGGGAATGCACTCTTCAAGTTGATGATGCAAGCCCTTGGAAACATATGAAAGGGGAGATGATGGTGTATGGCTCTCAAAGATACCTCAATTGCAGCCTTGACCATGGGAAGCTTTAAACGAAATGGTAGTTTCTGGGAGAAATCTATTGCAATTAAATCTACCTGCACAAATACAATATTTCAAGTTTAGAGTGGTTGACCATGAGCATGGTGGCCTCTGTTTATGCCATAGCGATGACAGTTACTGAGGAAAATAAAACACAGGACTTTATGAACTACTGCAGAATTTAAAGGCCTAGAGAAGATGAATGCATAATTGCATATGGAGCAAGGGACATGATACAGGATACGTACATTCTTGGTCATGCAGCAAAATCAGCAGGGGATGAAACAAGGGATAAAAATACCAATCATCAAAAGTTCCTAGGTTTCTACGAGGGAAACTTGGTAAAATATCTTACAAGGGCAAAAGACAAAAGCCCCGAAACGCCTAATTTCATTTAAAATCATAAGTGTCTTTCTTCTTATTCTTACATCTTATAGAAGGCTGAAAAGAACCCTAACTTCTAACCACAACCATTAACTATTCCAACCTTCTAATTTTTATCCTAGCCATTTTACTGATACTTACAGCCATTACTGAAACTGTTTTCGAATAGCACGTTTCTGACTCTTTTGGATTTTTTAAACTTTGCTCTTAGTGCTGATACAACCATCCTCCGTTTTCTAATCTATTAAATCAAATATTTTTCATCAATAGACAATCCAAATGTCAAAAATAAAGGGCCAGCTGGAGGGATGATGCAAGAACATTTGGGAAAGAGGTCATTATTCTTCAAATCTTACAAGAATTGGAAACAATTACCCAATTCTTGCCTACTTTTACGTTTAAATGTTTGTTTTGAGCATTCTTTAGCCTTTTTTTTTATATATAACGATGAACTTTCTAACTTTAAAAAATAATAATAATTTTATAAAAAAAAAAAAAAAAAAGACAGAAGAAAAAGCAAACATAACAGAAAAAGAAGAGCAGAGAAAACAAAAGAAAAGGAAAGGAAAGAAAAAAAGTATACAACCCCCAGCTCCAAAGCTGGCTGCCCCCAGAAAACCAAAAGCTAAGGAGCCCAATCCTTGAAAGCCTCAAGACTCTATTAAAGACCCCTACCGAAGAAATACTCAGGTTACAGAAGAAACGGTCGTTCCTCTTCAACCAGATTGACCAAAGGGAAGCAAGGAACAAGATGTGCCACTTCTTTATGCCCAGAAGACCTCCTTCGGCATTCCACAATTGAAAGAGGCCTTCGACTTCTTATGGCATAACCCAGGACAATCCAACCTTCTACAACACTCGAAGCTAGATCTCCGCAGAATAGCAACAATGGATGAAAAGGTGATTGATTGATTCTTCGTCCTGGAGACAATGACTGCGGTACAAGCATTAAGCGGGACTATACCCCTTTTCCTCAGATTGTCCACAGTTAGAATTTGGTTCCTACCAAGAAGCCCAGCAAAGGCTGCCACCTTAAAAGAGGCAACATAGGACCAAACCATCCCCGTATGGCTATCAAACCCCCACTGAGTCGAAAAAGGCTAGATGAAGATAAAATGATTTCACTGAGAATTTGGCGGAGCTCGACAGGTTCCAAGAGAGGGAATCTTCTTCACCAAGAGAAGGGGGAATACCCTACAACCGAGATAGGAGAGACATAAATGCTAAGAACTCCTCATCAGAAAGGTTCCTACGGAGCGGAGGAGCCCAAACACCATTTTCAGCAAGCCCCAAGAAACCACTTTTCATAGAAATATCTTTAACTGAGCTTAAGGAAGCTCTGGTGGGAAGGAGGAATTGAGGGGGGAAAGGAACACACCAGGGACCTTCCAAAATCTGATTCGATCTCCCTTTCCTAAAGCAAAACTAAGCTTTGATATAACTTTCGGGAACAGTTTAGCAATTCCTTTCCATAGAAAGGAAGCTCTATAACAAGATGAATAATTAGTTTTCCAATCACCTGTGTCTAGCCCATACTTTGCTGCAATTACAGATCTCCATAAATCATGATTATTTCTCTACGTTTTTCCTTGAATTTCGACAATTGCAAGGTTGTTGATCTCTTGTATTCAGAACCAATTACTGGGCTATTTTTGCTCATACTTTCATTGATGAAAAAACCACAGACTAAGGAGTAGGTTGCAATGCTCAAGAGTTGGTCGGATGAGATCAATAGCATAGATCATTTACTTTTCATGAATATTGAATTTAGAATAGTGGAGGTTGAGGAACTTTGATTTATTGTCTTTAAATTTTGTATATTACAGTTGGGTTGGATGATTGAAACAATGTGGATGATGATTATTGGGTATGATTGAATTATATTAGTAGTAATTATCTTTTATATTTGTGATTTGGATGTGTATGTGTGATGAATGGTTATTTTGTAACTTAACCCCAGTCACGACTCTAAACTCGAGGCTATGGTTAGTCCTAACCCTAGTTATGGATTTGGGGATGTGACAGTACGCTACTTGAAATCTTCTTCTTTTAGTGTTTCTTCTATGTTAATTTAACACCTATTTTAAAATGGTGGTGACTCATCCCCATCACATGTGACACCACATTAGATCAATATGGACCATCCAAATTGTGGTCCATATCGTGGATAGAGCACTTAGATCAATCCAAACCATCCAAAGTGTGGTCCATATCATGAATTTGTGATGTTTCAATAAATAAATAATAAGTCACACTTAGAGATGTTTGAAGGCAAAAAGGCAATGAAGGCAAAATGGCAGAGAAATTTTGCATGGAAATATGTGGTTGACAATCCAGATTCGCAGTCAAGAACTCATGGGAATTATGCATTTTGTAAATTTTATCATATTTTCTATTATTTTAATTTTTTTTAAATATATATTAAGTATCATGTAGCATACACTACACGCTATAGAGGGCAAACGTTGCACGCTATTTAAAACATTGGCTCAACTAGTTTTAATAAGTACTTAGTAAGGGGTCATAAGTGTGCTTAGTGAAGTTCGTCGGGGTTAAGAGTCTTTACAAGCAGAAATTGGCTGGTTTTTAGGCAACTAAAGATTAGCTGGTTGTCCATACCTATTTTAGGGAGTCTAGCTCTTGGTCACTTATTGTTTTAGGGTTTTATGCAAATACTAGGAACTAACACACAAGTTAGAAGCCTTGTACTCAGTCCTATTAGTCATGTCAGTCCCACTGGACAGAAACCTATAGGAAGGGGAGGTCTGTATTAAGTAGCCAATCAAGTAGGAATTTAAGTTTATCACATGAGTTGGAAATGTTGTAATTAATCCTCTTGGTGGCAAGTCGAATAGTGCAACTTTTTGGTATCCAGTTACAGAACTTTATAATTATAATAATAATAATAATAATAATAAACACTAGCTAGATGGAACAGATCCTATCCGTCTCTTGGAGCAAGAATGACTCTTATCAAAGTCGCCCTCTCAAATCTCAATCCTACCTGTATAATTCATGTCTCTTCAAAACGCCAAAGGTAGTGGTATAAAAATAAAGAACTACAAAGGAACTTCCTATAGGAAGGAAATGAAAAAGAAAAAAAAAAAAAAATCATCTTGAAAATTAGAAGTTCAAGAGACCGTGAGGCAAGGAGCGTTAGGAGTTGGCAAGGTGAGAGAGAGAAATTGGGCCTTGTTGAGTAAATGGTGGTGAAGGTTTGGGGAAGAATTGGAGGCATTACATAGGGATTTCATAACAGCGTAATATGGGGCGGCAGAGGGAGAATGGTTTCCAAGAGGGAGCAACTCAAGTGGTTCTCAAATTTGGAGTGACATAAGTAGAGTGGGCAAATGTTGTGAGGAGCAAATGGGGTGCATATCCAAAACCATGGCCAAAGAGTTAAGGAAACAAGTTTGATTCTTGGTTGGGAAAGGAGAGCAAGCATGTTTCTAGAAAGATGTTTGATTAGATGATGTAACTTTGGAATCATACTTTCAAGATCTATTTCAATTGGCCATAGACGAGGAGGCAAAGATCAAAGACAACTATGACATATTGGGGATTCTTTGGCGTGGAACATGAGATTAAGAAGAAATTTATCTAGAGAGGAATTAAACATGTTGATGCAGGACAATTAACCACTTGCTCTAAAAGCTCGAACTGTTAGAGTATGGCGAATTAATTCCTTTATCTCATAGCCCAGGCCCCACATCTCATGGGTTTTTAGGACCTCGGCCGAACCCCCTTCGTGGGCCCCAAATCACATGGGCCGCCCACCCCGAGTGTGTCCCCGCATCTCACGGGCTACCCCACTTGGGCCTGGTGTGAAATGCGCATTAATCACCCTCGGTGAGGAGTCTCGAACACGATACCTCCTCCGTAGGCCGCACCCACCCCGAGTGTGCCCCTGCATCCCACAAGTGACCCCACTCGAGCCCGGTGTGAAAATGCTCCTGCATTAATCACCCCCAGTGAGGAGTCTCGAACACGAGACCTCCTGCTCTGATACCAATTTGATGCAGGACAATTAACCACTTGCTCTAAAAGCTCGAACTGTTAGAGTATGGCGAATTAATTCCTTTATCTCATAGCCCAGGCCCCACATCTCATGGGTTTTTAGGACCTCGGCCGAACCCCTTTCGTGGGCCCCAAATCACATGGGCCGCCCACCCCGAGTGTGTCCCCGCATCTCACGGGCTACCCCACTTGGGCCTGGTGTGAAATGCGCATTAATCACCCTCGGTGAGGAGTCTCGAACACGATACCTCCTCCGTAGGCCGCACCCACCCCGAGTGTGCCCCTGCATCCCACAAGCGACCCACTCGAGCCCGGTGTGAAAATGCTCCTGCATTACATGTACAGGATTATTCTTAGGAAACTGTGGGTGGTGCACATCAATCAATCAAAAGATGATAACAAAGCGTGGATATCAATGTTGTCAAATCGCATATGCGATTGTATGCGATCAGTATATGTTGTTCGCATATGCGATCGCACAATCGCATATGCCATGGCATATTTTTTATAAAATAATAAAATGAAAAAATTCTTTAAAAAAAAAAAAAAAGGAAAAACTTGCCTAATTAGTACACATGATTGGATTAGGTTATTTTACTTCTCTTATTATAGTTTGAGTGTTTCATTAAGTTATATATTTAATTACTTATATTATATTATATAAATTTTAACAAAACAATCAAGCTACATTAAAAGAGAACTAATTATTATAAACTTCAAACAAAGAAATTTTACTGATAAATGGATAACTTGAAACAACTTATAAGTTATAACTTACAACTTAATTTACAAAAAGTAAGCACAACTTATAAAATACAAAAAAAATAAACATACTTGAAATAATTGTAGAGAGATTAGAGTAAGAGAGAAAGAGTAAGAGATTTAGAGCTTTCGAGTAAAGAATAGTGAAAATGGAGGGGATATGAGTGCCTATTTATAGGCAAAAGTTCTCCAAATTGAAAAAATAAAAAATAAAAAATAACTTGCTTCCACTCTGGCTATTAGGAAATATGTGATCGCATATGCAGTATGCGATCGCATACTCGCATATGCGATTGCATATTGGTCGCATATAAAAGTATGCCAAGGCATACTTGCCAGGATCGCGTATGTCAGGATCGCATATGCCATGATGGCATATGCGATTTGATCCATGGTATGCGCATATGCGATCGCATATGCGCGTATGCGATCGCATTTGACAACAATGGTGGAGATGGCTAGCAAATGGTCAGTTCTCAGCCATTCTCCACTATGCTCAAAAGTATCCCAAGGGTCTAAGTGTTTGCATGGACAGCCACAGCCAAAATCCTCACAATAGATAATTTGAAGAAGCGGAATATGGCCCTTCCAAACATGTGTGCCATGTGTAGAAGAGAAGAAGAGACAGTTCATCACTTATTCCTTCATTGCCCTACAGTGAGGGCGGTGTGGAGCTTCTTCCTATCTCGTTTTGTGGTGACATAGGCATTCAATACCTCAATAGGGAACATATTGATGGAATGGTTGGGCAGCCCATTCCACGTCGTCAGTCGAAGCTTCCCGAAGGAACATTTCTCAAATGGTTATAGAGGGCTTTAGCAAAGTCGGAGCTCAAAGGTTGTTCAATGGTGGATCTTGTGGGAAATTGATAAGTTTTGTGGCAAATCACAAAGACTCTAGGAGATCTAGTTTTTGTAATCTCATTAGATTGGACTACAAAGGGTTGCTTAAATGAGGGTCTGAACATATTGTAAGCTTTTTTTTTTAGAGAGAACAACAATTTTATTGAAAAGCCGCACAGGCAAGTAAAGAAGATCATATTGGAAGGTTTATACTTTATAATGAATAATCAACTTCTTAAAAAAAATGAAAAGAGAGAGAGAGATAGAGAGAGAGAGAGAGAGAGTGACAAATAGCCAATTGAATGTAGGACTGGTAAAAGCCTTGTTTAATATGTTTCACTTGTTGTTTGAAATTGGAAATTGAGATGTCTTTTTCTTCTACTATTTGTGGGAACCATATAGACTCCCAAACATAAGATTTGTATAGGTTGGCTTTTTAACTCCTCACTTCCTATATCCTCCTGTTTCATATATGGTGTATGCCATTATCTAACCACCAAGACTTTATGGGAAATCTAGACCATTCACCTGTTTTATGTCCCACCATGGACAAACCATGCTCCAAAATGTCCCACATTGGAAGATCCTAACTGCCAATCTTGTACCTTTTTTTCAGTTAGATGTGGACTTCTGTTATGTTTCTCTTCTTATTCTTTTCTTTCTTTCTTTTTATGTATTTCTCTTCTTCATGGTTTATTCCAACATCATGAATTGGGAGGTTAAGAATGTCCTATCGAGGAGATCTCCATGGCGGGACAAAACAAACCAAACCAAACATCTAATTTACCAAAACGTGGGCCCACTTGTCAGAACAGAGAACCTGTGTAAGACGGCTCTGCCAAGTCAACTTGGCTGGACTATTTTGTACAAAGCATCATTGATCCCATAATTCATCTCCATGGGAACTACTTGTCCAAACTCAAGGCTCAGACATATTGTGCATATCCCCAGGCTCAAGGTTCTCCATGATAACTATTTGGTCATTCCCATTGAACTAGTTATTGCACTCCAATTTGATAGTGCATCCAAACACAGCCTTACTGATGTTGCTTATAGAATCAGAAATTCAGAATGAAATACAAAATGATGCATTGTAAGTAAGTGAGAATTAATGAGTAATTACAAATTGTAGTCGTCTAAATGATAAATTACCATGTAGTCAACTGTTAGTGGGGCCCGCCTCATGTGTCCAACCCATCCAACAGGTGAGCCCTACTACCTACCCAGTGCAAAAGCCAGGCGAATCCAATCATCAGGTTGGTCACGCAATTTAAAAAAATGCACGACCTCCCAAAAGCCCTCGGAAGTACATGTGGGGCCCAGCCAATGATTGGATCAGCCTGATTTTTCAGGGCACCTAATCTTCATGGTGTAGAGACCCAGTCCAACTGAGTGGGCCCCACACACGAATCGCTACACAGTGTACTTGGCTGCATGTGATCATTCATCCCAATTAACTCTTCGAACCCAACGCTTCATAGTGACCGCCACAGAGTTCCAACAACTAACACAACAATTTCAAAGGAAAAAAAAAAAACTCTAACTTCGAGAAGAAAATAAACGAAATCGAAATTACATACCTCGGAAACTTTGCAAACTTGATCGAACGCAAGCTGATTCAACGGTCGGACAGCGACCAAATCGTACGTCTTGAGAACTGGGTTTCCAGAATTAAGGGCAGCAGCATGGGCCGCGCAATCAACGGCGACCGTCAGCCGCGTGTATTGCCGGAAGGGAGAGTCCAATGGGACCCCCAAGAGCTCCCTGTGGAATCGAACAGTGGTAGAGAGAGTGGGGGCAAGCTTGAGGAGAGAAGAAAGGGGGAGGAGAGGGATCGTGCAACGGTCGGAATCGGACATGACTCCTTTGATCGAACGATTGTAGGCAATGCCGGTGTAACCTAATTCCATGCTCTTGACGACAACCTTTAACCTCGCGTTCTTTCGCGCGGTTTTGGAAGATTCGTTGGATTCTTCCGGCAGGAAAGGGATGTTGAGGTCGAAGAAGAGCATTGTTGTAGATATATATAGATAGAGAGAGAGAGAGAGAGAGTTCTGTTATTCTTAACTCTTGGAGAGAACAGGAGAGGGTTTGAGAGAGGGTTCTGCTGTTCTGAAGGAAGAGAAGAGGGGAGGGTTATTTGGGGGACTTTATTTGTTCGAGGTGCGTAGACTCCCGTGGTAGTCCACCATTTTTAAAGTGGTGTTGACGCATGCTCCTCACACGTGGCACTCGAGAGAGCATATCCACACCATCCAATTATTAGGGACCGTTTAGATGGACCGTATCTGTAAAATTAAAGTCATCCTGACCGTTCGATTGATAGCTATCAAGTGGAGAATGAAAGTACGATAGAGAGTGGTCTAGATTCGAAGGGAAAACCAGATGGTGACCATCGCCTCCTAGGTGCAATCTCTGGGCTACACTTCAACGACTGTTTGGGGCCACCTTCACGATTTTAAGGCATTTGGGTTGCCTCACCGTAAAATTGGGACGGTCAAAAATCTGCTAAATCAAGGTAACGTGGGCCGCCACTGGAACCAAAGTTTTCTGTCCATTGCTTTCTATGGTTTGCCCCATTATGTTTGCTATTATGTGATCCAACCGCTACACATCAACTGAACGAAGCCATATAAAACAATGGATGATTTGAGTCATCACAAGATAAGTAACCGTTGGGGCCTACAAAGATGCAGCCATGATTGGCTACTCCCCCTTGCCACCAGCCAATGGCTGGTGGTCGGTGTTCTGTGGGCCCGCCATGATATATGTGTTTCATCCTTGCCGTCGATCTATTTTTTGAGATCATTTTATGGTATGTGACCAAAAATGAGGTATATCCCAATCTCAAGTGAACCACATTACAGGAAAAAAGTGTTGAATGAATGTAGACTACTAAAACTAGTTGGAGTGGAGGCCATAAAAGTTTTGGATCAAGTTAATAGTTGTTTTTTCCCTTCATGAACTAATCTACAAATTGGATATCAAATAAACAGTACAGTGCTCCTCACTCTAGGCTCCAGGAGAGTGCCCTCAAGCTCGCCATCATCACGTACTACTTTTGAATCATTTGTTGTTTGCATATATGAAAACCAATACTAAACTGAACATGTCGAGGACTCCATGGATAGATCTTCACCTTAAAGTTGGGATTTCTCTTAAATAGGATGCACCTATGGTGTGGAAATTAAGAACGACTAAAGCCTGTATAGCCAAATCAAATCAACTACCCTTGAACTTCAGTAAATCTCTAATTCGAACCCCAATTGGAGCTCAATTTGGAGGTTTAGTGCTTTACTCACCTCAAGATCTAAGTTAACTCAACTCAATCTTCAAACTAGGTCCAACTTTCTGTTCAACATGATGGACCTAAAAAAGAGATTAAAGGATATTAATTTCTCATGTACGATTTGAAATTATCAATTTGGATTATGACTCTAGAAGATCACGTAACTTGAGAGTTTAACTCAATTTGAGCAAGATAGGGATTGACCTGACTAGGCCCTAGATCGGGCGCTCGAATGCGGTTGACCAGCTCCTTATGACAAACAAAACCTCACAAACCTGATATGCATGAAGCACTGAGTCAGGAGAACTTGGGGAACTACATGTATGTGCCGATTAAGGGATAAGAAACATGCATGCGCTAATTGGGGGACATTCAATACCCGAGTATTGGAGGGTTGGAGTGTTACAGTTTACCCCCCTAAAGAAAATAAAATTTGTCCTCGAAATTAGTTGAATAGTCGTCAAATAGATGATGATAGTTTTCCTTCATCTCCGCTTCATGCTCCCATGTAGCCCCATATTCTCTGTGTCGCGACCATACAACTTTAACTAATGGGATCATTTTGGTATGAAGGATTTGCTCTTTACAATCCAAAATGTGAACCAAATGCTCAACATAAGATCCGTCATCTCTCAACTCAATCAACTCCCAATAGACAATATGAGAAGCATTAGGCTCATACTTCTTAAGCATGGAAATGTGAAAAACTTGTGGATATTTGCTAAGCCCAGCGGCAATCCGTCACCACTCCAACCCGGTCCAAAATCTCAAAGGGACCAATCAATCAGGACGCAAGTTTCCCTTTCTTCCAAAATTTCAACATACCCTTTATGGGAAAGATTTTCAGAAATATGTGATCCCCACGACAAACTCAAGATCCCGCCTTCTATTGTCTGCATAGCTTTTCTGTCTGCTTTGCGTAAAACAAAGACACTTGCAAATGACCTCAATTCATTTGGATGTAACTTACACAAGCTCGTGTCCTAATGGAATTCTCTCACCAACCTCTACCCAGCATTGCAAAGCATGACATCGACGAACATAAAGCATCTCATATGGAGCCATGCATATGCTCGACTGACAATTGTTACTATATACGATTTCAGTAAGAGCAAGGTGATCATCCCAGTTCCCCTTGAAGTCAAGTATACACACTCTCAACATGTCTTTTAGAATTTGATTTACTCTTTCTGCCTGCCCATCGGTCTGAGGGTGGAATGCCATGCTCTACTTGAGCGTGGTGCCCAATTCTTCTTTCAACCTCCTCTAGAATGTTGAAGTAAAACAAGAGTCACGATCAGAGATAATTTTCAATGGCACCCCATGCATGCAAGCACACAATCTCTTTGACATACAACCGACCTAACTCATCCGTGGAGGCGGTTATACAAATTGGCAAAAATCATGCCATTTTAGTCAATTGGTCAACTATAACCCAAATTGTGTCTGCTTCTTTTAAGTTTTGGGAAATCTATATATAAAATTAAAAAATGAGCTATAGATGTCCTAGAGGGGGGGGGGGGGGGGGGGGGGGGGGGGGGGGGGTGAATAGGATAATACCAAATTCTTAGAAATAAAGCAGAATATACAATCTCAATCGCACAAAGTATTGAAACATTAATTCCAAATAATTCGTAGGACAGCATTCACCTAGTACTTTAGGCAAGACAACCTTATATCACGATGTCTTTAAAATTAAACTTTCAAACTAACAAGAGACAATGAAATAAATACAACATTACCACAAATAGTGAAATAAATATAATACCACAAATAATGAAATAAACAATCACCACATAGGCCGAAGGAGTTATAGTGGTTTGATGCTTGAACTCACGCCTACTCCACTCCCAAAATTACTACCCTCGTAATATTGGCTTTCACTATTTTAAGGTTTTCATAGGTTCACCTTAACAACCTCTTACAGTTTTTGTGATTTTCACAGGCTATCACAAGGAAAATCCCTTTTGTGATTTTCACGGGCTATCACAAATCAACTCACAGAGATTTCCGAGTTATCTCAGAAAAAACCCAAATACGGAAATAATAATTGACAATTTGTACTTATCTTTAAATGACGATTCAAAGATGTACTCAAGGCTTAAAGCAGGTTCTTCTTTCTTGAATGTCGAAGAGGTAGTATATGCTCAACCAGAAAGAATATAGGGATCTAATGTATTTCAAGGAATATAACCTTAATGCTACAAATTTGATTCTCTATTTTTAAATAGAGTATAGATTATTCTGTAATTGCATTTAACATTAACTTGAGAAAAAGAATTAATAAGCTAAACATAAATAATAATTACCACACAGATAGCTTAGAAAGGACTTGAGTTTCTCTCTAACTTGCAGAAGATTTATCAGTGAATTTCGTTATATAATATAATGAGAGAAGGCCCCTATTTATAGCCAAATGATTTGAAAATTCGGTCAGCTTAAAAATTGATTCGGCTGGTCGGATTCTAACAATTCCGTTCCAATGGCTATTAGATTGCGATGGATGAGATTTATCAAAAATTTGGCTGGCCCAAGCCGAAATTCGGTTGGCCGAATCCCTTTGAAAATCCAAGAATTCATTGTTGGAAACTGCTTTAGGTTAACCGAACTTTAAGTAAGGCTGGCTGAACTCAAAATTAGGTTGACCGAATTTGTAATAGATTTTTCTAACTTTTAAATATGAAAAATTAGTTGAAACTGGAGTTAGGCTAGCCGAAGTAAGTTCGGCTGACCAAACTTCAGTGAACTTACATTGTAGATTAACCGTTTTAACCATTTTTCGAAAGGACCTAACTTAAGGTCTTTCTTGGGTCATTCCACCTGATGGTTGGTATATAAAGAGATCTTAATCTTAAAACTGTGCGACGTCTTTAAGTCTTGAGATGTTGAGCCGATCTTCATGAGATGTCGTAGAAGACTGAAGTGTACTTGCAATTTGACCATTATTTTTGTCTACGGAATTTGACAACTCATGTGTGTTACAAATAAGAGCACTTACAATATCCCCATTTGTCAATTTCATGACAAAATACATATACAACATACACATCACATCAACCATACATATACATCAATCAACCACAACTCATGATCCCAATCATCTAAAATGAAGCTCCGGTTTAACAATCATTTGTAATTACCTATAGATTGAAAAAATCATCCGTACACCAATAGCTCCACCTAAGAAATATACCAGGTTGACTCTCATATAAACACGTTCACAAGATGTATCATGAAAAATGAAATCGTTACCAAGTTAGCATCATTTAACATCACATGCATCTCATTTACGATGGGGTTTTTCCCCATGCTCGACCAGTCGTGAGCCTTACATGACTGGTCGAGGGCTGGTGCACGACCAGTCGTGGAGTCAAGCCCTGACTCGACTCAAAGTCCAGCGACTTTGGGCTATTTTTCTCCAGGGTGCTCGACCGGTCAAAGGAGGTGCTCAACCGGTCGTGGGTGGCGCTCGACCGGTCGTAGCCTCATCTCGACCAGTCATGTTTACACAGATTTGTTCCGCGATTTTGTGTGAATTGCGGATTTTGAGTCCTTTCACAACAAGGATGCGGAAGGGAGTTTCCTAAACTATAAATAGGAGGTACCTAGGGCTTTCTAGGTACGACAAGAGGGTTTCCTAAAGCTTTACAAGGGATTTGCTAAAGGGTTTAGGGCTATCAAAGGTGTGAGAGAAAGAAAGAGAGAGAGAGAGAGAGAGAGAGAGAGAGAGAGAGAGAGAGAGAAAGCTTGTGTAAGGGAGGTACTGCTCGTAGAGGTGATATACTGTGCACTTGATATCTCAACGCATCTACGTCCTCGTAATCGGTTAGATCTCTCCGTTTTCTTTTATTCTCTCATTGTTTATCCACTCCTGCGTGAGTGAAGAATGTTGTAATGTTCTACTTCACAGTGGATTGTTGATTTGGACGAGGTCCTGTCGTTTTTACCTCTTTGAGGGTTTTCCACGTAAAAATCTCGTGTGGTGTGTGATTTATGCTTTGATTTATTTCATTGCTTTATTATCCATAATTCTGGTTTGTTTCGTGAGGCTAGATCCTAAGGTTTTGTGCAAGGCCCCCAATAAAGTGGTATCAGAGCTAAGTTCATTGAACGGGTAAGATCAGTTTTGAATTATGGAAGGTGGCTCATCAAGGATGATTAGCTTCAATGGTTCTATCTGGACCATATGGAAGGTTAAGATGGAGGACTTGTTTTATTGCAAGGATCTATATTCTCCAATTTTAGGCATATCAGCAAAATCCAAGGATATGTCTGATGATGATTAGAAGAAGATGGACTGAAAGGCGGTAGAGTTTATTAGACAATGGTTGGATGATTCTGTGTTCCACCATGTGTCTACAGAGACCTCAGCCGCTAGCTTATGACTGAAATTAGAAGGGTTATATGAGAGGAAGATAGCCGGTAATAAAAAATTTCTGATAAGGCGACTTGTGAATCTTAAGTTCAAGGATGGTGGTTCTGTGGCCGAGCACATGAATGAGGTTAGCAATATAGTGAACCAGCTCTCTGCTATGAAGATGGTCCTGGATGATGAATTACAAGCTTTACTATTACTTAGTTCATTGCCTGACAGTTGGGAGACATTGGTGGTGTCTCTAAATAACTTCGCTCCAGACGAAAAGATTTCCTTGGAACAGGTAACCAGTTGTCTCTTAAATGAGGAGACAAGGAGGAAGTCTCAGGGGTCTACTCAGCAAGAGGCCCTTATGACACAGGAACGGGGGAGAAGAAAGAACAGGAAGGGCGGGAAGGCCCAAGATAAATCAAGAGGCAAGTCAAGTAATAGAAAGGATGTTGATTACTGGAATTGTGGTAAGAAAGGCCACTACAAGCATGAATGTCGTGGTAAGAAGAACGACAAGAAAGGAAAAGGAAATGAGAAGGAAGATGAATAAGATTCCACTGCGGTCGCCTCAGATGGCGACGTTGTAGTTATTCTTTCAGCAGATCGCGATGTATGAATCACGACTATGAGTAAGGACACCGACTGGGTGATAGACTCAGGAGCTTCTTTTCATGCGACTCCACGCAGGGACTTCTTCACAAGCTACAAGTCAGGTGACTATGGGACCGTGAAGATGAGAAATTCTGGCGTATCGAAGATCGTAGGGGTCGGTGATATTTGTGTGAAGAGTGATGTGGGCTACACATTGGTTCTCAAGGATGTGAGGCATATCCCAGACCTTCGCCTCAACTTGATGTCGACGGGAAGGTTGGATGATGATGACTATGAAAGCCGGTTTACTGGTGAGCGCTAAAAGCTCATCAAGGGTTCGTTGATCGTAGCCAGAGGAAAGAAGTGTTACACCCTTTACAAGGCAAGTGTCAGTATGTGCAAGGGTGGGTTGAACGCAGCGGAAGATTCAACTATTGACATGTGACAAAGGCGTCTAGGCCATATGAGTGAAAAAGGGCTTCAGCTACTAGCGAGGAAGCGGCTCCTTCCAGACGTGACAGGTACACCTCTTAAAACCTGTCTTGATTGTTTATCAGGGAAATAGCATAAAGTTTCATTATTAAATCTGTTTCTCATGTTAACAAAATGCATGCATTAGATTTGGTTTATTTTGATGTTTGTGGTCCTATGAGGACAAAAACCTTGGGTGGGGCATTGTATTTTATTACTTTTACAGATGATGTATCTAGGAGGGTTTGGGTTTATTCTCTGAAATCCAAGGACGAGGTCTTTGGTGTGTTTAAATTGTTTCATGCCATGGTCGAGAGAGAGACAGGTAGATCATTGAAGTGAATCCGCACTGACAATGGTGGTGAATACATTGGCGACTTTCATGAGTACTGCAAGTCCCTGGGTATACGGCATGAACAGACGGTTCTTAAGACCCCCCAGCATAATGGTGTAGTTGAGCGAATGAATCGCACCATTATAGAGAGAATCAGAAGCATGTTATCCCGTGCGAGTTGCCCAAGACGTTCTGGGGAGAAGCAATGTACAAGGCAGTGTATTTGATAAACAGGTCTCCATCAGCCCCGTTGAATGGAGAAGTATCTGAGAAGGTGTGGACTGGAGAGGATCCATCGTACAATCATCTCAGAGTGTTTGGATGCAATGCATCAGTTCACATACCAAAGGATGAGATATGAAGATTGTGGGATCCGACCAAGAAGAAGCTCGTCAGGAGGAGAGATGTGGTTTTCTTTGAAGATCAGTGTATAGAAGACATTGGTAAGTCAGAGAAAAACCAGCTTAGTTCAAGTGAGCTAGAGAACATGGATCCATTTATTCCTCCCGTGGTTCCTGATGACAGGGGAGTACAACAAGGTGCAGAGGACGAGGGAGTTCCTTCAGAAGATGGACCAGGGGAGCAACCCCCACTTGATCCACCTGTTGAGCTACAGGTGAGGAGGTCATCTAGGGATAGACAGTCGTCCAGGAGGTACTCGCCGCATGAGTACATTATGTTGACTGATGGGTGAGAGCCAGAAGATTATTCTAAGGTCCTAGCCGACGAGTATAAGAGGGAGTAGTTGAAAGATATGCAAGAGGAGATGAAATCCTTGCATAAGAACCACACTTATGATATGGTGAAACTATCTAAGGGCAAGAAAGCTCTGAGCAACAAGTGGGTGTTCAGAAAGAAGGTTGAGCAGAAGAATTCATAGACAAGGTTTAAGGCCAGACTTGTGGTGAAAGGATTTGGTCAGATGAAAGGCATAGACTTCGAGGAGATATTCTCACCAGTGGTGAAGATGACATCTATACGGGTGTTGCTTGGGTTGGCGACTAGCATGGATATGGAGATAGAGAAGTTAGATGTTAAAACTGCCTTCCTCCATGGTAACCTGGAAGAAGAGATATACATGCACCGACCAGAGGGGTTTGAAGTCAAGGACAAAGAGCATATGATGTGTAAGCTGATGAAGAGCTTGTATGGGCTGAAACAAGCTCCACGACAATGGTACAAGAAGTTCGACTCGTTTATGTTGAAACATGAGTATGACAAAACAGAGTCGGACCACTGTGTGTTCACGCGCAAGTGCTCAGATGGTGATTTCTTAGTTATACTGTTATACGTTGATGACATGCTCATCATGGGAAAAGACATCAAGAAGATCGACAGGTTGAAACAGGAGTTGGGCAAGTCGTTTGGGATGAAAGACTTGGCCCGGCTAAACAGATCCTAGGAATGGAGATAACCCGTGACAGAAGCAGCAGGATGCTTTGGCTGTCACAAGAGCAGTATATTGAGAAAGTCCTATAGCGGTTCAATATGAATGCAACTAAGCCGATCAATACTCCACTGGATGGTCACTTCAGATTGAGCAACAGACAATGTCCTAAGACGAAGATAGAGGTAGAAGAGATGTAAAAGATACTCTACGCGTCAGCTGTAAGAAGTTTGATGTATGATTTGGTGTGTACGCGCCCAGACATAGTATATGCGGTTGGTGCTTTCAGTCGGTATCTTGCCAATCCTGGCAAAGAGCATTGGGCAGTGGTAAAATGGATACTGCGGTATCTAAGAGGCTCATCCAGGTTGAGCCTATGCTATGGTGATGGTAAACCTGTGTTAGAGGGCTAACAGATGTAGATATGGCAGGTGATATAGACTCCAGGAAGTCTACATCGGGGTTCATGTTCACGTTTGCAGGGGGAGCAGTTTTTTGGCAAGCAAGCTACAGAAGGTCGTAGCATTGTCGACGACAGAGGCCGAGTATATTGCAGTCACAGAGGCATGCAAAAAGATGCTTTGGATAAAGAGGTTCTTACAGGAACTTAGCCTGAAGCAGGAGGAGCACGTGGTCTATTGCGATAGTCAGAGTGCTATATACTTGAGCAAGAATCCAAGTCAGCATTCCAAGTTGAAGCACATAGAGATTCGGTATTACTAGATCAAGGATACTTTGGAATAAAAGGTGTTACAGCTTGAGAAGGTCCACACGGACGATAATGGGTCAGACATGATGACCAAGACTTTGCTCAAGAGCAAGTTTGAGGTTTGTAGAAACCAAGCTGACATGAAGAAGGTTAATCCCTCCTAGGTCAAAAAGGGAGAGATTTGATGGAGTTTTTTCCTCGTGCTCGACCGGTCGTGAGTGTTACAAGACCGGTCGAGGGCTGATGCACGACCAGTTGTGGAGTCAAGCCCTGACTCGACTCAAAGTCCAACGACTTTTGGCTATTTTTCTCCGGGGTGCTCGACTGGTTGAAGGAGGTGCTCAACCGGTTGTGGGTGGCGCTCGACTGGTCGTAGCCTCGTCTCGACCAGTCGTGGTTATGCAGATTCGTTCCGCAATTTTGTACGGATTGTGGATTTTGAGTCCTTTCGCAACAAGGATGTGGAAGGGAGTTTCCTAAAGTATAAATAGGAGGTACCTAGGGCTTTCTAAGTATGACAAGAGGGTTTCCTAAAGCTTTACAAGAGATTTGTTAAAGGGTTTAGGGTTATCAAAGGTGTGAGAGAAGAAAGAAAGAGATAGAGGAAGCTTGTGGAAGGGAGGTTCTGCTCGTAGAGGTGATTTACTGTGCACTTGATATCTCAGCGCTTCTACGTCCTCGTAATCGGTTAGATCTCTTCGTTTTCTTTTATTCTCTCATTGTTAATCCACTCCTGCGTGAGTGAAGAAGGTTGTAACGTTCTACTTCATAGTGGATTGTTGATCTAGACGAGGTCCCGTGGTTTTTACCTCTTTGAGGGTTTTCAACGTAAAAATCTCTTGTATAGTGTGTGATTTATGCTTTGATTTATTTCATTACTTTATTATCCATAATTTTGGTTTGTTTCGGGATGCTAGATCCTAAGGTTTTGTGCAAGGCCCCCAACAATTTAACCATCACGTGCATCCCATATAATCATCATATCACAATGTTTATCATCACATTCTCTCCCTTTTTATCACAAGTTGACAAAGGAAGAATTGATGAAAAAGAACATTATCATATGGCAGATGAATGAAGCATAAGTCAAGTGTAGTATATCTCAAAATAAGTAGTAAACATTAATTGTAGTAAACAATGTATCAAAGAGTGTATAAAGTCACACCAAACCATCAGAATATAAAGTTATTACAAACCAAACTAAAGCAAATATCACTTTGACTCAAAAGAGGATGGAGCAGGCATCTCAGGATCATTAATCTTCAAACTCCTGTTAAACCGATGAAAGTACTTTTTCATGTACTTCATGTTCTTTTTCTAAGTTTGATCTAATGATTCTTAGGACACATATAAAGCATCCACTTTCTCTTCTAAGGCTAACAACCTCTGGTGAAATTGAGAGGGATGGTAGTCAGAGTCTGTAGCATATTTTGAATCTTTCAAGTTATCAAAAATATCATCCATATTAATGTCTTCTTCCTGTGTTTCTTCCTGATCGTCTCTTTGCTCAGGAAGAGGAGATAGCCACATCATGTTAAGATTAGCATTATTAAATGGTAGTTCAAATTCCAGTGTTTCAAACAAAGGAATTTGAACGCGATATTGTATAGCAAGAGAAGACATAAAATGAGAAAATGGAATTGTGCCATGTTTAGGATACAGTCTATATTGAATGATCATATAACTAATCAAGGAAGACAAATACAAACACCTTTGGCAACAACATAAACAACTCTAACCATGAAGGGAGTAAGATCAGTCTTCTTTCTTGTCCTTGGATAAACGTTTGAAGTAAAAATTCGATGAAGGATGCGGTATTTAGGAAATAACTGACTAGTGGGTAGGGTGTTACTAGACCTCCATTCAGTATTAAAGCCACATAAAACGTAGGTAATAACCTCTTTCTCATAATTGTTTATTTTATCTGAAAGAGTGAAAATAGGAATCTCATCTTCTACCATTTCTATTTCTATCAGCGTAGAGGTGGTGAAAGGTGTTATGGTGACAATTTCTTCCAAAAAATTAACTTTAAAAAATAAATCATCCAAAGAAACTTCAGATATAAATGTATACATGCCTTGTACAATGGACTGGTAAGTTGTCCCACCCTATTGTAAAATTTCCTCCATCCTACCTCAAAAAAGAGTTCAACTATACCAAATTGAGCAATATGATCAACATTAACTGAGCGTTCTATGATGATACTTCTTATCTTAAAATCCCATATATTTTTTGGGCCATCCTCTGGTGCGCGTAAGGACCACACATCGCAAGGACCCAAACGAGATGAGGAACCCGCTTGAACCTTGCGTACAGTACGTTTAGATCTTGATTCCATACTTTAGAACAAAGAAAAAAAATCATAAAATAGATAGTTAGAACAATGTAGATCAAATTTTGGAGAGAACCCACAGAAAAAGAGTTTTTAGATTCAAGAAAAATGATAAAATATATATAATAATGAAACTAGGAACTTAAATCTATAAGGAAAATGCTTAAAATCAACTTACAATAGAGTTAGAGAGATGGGTTGGCCGAATAGAGCACTGACGGACTGAAGAAGAAGTGAAAAATATGAAAATGGACTTTTTCCACCTTTTGAATCACTCCACACCCGATTCAGCTAGCCCGAGTATTTACTTAGCTAGAAAAAACTCGATCAGCGCCGGGCTAGTCGAAAATCTAAAATTTTAAATTATTTTATTATTTTTCTTTTCATTTACAAATTATTTTCATGCAAAAAAAATGCAAAAAGAAAAAGAAAAATAATATTATCATCATTTAATAACACATAATCCAATATCTTGCTTTAAATTATAGAATTTGACACTGTCATGTGGCTTAGTCTGGATATCTGCAAGCTGATTCTCTATTTGAATGTATTCCTGCATGATAGTCTTATCTTCAACTAATTCTCGTATGTAATTATATCTTATGTCATTGTATTTTGTACGAGAATGATGAATTGGATTTTTTCATATATTTATCGCACTTATGTTATCGCAATATAGATTAATCATATTTTGTGTAATTCCATAATTAGCTAACATACGTTTCATCCACATAAGCTAAGTGCAAACATTCCCTGAAGCAGTGTATTCTACTTCTGCAGTAGATAATGATACAAAATTTTGCTTGTTGCTCATCCATGATACAAGACAATTTTCAATATAGAAACATCCACAACGTAGATTTTCAATCATCGACATTACTTGCCCGGTCTACACCAATGTATCTTACGATTTGTACAGAAGTATCATATGGATACCACAAACTTAAGTTAACAGTATTCGCAACATATCTGATTATCCATTTGACAACGAATAAATGAGATTCTTTAGGGTCAGATTGATATCTGTCATAAATGCCAACACTAAAAGAAATATCATGTCTGCTGGCAGTTAAGTAAAGTAAACTACCAATCATGCTACGATAAAATTGAGAATCAACACTTTTACCTGATTCATCTTTTGATAATCTCAGTGTTGTACTCATGTGAGTATTAAAATTTCTACCTTTCTCAAATGTAAACATCTTTACTAAAGTTAGTGCATATTTGGTATGGGAGATGAATATTCCGTCTTCGGGCTGTTTTACTTGTAGTCCAAGAAAGCAATTTAGTTCACCGACCAAACTCATTTCAAATTCAGATTTTATAAGATCTGCAAACTTTGAAGAAAGATCAGCGCAAGTAGATCCATAGATAATATCATCAACATATATTTGAACAATTAAGATATCATCATTATATTTTTTAACAAACAAAGTTTTGTTAACACTACCCATCAGAAAATTATGATTGAGAAGAAATTTAGTCGATTTTTCATACCATGCTATAGGGGCTTGTTTTGAACCATATAATGCCTTTTTAAGACGGTATACATGATCAGTAAGTTTGGGATCTTCAAAACCCTTTGATTGTTTAACGTAAACTTGCTCATTTAAATCATTATTTAGAAAAGTACTCTTAACGTATATTTGATATATTTTGAAAATTTTGTAACAAGCAATAGAGATAAATAATTTGATAGATTCAAGATGCCCAACTGGCGCAAAGGTTTTATCATAATCAATACTTTCAATTTGAGTATAACCTTGCACAACCAGCTGTGTCTTGTTTCTAATAATGTTTCTAAGTTCAACTGATTTATTTTTGAAGATCCATTTGGTTCCAATCACATGTTTATCAGATGGTCTTGAAACAAGATATCATACATCATTTCTCACAAATTGGTGTCAATTCATCTTGCATGGTCATGATCCAACTTTCATCATCTAGTGCTTCATTTACATTAAGTAGTTCAATCTGGGAAGTGAAGCAAATATGATTGCATACATTTTCAAGCTATTGTCTAGTTTAAACACCAATATGAGGGTTTCTAAGTATTTGATCAGTCGGATGATCTTTGACTAACATTAACTCGATATTATTTGATTTAGATGATGGTTTTGCTTGATTAATCAAAATGACATCATTATCGCCATCATCTTAATCAAGATTGGGAATGATCAGTTGATCACCAATTACAACGTTTATAGATTCTTGTATAACCCCAGTTCTTTTATTTAAAATCTGATATGCTCGACTGTTTAAAGTATATCCTAGAAATATTTCCTCATTGCTTTTAGTTTCAAATTTGTCCAAATTTTTTCAATCACATAAAATAAAGCATTTACTTCTAAAAGTGAGAAAATAATTAACAGTAGGCTTGTTGTCAAACCATAATTCATAAGTTGTTTTATTTCTGGTTGCTCTTATGTAAACATGATTAATTATATAGCATGCAGTGCTCACAACTTTAGCCCATAAATTTTTAGGCAATTTCATACTATTTAGTATTATGCTAGCCATTTATTGTAAAATTCTATTTTTTTCTTTCAGCAACTCCATTTTGCTGAGGTGTTTTTCGAACAAAAAATTCATGTAATATGCCATGGTTATATTTCTCAAATTTGCTATTTTCAAATTCAGTTCCATGATCACTTCTAATTCCGATCACGGATAATTCCTTTTCAATATGAATGCATTTTATAAGTTTTTTGACTTCATCAAGAACATCCGACTTTTCTCTTAAAAAGGTTAGCCATATATATTTAGTGTAGTCATCAACTATAACTAGGAAATATTTCTTTCCGCCTTTATTCTTTGTTCTAGTTGGTCCGACTAAATCCATGTGGAATAGTTCTAGAGGTTTTGTAGTGGCTAAGGAGTTCACTTTCTTGTAACTACTCCTAATTACTTGCCTATTTGTTTTCTTTCTTTTTCAATTTAGGTAAGCTATGCAAGTGATCTCTTTTGCTTAATTTATATAGATCTTTATAGTTTACATGTTCAAGACGTTAATGGCATAATTCAATCTCGTCTATTTGGACCATGTAGCATGGATGATTTGTTGAGCAAGAGTCATCAATTATATAGCAATTTTCAGACGTTCTGTGACCATTTAATATCACATGCCCTTTATTATTAATTATCTCACATTCGTAATCCAAAAATTTCACACTATGTTTATTATCACAAATTTGAGATATGCTAAGAAGATTACATTTTAAGCCTTCAACATATAAAATATTTTCGAAGATAGGTAAGTTGGGAAGTTGCACAGTATATTTGCTGATTATCTTGCAGTTGCTACCATCTCCGAATGTAACTGAGCAGCCATCAATTTGGTTGATGTTTGATAGAATAACTTTATCACCTGTCATATGTCTCGAACATCCACTATCCATGTACCATCTTGAATGACTATTTGTTTAAAAGCTGTGTGGATACCAATACACTTAACCTTTGGAACCCATTTTATTATGGTTCTAGGTTTAGGAGGGTCTCTAACCTTTCATTATGTTTGGGAATTATGATTTTTTCTGTTTCTGTTTACTCCATTTTACCAGAGTTAAATTTCAACAACTCTTTGAGTAAGTCTACAATTTTATCAGCTAGAGGAGGAATTCTATTATCTCTCCTTTGATATTTGTGGTAGTTGGCATATATTTTTACATTAGAAGCTTCTTGAAAAGATTTTGCAATTTTGAAGTTATTCTTTTTATAGTTTAACTTTTTTAGAGTTTCTGCTTTAGAGTTTGAGGATTCTCCTTTTACAAAAGTAGGAGCGGAATCCTTAAAATTTTAAATGTTATTTTTAATATAACCCAGTCCAGATTTGTCACCACATCGGTGAGATGAGATTAACAATTTTTCAAGTTTCTGGTCACCTTGGGTATATTTCCAAGTATCCTTTGAACTCTTAAGGGAGGAAACTTTAATTTTTAATATCTCATTTTTAGATGTAAGATTTTGCAATTCAAAATTTTTCAGACTTAAATCTAATTTAGCTTTTTCAAAACAATCAGAAAAATAAGATTTTTCTAAAATACCCTTTTTAAGTTCTAATTGTAATTTTGCACATTTTTCTTTTTGAATTTTAATTTGTCCACAATCTTTTAACTTTCTCTGTATAGGGCATCATGTGCAACTTGAAGATCATCTTGATTTTTAAAGTCACTTCCTGAATTTTCATAATCGGATGTTTCATAATCGTCTGAGGTAGTGATTTTGGCAATAGTCATAAAAGCTTTCAGATCATTTACAGTTTCCTGGTTTGATTCATTAGTTTCTAAATTAGTTCCAGATTCTAATGATTCATTCCAAGTAGCAATCATACCTTTTCTTCTCAATTTATCATTTTTAAGACATTTAGAAACAAGATGCTCATATTCAGAACAATTGACGCATTGGGTGTCTTTAGTTTTAGATTTTCAATAGTTTGAGTTTTCTTTTCTTTTGTTAAATAATTTTTAAAAATCTGTTCTTTTCTTATTTTTGAAAATTTTATAGAATTTCTTTGCCAACATAGCCTTATCATTCTCATTTTCCTCAATATCTAAATTTACATTAGAATCTATTAATTTAGATTTAGAGGATTTGAGGGCAATTGACTTGTTCTTAGGAGCCTTGAAATTCAGCTAGTAAGTATGAAAAGATCCAACTAACTCCTCAACTTTCATAGTATCAGTATCATTCAATTCTTATATGATAGTAACTTTTGAATTAAACTTATCAGGAAGTGATCGTAGTATTTTTGCATAGATCTTACTTTCAAGGATTCTATCTTCAAGACCCCACATAGAATTGACTATGTTTATTCAGTTTCGTATAGAAATCCATAAATGACTCATTTTCTTCCATATGAATTTCTTCAAATTTTGTTGTGAGGATTTGGATCTTAGACTTTTTCACAATATTAGTTCATTCATGTGTCATTTCAAGTATATCATATGCTTGTTTAGTTGTATCACATGAAATTATTCTTTTGAATTCATCTACTGATAGAGCACAAGTTATTGCATTTAAAGCTTTAACATTTGCACTACTTTCACTTTTCTGAATAGTCATCCAAAAAGTATAAGCGGTTTCTTTCATGGATGTGGTTCCATTCTCAGTTAATATTTTCATCATAGGAGAGATTTATTGAGTTATAGTGGCTTGCCACACATTCTTATAAATAGATTTGAGGAAAATCATCATCCTGGCTTTCTAATATGAATAGTTTGAGCCATCAAAGAGAGGTGGACTGGTAATGGATTAACTTTCAAAATTTGACATGTTATAGTTATGGATCTAGCTCTAGGAGGTAAGTCCCAAAAAGAGCAACCTCGCTTTAATACTACTTGAAAGATGAGCTATAAATGTCTTAGAGGGGGGGTGAATAGGACGATACCAAATTTTTTGAAATAAAGCAGAATAAACAATCTCAATCACACAAAGTATTGAAACCTTGATTTAAAATAATTCATAGGACAACCTTCACCTAGTATTTTAGGCAGGACAAGCTTATATCACAGTGTCTTTGAAATCAAACTTTCAAACTAGCAAGAGACAATGAAATAAATACAACATTCACAACAAATAATGAAATAAATATAACATTCACAACAAATAGTGAAATAAACAATCATCACATAGGCACAATGGATTATATTGGTTCGGTGCTTAAACCCATACCTACTCTAGTCCTAAAATTACTACCCTCGTAATTTTGGCTTTCACTATTTCAAGGTTTTCATAGGTTCACCTTAACAACCTCTTTACAATTCTTATGATTTTCACGGGCTATCATAACAAAAATCTCATTTGTGATTTTCACGGACTATCACAAATTAACCCACAGAGATTTTTGGGCTATCTCAAAAAACCCAAATAAGGAAATAATAATTGACAATTTATACTTAGTTCAAATGACTATTCGAAGATGTAGTCGAGGCTTGAAGTAGCGTTCTTATTTCTTGAGTGTCGAAGAGGCAGTATATGCTCAACAAGAAAGAATATACAGATCTAATGTATTTCAAGGAATATAAACCTTAATGTTGCAGATTCAATTCTCTATTTCTAAAATAGAGCATAGATTACTCTGTAATTGCATTTAATATTAACTTGATAAAAGGAAATTGAATAAGCTAAACATAAATAATAATTACCACACAGATAGCTTGGAGAGGACCTGAGTCTCTCTAACTTGCAGAAGATTTATCAGTGAATTTCGTTGGAGAATATAATGAGAGAAGGTCCCTATTTTTTAAACTTTTAAATCTGAAAACTTGGCCGAGACTAAAGTTAAGTTAGTCGAAGTAAGTTGGGCCGGCCGAACTTCAGTGAACTTACACTATATATTAATCATTTTAACCATTTTTCGAAAGGACCTAACCTAAGGTCTTTCTAGGGTTATTCCACCTGGTGGTTGGCATATATAGAGAGATCTTAATTTTAAAATTGTGCATTGCCTTTAAGTTTTGAGATGTTGAGCCGATCTTCATGAGATGTCATAGAAGACTGAAGTGTACTTGCAATTTGACCAGTATCTTTGTCTACAAAATTTGATAACTTATGTGTGCTACAAATAAGACTACTTATAGACATCCATGGAAATGTTATCCCACTTTCAATCAGCTAGTGACAAGGGGTGAAGAAGGCGTGGAGGCTTCCGATGCTCTTCCTTTACCTGTTGAAATACCATATACTTCGCCACGAAAGTGGTTATATCTCACTTCATATTATTCCACCAATACTGGTGCTTTACATCTCGATACATTTTCATATTGCCTAGCTAAATAACAAGCTTGGAGTGGTGCGCCTTGACCATAACAACTTGACTCAACTCTAGAATATTGGGTATGTAAACACAACCCTGGTATATGAGTCTGCCATCAATGCCGACTCGCCAATCGGGTGCATCACCATTCTTGAATTTATCTTTCATCTTCTTGAGCCATTTATCATAATCCCGCAATGTGAGAATCTGACGTACCAAGGTCGACTCTACTTTCAAAAGGGCCATAAATGTATTTGGTTCATCTAACGTTAGTTGAATATTGAAGTCCTGAATGAACTCCATCATTTCCCATTCCTTAATTATAAGATGGACCATCGTCTCATATTTCTTCTTCCAGCTCAAGGCGTCGGCTATAAGATTTTCCTTTCCCGGATGGTAAGACACTTCAAAATTGAAGTCTTTATCGACATTAACACATGTTCAGATATTTTTGTGTGAAGATATTTTTTAGGCTTTTATGGTCGCATAACATCTCAAACTCCTCTCCATACAAGTAGTGTATCTAGGTTGTCAATGAGAAGATCACTACGGTGTGCACTAGATCATGTGTTAGGTAATTATCCTCGTGTTTCTTTAACTACCTCGAAACATAGGCAGTCACTTTCTCATTCTGCATCAACACACAACCCAATCCGGTTTTCAATGCATCACTATATACCACATATTTTTGTAAGTGCCTTGGTTTTTCAATAACATGTGTTTATGTCTTGAGTCAGTTGAGCCTCATTGGAAGACAGACAACTGAAGACTTGAAGACTTACAACGTCAAGGCTTAAAGACATGGGTAAATTGAAGTGCCTTAGTGAAACTAGCCTTAGACCCCTTTAATTCCAAAACAACATACTTCTAGATAATTTGATTTAATTAGAAAACACTTGATTGATAATTAAAGCCTTAGAACCAAATTGCACAAGTTCATTAGGCTAGGAGAGATATTTCGGGGTTTTTCAATTTGACCTGGACAATTTCGGTCTAGCAATAAATGAACGAAGAGTCTAACAAGCGATCGGAAAATTCGGCACATTTTCAGTCCAAATGGTTGAACCTTTAGCTCGATTCGTTCCAACTGAAATATCCATTCTGTCCAACTGAAAGGGTTGATTTTTGTCTAGTGACTTACTGGACTCACCTTGGCTATTTTTGGTCGAATTGAACCTTCTTAGGTCCGATCGAACAACTAGCCATTAAAGATCCATTGGGGCCTTTTTCTTATAAATTTGGCACTCGAACCTTGGCAAATCAGATGGATTTTTCATGGTTTTAGAGCTTTTATGCTTACAACTCCTTTCCACTACATTTAGACTCTAAATAAAAAAAAGTTTATATTATCTTCCTTATGATTCATCACTTTAATGAGCATTCCAAGCTCCATTTGAAGATGTACATGTTTTATTGCATTCTTTAGAAGTTAGACACTAATCATATAGGTAAATCATTTTTCTATCATCCTCTAAAATGGCCATCTAGGTGAATCCCTAATTAGAACCAACTATCCCATTAGTTGTAGGAGATTCCACCATCCCTCTCTCCTATTACATTGGCACTCTCAAAAGTAAGATCATCGCAAGGTAGCCAATCGAAGGAGATGAAGAAGGTTCACTTCGAAGATTGGGAGAGCTGAAGAGAAGCTGATTCAAGTGTGAAGAAGTATCTCAAGAAAGGCACTATTAATGGGGTTCATCTAACTGTACTCAAGTCTTGTATAAATTTGAGTATAGAGTTTGAAACCCCAAATCAACTAAGTCTCTGTGTGAGCGAGTAACGGTATGTACGTAAAAGTTATTAGCGAGCCCATAGAAAACCTTTATTAGTCTTTGTATGAGTCTCCGGCAGGAGTGTACGTAGTCTTTGTGTGAGCCCCCAGTGAAAGTATTTTGGATTGAATGTCCTCATTGTGAGGTTCTTCTGTTTATATAGAAACTCTAGGCTAATTACAAGGCTGAATTGTAGCCACTAACAACAATCTAGGCTAACAAATAAGGAAACAATAACTGTACAAGATATATACAATCAGTAACTGTACAAGATTGACACAATCATGCCATAATTAGAGGACCTAATTATAACTAAATATATGTTAATGCTGTCCTAATTATGTTGTCCTTGTTGTCCCTACTAAATATATGCTGCTGTCCTGATTATGGCTAAATGTATGTTGTCCCTGCTGTCCCTGCTAAATATATGTTGTCCTGATCATGTTGTCCCTACTGTCCCTGCTAAATATATGTTGTTGTCCTGATTATGGCAAAATGTATGTTGTCCCTGCTAAATATATGCTGTCCTGATTGACATCCCCCCTCAAATTGATGCTGGTCGATCAAGAAACATCAATTTGACCACAAGGAACTGATGGCACGGTCGTGTCATGGCCTTTGTAAACACGTTAGCTATCTGAAGGTCAGTGAAAACATGAGGAAGAGAAATGATACGGGTATCTAATGCTTCCCGAATAGAGTAATAGTCCACCTCAATGTGCTTCGTTCATTCATGGAAAATGGGATTAACAGCAATCTGAATAGCACTAGTATTATCAGCATTGAGAGGTGTAGGATCAGACTGGGAAAAATCAAGCTCAGCCAGAAGCCCATGAAGTTAGACAATCTCAAAATAAGCAGCAGACATGTCACGGTATTCGGATTCAGTAGAAGATTTAGAAACACGATGTTGTTTCTTACTCTTCCAAGAGATCAAGGAATCACCAAGAAACATGCACCAACCTGTGATAGACCGTCGAGTATCAGGACATCCGACCCAATCTGCATCACTATATGCAACAAGGCGAAGAGGAAAGCCGGTTGGAAAGAATAACCCACGGCTAGGGGATCCTCGAAGGTATCAGATGATACGATGACCAACAGCCAAATGTAGATGGCGTGGAGTCTACATGAACTGGCTAACCTGCTGGACGGCGAAGGAAATATTAGGCCGAGTAATAGTCAAATAGTTCAAACTGCCTACCAGCTGTCGAAACAGAGTAGGATCAGACAGGAGATCACCCTCCTTATGACGATACTTCGTGTTTACTTCTAGAGGAGTATCCATAGAAGAAGTATCCTGAAGACCAGCTAAAGTAATTAAATCTTGTATGTACTTATGTTGATTCAAAATGATACCAGAAGGATCCGTGTGAACTTCCAACCCCAAGAAGTATGTAAGATGACCAAGATCCTTCATATGAAACGAGGCCTGAAGATGCTGTTGTAGACAAGTGATCAAGTCTGAATCCGTCCCGGTGATAACAATATCATCAACGTAAATAAGAAGAAGAACAATACCAGCAGAGGTCTTGCGAAGAAACAAAGAGGAGTCATATTGACCCTGCTCAAAGGAAAGCTGAAGTAAGGTAGACTGGAACTTATCAAACCATGCCCGAGGAGCTTGTTTCAACCCATACAGAGATCGCTTCAATTTACATACATCAGAAGAAGAGGAGGAGGTCAAGCCAGGTGGTAGGGCCATGTAAATTTCCTCTTTGAGATCACCATGAAGAAATGCATTTTTAACGTCCATTTGATGAAGTGGCCAGCCTTGGGACGCTGCAATAGAAATAACCATCCGTACCGTAGTCATCTTGGTGACTAGAGCAAAGGTCTCCTCATAGTCCACCCCATATTCCTGTCTGTTACTAAGTGTAACTAACCGGGCCTTATAGCGATCTAGAGTACCATCAGAACGCAGCTTAATCGAGTAAACCCATTTACAACCAATGGCTTTAACATTTGCCAGACAAGGAATAACATCCCATGTGTGATTGTCCTGAAGAGCCCGAAGTTCTTCGGCCATCGCCTCACACCAACATTCATGCGTAACAGCCTCGGAATAACATGATGGAATTAAAACAGAGGACAAAGTGGCATGAAGAGATGTATGAGAAAAGTCATACCAATCAGGAGGACGAGAGACTTTAGTAGACCGGTGAGGAACAATTCAGAACCTCAATAAGCCGCAGAAGGAATAGGCTGAACAGGCTCAGATGTCGGGTCAGGCTCAAGAAGGGGCAAAGTCGATCGCCGGCGTTCATATACAAATCCAGGTTTGAATCACTCAGGAATAGGAGTCAAGTCATCAAAATGAGGAAGAACATTGATCTCAGGCAAGGATGCAACATGAGTAGAAAAGAAAGACTGATTTTCAAAGAAAACAACATGACAAGAAATATGAAATCTGTTAGAGCATGGATCATAGTACACATAACCTTTGTGTGAATTACTATAACCCATAAAAGCGTACTTAACAGATTGGGTAGAAAGTTTGTGTCGTTCATGTGATGGTAAATGAACAAAACAAACACAATTAAAAGTATGCATATCAAGATAGTTGAGATGCTGATGATGAAGACGATAATAGGGAGTTTCAAAATGCAAGACACTTGAAGGCAATCTATTAATTAAATAAACTGCCGTGGATAAGGCTTCCGCCCAAAATTTCAAAGGAACTGAAGATTCAAGCAATAATGTTCAAACAACCTCCAATAGGTGGCGATTCTTACGTTTAGCAACACCATTCTATTGAGGTGTATAAGGACAAGAACGCTCAAAAACAATTCCTTTCAACTTGAGAAAGGCATGCTTTAATGCCCGATGAGAATTGAGTTTTAATATAAGCCACAAATTGTTGAAACACAGAAAATACCTCAGATTTAGAACGAAGAAAATAAATCCAGGTATACCTACTATAATCATCAATGAATGTGACAAAATATTTATAATTTGCATGAGATATAATAGGAGTAATACCCCACACATCACTATGGATCAAATCAAAACAGCTTTCAACATGACTACCATGAGCAGGAAAGGAAAGAGATTTACTCTTACCTAATTTACATGTTGAGCAATCAAAAGAGAGATGAGAGGAAAATTGATCTTTATTACCCAACAAACCAGATTTTACTAAATGAAATAGAACAATAGAGTTAGGATGACCCAAACGTTTGTGCCATACTTAACCCTTATTGTTTAAAGTAGTACAAGCCAAAGAAATGCAAGAAGGAATGAAAAAATGTAGAGGAAACAATCGTCCAACTTTAGGCCCCTTCGGGAGTATCTTCCCCGATACCTGATCCTGCACAGTACAACCATCACGAGAAAACCCAACATTACAGTTGTTATCAGCCAATTGTCCAATGGAAATGAGACTAGTAGAAAGCTCAGGAGATATAAAAACTTTTTAACTAATGAATTAATATCCCCAACAGCATGAATAGGTAACTGACTACCATCAGCAATCTGAATGTACGATGAGCCATGATAATGCGGAACATTGGTAAGAGTGTTGGAGGAACTAGTCATATAATTAGACGCGGTAAAAATCAACAAGCCAAGGTAAAGATGGTACTGTATTATTACCTTGAAGCCCTAAGGCTGAAAAGGCTGAAATGATCATTTGTTGAACAGTTTCAGGAGTAAGAACAAAGGGATCACCAGCTGTAGAGGAATTAGCGGAAGCAGAAGTACCCACCGTAGCTTAATAGGCATCAGTTTGGCGATTCTGGGGATGAGTCGGACAGTCTTTGATAATATGTCTCGGCTTCTTGCAATAATTGCAAGATTTCTTGGCACAGTGAGCAGCAATATGCCCATATTCCTTGCAGCTAAAGCATTGGACCTTCCGCATATCCCGACCCTTGCCTTTCCCATGAGCTGCATAAGCGACGTCATTATAGGTCATGCGGTTCTGCTGAAAAGTAGCTTATGTTGCAAGACGCTGCTCTTCACGAAGTAATTCCCCAAAGCACACATCCAAAGAGGGACAGGGATCACGATTCATCAAATTGGAGTGAGTTCAAATTCCAGCCGTAACTTCTTTAGAAACTGATCTCTCTGCTTTGTTCATGAACCTCCTGAACAGCAACGAGAGATGTAGCTGGTATCTTAGCATAAATAATGTCAGCAAATTCACCTCACAAGTTCTGAAACCCAGAAAAATAATCTTGTATGAAGAGATCGCCCTGAGTGTAATTGGCGATCTCATATTCCAACTGAAAGCGTCTAGCTGTGTGGTCCTGATTGTAAACCTTCTTTAAATATTTCCACATATCTCGTGTAGTCTTGTATGGCCTCAAATTTACGACAATCAGAGGATCAACAGATCCTAAAATCCATGTCATGACTCTAGCATCTTTCACTTTCCACTGAGCCAATTTAGACAGTTCAGTAGGAGCTAGAGCACTTCCATCTATGTGACCCCATAACTCTTTCCCCAGAACAAATAGGCAAAATTGAAATTCCCAGGCAGAATAATTCTTGCCCTTGAAGCGCACACCAAAAGAATCCGAGTTGCTAGTAGACATGGTGCCCGGAACACAGTAATAAAGACTGATAATACTAAATCTACCTCACCCCTAGTCCAAAAAACAAGCCTACAGGCTACAACCAGTAAGTCCAAAATAAAAGGAGACCAAAATGAGAATTTTCAGCAATAACTGGACACACCAACAGCCACTAATCACCCCAAAATGAAAATTTTCAGCAAGAGAGAAACTTCCTAGCCTCGACAGAAACTGCCAAACAATAGTTTATAACCCACCAGAATTATTTACACCTCCTTTGAAGGTATCGACAGTCAAGAAGACCAACAGATTAGTCCCAACCCAACTTAGAAATCTCAGAATAGGTAATAGAAGGATCTGATACCATGAAAGTATTTTGGATTGAATGTCCTCATTGTGAGGTTCCTCTGTTTATATAGAAACTCTAGGCTAATTACAAGGCTGAATTGCAGCCATTAACATCAATCTAGGCTAACAAATAAAGAAACTATACAATCAGTAACTGTACAAGATTGACACAATCATGTCATAATTAGAGGACCTAATTATAGCTAAATATATCCTAATGCTATCCTGATTATGCTGTCCCTGCTAAATATATGTTGTTGTCCTGATTATGGCTAAATGTATGTTGTCCTTGCTAAATATATGCTGTTGTCTTGATTATTTTGTCTCTGCTGTCCCTGCTAATTATATGTTGCTGTCTTGATTATGGCTAAATGTATGCTATCCCTGCTAAATATATGTTGTCTTGATTGACATCCAGTAGGAGTGTATGTGGATCCTTGTGTAAGATCGCAAATGTAGTGGTGAACGTATAGAAAACTATTGTAAAGGCTAATGGTTAACCTATAAAAATCATTGAGATAATGAAATTTGAAAAACTTGAGTTTGAGTTCATCATCTGAGAGTGGAGTAGGGATTTAACTGAACCATTATACATCATTGTGTTTGCCATTGTTGATATGTATGCATTTCTATATTATGCTTATGATTTGATTCTTTCATTGTATATGAATGCATGAATAGATTGTATACTAGGTGTTTAGTATAGTGCACACACACTTGATATCTCTGTCCCACATCATAGATTAACTTTCACGTATAATTGTATCTTTATAGTATTTGATCTTGGATACGCTTAATTGAATTAACTAGTAAATAATTTTAAGTGGTCTTATTCACCCCCCCTTTAGAACTTAGCCATAATTTTAAACTCCCGAAGCTTCCGCGCAATTTAAATTGGTATCAGAGAAGGTTACTCTTTAAGGACTTAACTATCTAGAGTATGATATGTAAGATCTTTACAATGATCTCTAACAATGAGGGGAGTTCCTTCTCACGACCACAATATTTTGATGGGTCTAACTTATTGGAAGGCAAGACTGAGGATATTTTTAAAATCCCTTGACCCTATGGTTTGGAAGATCATAAACCAAGGTTGGCATATATCGGTGGAACAAGTAGTGGTAGATGGTGTCACCATTACCACTCCCAAAGATAAATCTAAATGGAGTGTTGATGAGAGAAATAAATATGACCATGATGCCAAAAGCTCTCAATGCTATATGCAGTGCAGTTTCATAAGATGAATTTAAAAAAATATGTACATGTAAAATTAGTAAGCAAGCATGGAATATTTTAAAAACTACCCATAAGGGAACAAGCACAGTTAAACATTCTAAGCTTCAACTCTTAACCACATAATTTGAAAACATTAAGATGGAAGAGGATGAATTTTTTATAGAGTTTTATTCTAAACTGAATGACATTTGCAATTCCACATGAAGTTTAGGAAAACGAGTCCCAAAGAGCCATATTTTTTAGAATATCCTTAGGTCTCTACCAGAGAGATTCACCTCCAAAATAACATCCATCTGAAGAGTGTAGGGATATAAATAGCATGAAAGTAGAAGAACTTGTAAATTCCTACGTACTTTGAACTACACTTTAAGACCCCATTTAAGAACAAACACATTATCTTAAAATCTTCACATAGCACAACAAAAAGAATCTAAAGATGATAGTGATGATGAAGACGAAGAAATGACCTCAATCACTAAAGAATTTATGAGGTTCTTCAAGAATAATAGAGAAAAAATTTATGACAAAAAGGGTAAATCGCTGACCCTATACGCATTGGTATATCTTTCAAAAAATCAAAAGAAAACCAATATTACAACTATGAGGGTTATGGTCATGTTGCCTCTGTATGTACTAATAAAATTAATTCAAAAGGACAAAAGAATGACATCAACATGGGATGATTATGAGGATTCCAAATCATATTTTGAGGATTCCCATAGTGATAACCATGTGTATTGTGGTAGAACAAGGTATCATCAGTTCTGAATGATTAAGTTAGTTTAATTGGTAAATTAGTTTATATAAGGTAATTACATTTTAATTAGCATAATTTTTAAGTGGTCATATTCCCATTGCCGGAACATCAAGCTTCTGCGTGTTGTGGTACACTATTCCGTACAATTTCACAAGCTGGTTTCTGCATGTGGGGGTAGAATGACTGATGGATAGTTGGGGGGGGGGGGGGGGGGGGGGGGGGGGGGGGGGGGGGCTATGTGTTTGAACCAATGTTTTTTAGACAACATACGTGTATCTCAGTTTATGATCAAATCAAATCAATAGAGACATGGATCTACAGGTTCAGTGGGACCCATGGTCATGTATGTGTCTATATTTACTTTATAGTAGTTTGATGTAGTGTGGACCCCCTGTTACAAATGGATGGTATGGATAGAATGCATATGGATCTTATATGGATGGCACTACCTGTGGTTTATACATGACGATCCACCAAATCACCTTACCGGGTCTTCCATGGTTGGGTGTCACCTATCCAATCACCAAATTGTTCCACCCCATATGAATGGGATGCATGTAATGCTTATTCCAACGGAATATAACGTAATTAGATGTAAACTTAGATATTGACAGAATACTTAAAAAGACCTTCCGATGAAGGTTTTACCCCAATACGACGCTAGATTCCAGCCATATAAAACACCCTTATATACATATATCCACACCTTCCATCCATTTTTCTAGCCTATTTTAAGATGCGGTCCTAGAAATTAAGGAGATCCAAATCTCAGGTGGATCACACAACAGAAACATTGGTATTGAATGCCCACCGTTAAAAACTTTCTAGGGCCTACCGTAATGTTTATTTGCCATCCAACTTGTTGATAAGGTCAGCCTGACCTGAATAAAGGGAAAAATACAAGGATCATCTTGGTCCGAAGATTTTGTGGCCCACAAAAAGTTTTTAATGGTCATTCACCATTGTTTCAGTTGAGTGGTCCACCTGAAATTTGAATCTGCTTAAGTTTTGGAATCACGTCCTAAAATAAACTGTAGAAATAGATGGACAACATGAACATACAAATCTTCATCAAGGTGGGCCCCACACGGTCAGGGGTAGTACCCGGGTAACACCTAATCCACACCCATTACCGTGTTACGCGGATAGGATCTAATCCAGTTCCCCCATCCCTAGCCTGTATTACATGCGTTCTAAGTACTCTTCCTTGAGATTTACACTCATATGAGGATTCCAACCTCTACATTGAAGATGTGCTAGAACCCTTCCATTTTTTAGAAATTGGATTTAAGCAATCTTGGAAGATCATTGTCTAAATCATCTAGGAGATCCATATAAGTGAATCCCTTAGGAAAAACTGCTTCCCACTAGTTGTAGGAGATTTAACCAACCTCCCATCACATTGGTCACCTCGGAGGAGCATCATATGTAAGGTCGTTAATTTTGGAGCCGAAGACTTGGCAAAGCAGCAGTATCATGATCGGGGGAGCATCGGAGAGCTGATCGAAGCATGGGAGAGAGATGATCAAGCTACCCAAGAAGGCGCTACAAAGGGCTCAATCCGATAAGTTATCATTTTAGGAGTCCATGTTTAGTCTCTTTTGTCACGCCCCAAACTCGGTAACCAGGCTCACAAAATTCTCTATCCCCGAATCCGGTGCCGACAGCCTCCGTTGTACCCCATTCTCTGCTCCCAGCACGCATACGCCAGATTCCGATCTTGGGATCCCACAAGGAGAATTTTCAGAAAAGAAATTTCTTAAAGAGATGCATAACCACAAGCATAACCCACAACAATAACAAAAAACATCACCACATATCCACTATAACAAAAAACTTTGAGTACAATATATAAAAGAGGAAATAAAAGATAAATATTAAGGTTCCAGAAGCTCAGTTGCACGCTCCTGCCTCAGCTCGGCTACGTCCTATCGTCACCTACACGCATCTATCATGCATAAGCTTCTAGAAAACTTAAAGGGTGGTGTAAGTGTGTGCGTAATATAAGCGTGCTCGGACTATAATATCAGAGTAAGCAGAAATACTGACAAGTCCATGAGTTATACAATATCAGAGTAAGCAGAGATACTGACAAGTCCATGAGTCATACAATATCAGAGTAAACAGAAATACTGACAAGTCCATGAGTCATACAATATCAAAGTAAACAGAAATACTGACAAGTCCATGAGTCATACAATATCGGAGTTGGCAATGCAGATCAGTTATGCAATGTGGGGTCGTGGTAAACCAAATGCCATGTGCTGGGGATGCAATGCAATATGCGGTGTGAAAGAAATGACCAAGATAGAGTGTGAAATCAGGATGCTAGTACGTGGTATCGCAGGTTGTGGGGTCCATCACAAGAGACTTCTATCCAAACCAGTCCCATACTTAAATTGGATAGCCACACCTAATGTGGTAAACTCCTGATCTTAGGTTGGTCACGCGCCCTAACCAAAATCCTGACCATCGTGAATGTACACATAACGATTTGGTAGCGCACCACCAGCCTGAGTGAATAGTGAATGAATGAATGAATGAGTCAAATGCTGAGTACACAACTCCTGCTCAGTAAGTCATCATATCAGTACCGTACATCTCTAGGATCATCACCGGGGTCTAGTACACTCTACGCCAGCTTGCTGCCCCATTAAGTGCACAACTGGGTAAGTGGAAGAGACCTCACTATCCGCCTACCAATATCGGTCCGGCTTGTCGATAGCGGACCCATTTACGAGCTGGTCAAACTCAACCTAACATTGCCTACTCCCTCAGGCGGGTAAGGCCACACCTCCTTCCAATTTACCACGACACAGTGGGAGACGTTGAAGCATCCCCTGGCCTCAGGGGTTTAGGAAATTTCACCCAGGGACATTTATCGCTCCCATATGCTAGAACCAAATATTTCTAGTGTCCCATCTAGCCATCTACGATATACTTGTGGAGGCTACGACCCTGATGTCGATAGGGCGTACAGTGGTCATATCATAAAAAGCAAGATGCATGAGTCATACCATTCAGTCATGCATCAAACCTGTGCGTACCGCGCACTCATGTGGGGCAACTCCGTCTCTCAGGGAATCCCATAAACAATCAGCCCAATGACACATGCTATGCTCAATCACTTCTTATAACAATCATACGGATGATGCATATGTGCATGTATCATGAAGTAAACCAAGCATGATTATAATCACATACATCATAGTGGGCTGGTATAAGACGGCCCATGGCCCGTATAGGTGAATGGGTGGTGTCCAATAATCACCTACACATGGTGGGCCTCACACATACAATGGGCCTCACGCATATAATGATCCTCACACATATGATGAGCCTCATACATCACAATTGGGTCCCATACAATCACAATGGGCTTCATACAATCATAATGGGCCTCATACAATCACAACGGGCCTCGTACCATCATAATGGATCTCATACAATCATAATGAGTCTCATACAATCACAATGGGCCTCATACAATCACAACGGGCCTCATACAATCACAATGGGCCTCGTACCATCACAATGGATCTCAAACAATCACAATGGGCCTCATATAATCACAATGGGCTTCATACAATCACAACGGGCCTCGTACCATCACAATGAATTTCATATAATCATAATGAGTCTCATACAATCAGAATGGGCCTCATACAAACACAATGGGGCCTCGTACCATCACAATGGATCTCATATAATCGTAATAAGTCTCATACAATCACAATGAGCCTCATACAATCACAATGGGCCTCACATAGTCACAATAGGTCTCATCCAATCACAATGTGCCTCATGCAATCACACAATGGACCTCATGCAATCACACAATGAGCCTCATAGAATCACAATGGGCCTCATACAATCACAATGGGCCTTGTACCATCACAATGGATCTCATACAATCACAATGGGCCTCATACAATCACAATGGGCCTCATACAATCACGACGGGCCTCGTACCATCACAATGGATCTCATACAATCATAATGAGTCCCATACAATCACAATGGGCTTCACATAGTCACAATGGGCCTCATGCAATCACACAATGGGCCTCATACAATCACAATGGGCCCTATGCAATCACACAATGGGCCTCATATAATCACAATGGGCATCATACAATCACAACGAGCCTCACATGGTTACAACGAGCCTCATACAATCACAATGGGCCTTATATAATCACAATAAACCTTACAATGACCTTATATAATCATAATGCTATGTTAACACATATGCGTATACTAACATAGTCATAATCAATAATCGACCTATATGTGGCGGGGTCCATAGAAGGACAACAAATCTAATCCATAACATGAGGATCGGTCCTCAATAGTGGATATACTAAATCTAATACCACAGATTCTTCTACCTATGGCCAGAGGTGATGATGCATCCTCCTCATAACAATGATGGGTCTAGATGGCCTACTCATGGGCCTAAGAGTGGGCTTCCAGGTTTGGGTACTTCTACTAGCATTAATGGGGACCCAAAGAATTGGGATAACCCAATAAGGCGAGATGGATCATACTAATAATAGTGGGGGCCCATCAATTTGGGTTAGTCCACTAAGGGGGAAATGAGAATGATCCTAATACAATCACAAGAGGCCTCATACCATCTCAATGGCTTGTATCATGATGTTATACTAGCACGTTCGACCTATACACAAGGCGGGGTCCATAGATGGACAACAGATCCATAACATGGAGGGTCAGTCCTCAACTGTGGATATACCAAATCTGATAGTACGAATCCCTCCGTCTACGATGAGGATGAACTCTCCTTATATCAAGGTTGGGCCTAGGTGGCCTACCTATATTCCTAAGGATCTGGAACAGGCTTCCTTCACCATATTATCAGATGCCCTACTAGATGTCTTAGAGGGCCCAAATAAGTCCTAGATGGATTACAAGATTAAAAAGAAATAATCCTACAAGTAACCAATAGGGGCCCAACATTATGGGTTAGCCCAATATGAATAGATGGGTCATACAAACATCGATGGGGCCTAATGATTAGGGTCAACCCACTTAAAGAAGGATGAGAATGGGCCTAATAAAGGCCTAAGGGAAGGTCACAATATGGACATTTAACTATCATTGTTCATCAATGTGAACATCTAACCAACACTGCTCCCAAGGAGTGGCCCACATAGAACTTAACATATAGTGGGGCCCATGGCCTCACACAAGGGCCTCATACACAACATAATGGGCCTCACATAAGGGCCTAATGAAACAGCCCATAGCCCTTAAAATGCCTGAAAATAAAATGAACTTCACATATGTTATCTCATGCATCAATATTGGGCCTCTTGGGTCAGCCCATAGCCCACATGCATCAAGGTGGGCCACATGGGGCAGCCCAAAGCCTAGAAAAATGCTAAGGTATGCTATGCCTAACATATCCAACATGGTGGGCCTCTTTGGACAGCCCATAGACTCCAAGAATATAGTTGGGCCAAGTGTACAATGTACCCAATATAGTGATTTACAATTCAACCCATGAAGTCCACCATAATGGATGGATAACACCTCACCAAATGGAAATTTAAGGCTAGATATTCAGCCCATCTGGCTCCTAAAACATCCCAAAAATCCGGGCAATCTAACCCTTATAACATCAGATAAAAGGTGGGCCTAACAAGGCATCAAAGGGCCCAAATTCCGCTCAACATGGAGGTATACATCATACAAGGAAGTGGGCCTGCTGCTGGACATTTGGGCCAGCAGCACTCCAGTCAATCTAAAGGTCCAAGGGGCTGGATGGCTGAATGTCAAACATGCATCAAGGTGGGTCCCACGTCCAGGGGGCTAGACGGCAAGGATCGAACACATCAAAGTGGGCCTGTTGCACCAAAAAATGGGCCTCATGAGGCAGCCCATGGTCCAACCAAAATAGATGGGCAACAATGTAAATACATCAAGGTGGCCCTGCGCAATGGGCCTTAACTGGATAGCCTCGACACACAATACACATCATGGTGGACCCCACGTCCCATGGACGGTGTGGATATACATCAAGGTAGGGTCCACGTCCAGCTGGACTGGACGACGCAGATGAAATACGTACAGCATGATGGGCCCACGTCCAGCCCGTCTGGACGGACGGTGCAGATATACAACACATACTACGAGGTGGGCCCCACCAGTCTAGCAAACGGACGGTGTGGATAAGACCCATACAACACGGTGCATCCCATGCAGCACCATCCAGAGATGGATGGTGTGGGTACAAAATACATACATCAAAGGTGGGGTCCCACGTCCAGCTGGACTGTGGAGGTCCCACACATGCAGGGTGGGTCCCACTGTCCAGTAAATGGATGGACAATTGAGATATAAACATACCTCATGATCAGGCCCCAGAACTTGCTGACGTCAAATACAACAGCTATTTACTATGTGGGACCCACCACCCAAACCTGACAGACGGTGTGGATATACAATACATCAAGGTGGGCCCCACCCCCACACGTGTAGCACGTGTGGGGTGGGTCCCATGTCCTGCAAATGGAGGACAACGTGGGTATAAAATACATGTATCGTGGTGGGTTCCCACCGTCCAACAGCTGGACGGTGGGGATGAAACCCATACAACATGGTAGGTCCCACACGTGTGGTCCCCACACAGATGGACGGATGGATATAACACATATCTCACGATCAGACCACAGAACTTGCTAACGTTAATGCAGTAGCTAAGCTGCGTGGGACCCACCGTCCCTGCTGGACGGACGGTGTGTATATAAGGCACGTGCATCACATGTCGGTCCCACACGCATGTGGCCCACCTGATTTGGATCAAACTGATAATTGTGTTTTCCTACTTCCAGGCTTGCCCGAAAACGGGCAGCAAAGTGGGCCTCATACGCTGGACGTCCAGAAAATCTGGACCGTCTGGATTTACTGATCACATTGAGTGGGCCATACACATCATTACTATAAAAAAATGAGAGAAAAGGGGAGAGAGGAGAGAGGAGAGAGAGAGAGAGAGAGAGAGAGAGAGAGAGAGAGAGAGAGAGAGAGAGAGAGAGAGATTTAACTATAGAAAACACCCACCTTCAAAGCTCGAGCTCCTTCCACCAAATAGGCTCTAGAGCTCCAAGAGGGCTGATTTAATGGTTAACATGGGATCTTGATGGTTGGATTAAGAGGTTTTGGGCTGCAATGGGGCTGAACTATGGGAGTTCTCTATCTTGCTAGGGCTGAGAAAATGAGGAAGAAAGAGGAAGGAAGAGAGAGATAAGAGAGAGAGAAGGAAAATGATAGCTTTGAAATGATGATTGTAAGGCCATAATTAGCTTTGACTCATGAGGAAGAGAAAAACCTATAATTACTTGTAGGTAATCATTACCTAGCATGGGGTGATGACATCATCCCATGATGGCCTAGGAAATAATGTCATATGGGATAGATGTTGCGCAGCAGGCCAACGATGCAGTGAGCTTAGATCCAATCTTAGGCCTCACCCACAAACGATAAACAGGAAGAAATATAAACTAGAAAGGAATAAAAGCAAACAAACAAACCACAAGACAAGATATACGTGGAAAAACTCCAAACTAGGGTAAAAAACCACGGATGCAAAATTCCACTATGAAGAGAAACGAAGATTACAAGGCAATATACTAACCTCTCCCTTGGAAGTACAAAGAAAATCCCTTGTCCACACCTTAGAAATATTTCCCAATATTCACCTTAACCCTAGAATAACCCTAGGGACCCCAATTTATAGTTTTAGTAACTTCCCTTTCGCATCCCAGTTGCGAAAGGACTTGCGACACGAAATCCGCGAAACTCTTTTCGCATCCCAGTTGCGAAAGGACTTGCGACATGAAATCCGCGCAACCTCGACTGGTCGTGGGCGGCCCCAGATGTGGCTCCACTTCTCAACAATCTCCCACTTGGAGACACATCGTCATATACCTTTGTTTTCTTCATCTGGAGTGCACCACCTCCCCGTCTTCAAGCCTGAAGACTAATCAAAGCTGAACAAAGCTTTAGCTTCTCCCTTGTGACCGCCTTGGTCAGCATATCCGCAGGATTCTCACTTGTATGAATATTCTCCAGAGCAATCGATCTATCTTCGAGTAACGAACGTATGAAGTGATATCTGATGGCAATATGCTTGGTCCTTGAATCAAAGACTGAATTCTTAGCGAAGTGTATTGCATTCTGACTGTCACCGTACAGCTTGCAATCTACTTGCTTCTTACCCAACTCTTCCATAAAACCTTGCATCCACACCATCTCCTTGCATGCTTTTGTAGTCGCAACATATTCTGCTTCTGTCGTACTGATAGATACTATCTTTTGTAACTGAGAGACCCAACTGACTGCAGCACTACCCAGAATAAAAACATAACCTGTAGTGCTTCTTCTGCTGTCGATATCTCCTGCCAAATCTGAATCCACGTAGCCTTGTAACTTGATTTCCGATCCACCATAACACAGCCCTACGTCCTTAGTACCTACCAAGTACCTAATGATCCACTTCACAACTTCACAATGTTCATTCCCGGGTTGTTCATGAACCTGCTAACAACTCCCACTGCTTGAGCAATGTCTGGCCTCGTGCTCACTATAGCATACATGAGACTCCCAATAGCTGACGCGTATGAGACTTTAGCCATGTAGTCCTGTTCCTCCTACGTCTTTGCACCTTTCTCCTTAGATAGCTTTAAGTGGTTGGCTAATGGAGTGCTAACCGGCTTAGCACCTCCCATATTGAATCGATCAAGTACCTTGGCTATGCACCTTGCTCCTTAGTTTAATTGGCATAATTTTTAAGTGGTTATATACCCTTTGTCGGAACATCAAGCTTCCGCGTGTTGTGCTACACTATTCCGTGCAATTTCACAAGCTGGTTTTCTGCATGTGGGGGTAGAATGACTGATGGATAGTTCTTTGGGGGGGGGGGGGGGGGGGGGGGGGGGGGGGGGGGGGGGGGGGCTGCTATGTTAGGTTTGAACCATGTTTTTCAGACAACATACGTGTATCTCAGTTCATGATCAAATCAAATCAACAGAGACACGGATCTACAGGTTCAGTGGGACCCATGGTCATGTATGTGTCTTGATGTAGTGTGGACCACCTATTACAAATGGATGGTAGAATGCGTATGGATCTCGTATGGGTGGCACTACCTGTGGTTTATACATGACAATCCACCAAATCACCTTACCGGGTCTTCCGTGGTTGGGGGTCACCTATCCAATCACCAAATTGTTCCACCCCATATGAATGGGATGCATGTAATGCTTATTCCAACGGAATACAATGTAATTAGATGTAAACTTAGATATTGATGGAATACTTAAAAAGACCTTCCGATGAAGGTTTTACCCCAATATGACGCTAGATTCCAGCGATATAAACACACCCTTATATATATCCACACCTTCCATCCGTTTTTCCAGCCTATTTTAAGATGCGGTCCTAGAAATTAAGGAGAGCCAAATCTCAGGTGGATCACACAACAGAAACATTCGTATTGAATGCCCACCGTTAAAAACTTTCTAGGGCCTAACGTAATGTTTATTTGCCATCCAACCTGTTGATAAGGTTCGCCTGACCTGAATAAAGGGAAAAATACAAGGATCAGCTTGATCCGAAGATTTTGTGGCCCACAAAAAGTTTTTAATGGTCGTTCACCACTGTTTCAGTTGAGTGGTCCACCTGAAATTTGAATCTGCTTAAGTTTTGGATTCACGTCCGAAAAGAAACTGTAGAAACAGATGGACAGCATGGGCATACAAATCTTCATCAAGGTGGGCCCACAAGGTCAGGGTTGTTACCCGGGTAACACCTAATCCACACCCACTCCCGTGTACGCGGGTAAGATCTAATCGGGAACGGACTGGCTACTCCCCCTGACACTAGCCAATGGCTAGTGGTCGGTGCTATGTGGGCCACATCATGATGTATGTGTTTCATCCATTCCATCCATCTGTTTTTAAAGATCATTTTACAATATAATTCCAAAAATTAGCTATATCCAAATCTTAATGGACCACATTACAAGAAACAGTGTTGAATGAGGGTCGACCATTAAAAACATTTTGGGGGCTATAAAAGTTTTGGATCAAGCTGATATTTGTTTTTTCACTTCATCTGGGCCCGTATGACCTAATCAACAGATTGTATGTCAAATAAACAGTATAGTGGGCCATAGGAGGGTTTTAATGGTTGATATCCAATCACTATTGTTTTCATGTGGTGTGGTCCACATGAGATTTATATGCCTCTCATTTTTGGGACCAAGCAATAAAATGATCTTTGAAAATCGATGAACGGAATGGATGAAACACATACATCATGGTGGGACCCAAAGAGTACCGAACATCAGCCACGGAGCTGGTGTCAGGGGGAGTAGCCAATCCGTTTCCGATCTAATCCAGTTCCCTTTTGGAGTATGTGGGCTGAATGAATCGTCACCAGCAACCGGAGTACTAAGTAACTGCCTCGTTTCCTCAGAACGCTGCCTTTCAATTTTTAAAAAGGAATAATGCTCCAGTGCATTAGGAATACCATAGTTATAATACTCCTTGTTGTATTTTAACACTTCAACATTCCTAACGATTGATCCAGACTGTTCATTAGGTCCAACGCAAAATTCAAGGGCTATCATGCTAAAATTACACCAGTCTAAAAATCGTTAAGGATTTGATCAATGGCCAGGATTGTTTATAAGACAAATCATCCACTTGAAAATCCGATCCATCCATTTGTTAGCCTTATTATTCTAAAGAATCACTTCTTTTTTGCGCAACTGTAAGCGTCCCATCTATGGGTCAGAAATGGAATGGAAAAATTAAAAAAAAAGGCCAAATGAAGGATCGATTGGATCATCAGATCAGTGATATACTTGTTTTTAGTCATTTAATTATATTCTGTATTTAATAGACGGATCAGATCTTTCGATTAGACTATCCAAGTGAACTGATTCAACTAGGAATATTGTAACGTTTATTGCTCCGAGAGCACTGGATCATTTTTCTTTAAAAAGTGAGAAAAAACTCTCCTCACCTCCCCCACAGGCCACGGAGACCTCGGCAGGTTCTAACTGGGGAAGGCTCTCTCTCTCTCTTAGAAAACGCCAACGCTGGATTTTCACTATCCCTTTGTTCTTCATATCTCTCCCTCTCTATCTGTCTGTCTGTCTGCCTCCCTCTCTCTCGCGAATTCTATCCAAGAAGAAGGGTAATGGAGGATTCTTCTTCTTTCTGGGTTGATTTCTTGAAGGGAATGCTGAAACCTGTCGCAGCTACATGTGTTGTTTTGATGGCTGTGGCTCTTTCCTTCTGTCAGAACCTTGGGTTGGAGAAGGAGATGATTTTTTCCATAGCTCGTGCCTTTCTTCAGCTCTCTGTCATTGGGTTTGTACTTCAGTTCATCTTCAGCCAGAAGAACATCGCCTGGATTCTTCTTGCTTACTTGTTCATGGTTCCTTCCTTTCTCTCTTCCTCATTATTTATTTTTATTTTTTATTTTTTATTTTTTTGGATTTTGGGAATTGGACATTTTTGGATTTTTGAGAAATTTATATTTTGGCCCACCCTGATTGAGTTTTTTGAATTCAACTAGTACAAAGTTTCCTATTTCTATTACAAATGTGGGAATTTGTGTATGAAAACATCAATCCGGGTGGGTGTAAACTGTGGCTCCAGTTTTCTTTTGTTATTCAATTTTGTAGAAATCAATTTGTGGTTGAAATTGGATGTGATAGCTTCTGTTGAGTGATCCAGACCATTGGCCTGATGTGACCCACAACGGATGGATTTTCATGAAAATCTGCCCAATCATAGGCCAAACTGGCAAACCTTGCCATATTTTTCATTTCCATGTGGACCATTGCTGTACTTATCTTCTTAACCCCGTTCCGGGCCACAGATTGAAATGATAGGATTGCACCATCGATGAGATTTTTGGGCATGGTTCATTCTTGCTGGGGCACAGCAGATCAAAGGTCGGGATCACCATCCTACTTTTCGGAACTGAAAAGCTAAGTATATTGTGCATATCCCCTGTTTGAGGATCCTTTAAATTCCTTTTTAGAAATTACACATGGGAGTTTTGGATTGGCCCTGCCTGATGATAGGCCTGACATGAACAGTTCAAAATCTGGGCCGAAGCCAACCCTAGGCCGGTTTGACAGCCCTAGTTAAAATTTATATTTCTCTAGTAGCTTCTTCACCAATTGAACTGGGTACATGGCTTTTATGATCATGAACTGAAAGTGCACACCACTACGATACTCGAACACCCATTGGGGAAGCTCGTTTTGATTCTTTCCAAGGTATATAAGTATGCCGCTCAACCTAAATTGAGGACTTGCGATTCATACACAGACCACAAGATCTTGAATAGGAGACTGGTAGTGATGCAAATCCAAACTTGCTCCTGAGAGTCAGTGTCTGTTGAAGCGAGTTTGATGAGGAAAAACATAACTACACATCTCATTTGTCTTACTGAAGTTCTTGATCCTACATGCTTCTGGTAAAATCCCAAAAATTTGCATTTGGGACCCTTAGAAGCTAAGGCTCCATTTGGGTAGGGGATCCTGCAAACTCGGGATTAAGTGGTGGGCCCCATGACATCCACTTAGGATTTGCCGCAACAAAGTGATGCTTTCCTCTGCATAAATGCAATTAGTAATGTTTTCGGTTGTTTCTAAAACTTAATTTATGTGGAGGAATGTACTACTTTAGTGCAGTGAATCGTACGTACATGGAGGGTTATGTGGAGGAATGTACTACTTTAGTGCAGTGAATTGTACGTGCAGGATGTGGGGCCCACCAAATTGAGTTTAGACTTAATCCTGAGTTTGTGGGATCCCTTGTCCAAATGGACCATTAGTTACTGCTTTGGCTGTCTTACATATCAAGGTTTAAAGTATTGTCCCTATATTATATGACTGTATCGGCCTGAAACTCCCCAATACAGGGTGATAAGACCTGGTTTCAGCAATGACCATCACAGTACACCAAAACCAATTTTCAGTCCTTGTTAGAGATTAGCATACAGTCCTGAACCTGAATACAATTAGGAGGCTGGAGATGAAGCATTCTCCCAAATGGAGACTGATACTATATAACGAATAACATCCCTCAACTAATGCTGAGGATTTATCTTCTTTTCCATAATGTATCCAAAGAAGTTATGTATGGAGACATCTTCTCACGGATGTGTTTCTCTCAGGTTTGTCTAATTGGATAAGAAGCACGGTGAGATATCTTGTTCTCTCAAGACAACTAAGAAATTTGCATACTTCTGTATTTTCTTCATTAATGTCTGTCTAGCAGCTAAATCCATTAATGAAACATTCAAGAACAAGGTGAGAAAACCACATACTTAACTGTTTCATGCCGCATTGCCAAAGTATTATCAAGCTTAACTTGCCACGGCCCATGTCAATACCTTTAGGCTGCGTTTGGATGCACTGGTGAATTGATTTGCAAACATTCAATATAAGTAAGAGGAAATTACAAAATTTAATGATGTTTCCTACTGTTCATGATGAAATAGTCCTAAAATTGTAGTTGTAGTTCCATTTCATCAAGGTCAATTGCAAGCCCAAACACTTGAAATGAATGAGGAGAACAGAACTTCTAATTTAGTCACTTAGATTACTAGATTAATAATTGCAATTTTACTTTGGAGCATAGCATTGCCTCTCTCTCTCTCTCTCACACACACACACACACACACACAACACACACACACACACACATTGCTGATGAGCATTTTCTTGGTGTCTTTGCAGGTTGCTGTTGCTGGTTATACAGCAGGTCAACGTGCAAAACATGTTCCTCGCGGGAAGTATGTTGCCGGGGCATCCATTTTAGCTGGAACAGCGGTGACCATGAGCTTGCTTGTCCTGTTGCGTGTTTTCCCTTTTACTCCGCGATACATCATCCCTGTCGCGGGCATGATGGTTGGCAATGCAATGACAGTAACTGGTGTGACAATGAAAAGGCTCCGAGATGACCTCAAAGTGCAAAAGAATCTGGTTTGTTCTTGTGCATGAATTAGACATCCCTTTTCTTTTTGTTCAGTTACTAGGGTCAGAATGCATTAGGACATGAAGAGTAGGTTGTCAATGGGTATTAGAGGACACCTGAAGCATGAGATCGGATTTAATTGGATCCGTACACAGATTTCGGGCCCCGAATCGGGTGGGTTTGGAGTCCATTAACTCAAGAATTGTCTAGAAATAACGTTGGTTGGGTACTTGAATTGGGTACCAAATATATAATTTTTTAATTTTATCCTTTATTTAACTGTACGCATTATCATTCAAAACCAGAAGTCACATTTCTGGTGTGGAACCGAATCCGAATCCAGACCCCATTCTAAATCCTTATTCATGCTTGAAATTGCAGCTGACTGGAGCTGATGTGATACATGAATCCGAATTTCATTCAGATCTCTGGCTACCACATTTATGGCACCCATATCTGAACCGAAGAGGACCCAAATCTGATTTCCTTAGACTTGTCTTGGCACGGGCACTTCAGTATCCGATCCACCCATGCCCAACCCATTCACTTGCCCTAGTGAATAGTGTCCTGATACGCTAGCCAGTACAACTGGGGTCCATGGTTGGTAGTCTAGACCATTGATTGATGGGCCCCACTGCCGACTGGGGAATTGCGAAGAAATCTTACAGATTGGAAGATCCTAACCCTCCAATCACTGGCCTTTGAATAGACAGTTAAGAAAGACACCAAATATCCAATTGTTAGAATCTTCGAATCTTCAAATCTTCATCCATAGTGAGGCCCCTAGTTCAACAATCCAGATCACCGGAACCATGGTCTACATTTACAGCATGTGCCTCAGAATAGGATGCCTCTTTAAACTCTAGTTTTGTTGAGGCATCATGCTAAACACATTCATGGGGCCCTTTCTGCAGTTAGTTATCAAGTACTCTTGTCTCCTCTGTACATGTCTCACACGTTCCAGATCCAGACCATTCATCTGTTGGGTCGTCATTTATCCGTTGTATCGCAGCAATTAAAAACAATTGGATTTTCATGGCCCCCCTATTGGAGGGTTTATTTAGTTATTGTTATTAAATGTTGACTTTCGGTTGTACTTTCACTAACCATCCATTTCTAATCAGTAGAAGTCCTCCACGTGGTAGAACCCAGCAGATGAAGTGTCCAGATCCCATACACATGTGCAACATGAGATGGAGCGCTTCATGGTCGAGGCATAACATTGACTTATCTGAATTATTGGCTTTTATAGGTGGAGACAGCACTGGCACTTGGTGCGACGCCACGGCAGGCGACACTTCAGCTGGTGAAGAGGGCTCTGATCATTGCGCTCTCTCCTGTCCTGGACAATGCGAAGACGGTGGGCCTCATCTCTCTTCCTGGTGCGATGACCGGCCTTATAATGGGAGGTGCTTCTCCTTTGGAAGCCATTCAGTTGCAGATAGTTGTGATGAACATGCTTATCGGGGCGGCCACTGTCAGCAGCATCACGTCGACGTACCTCTGTTGGCCCGCCTTCTTCACCAAAGCTTACCAGTTGGAGCCCAAGGTCCTGGTAGACTAAGTAGTTAATATGGTTGAATCCAATGCATGGTCTGATGTGGAATAGCTTAGCTTGAGTTTTGAGTTTGTACAGTGATTTGAGTTGCCGTGGTTTCAGTATCCAGACCATTGGTCTGTTGGGCCTCACTGTGGATGGATCATTGCCATAAAATCTCTGCCATGGGACAATCCTATTGTTTCAATTGGCGGCCTCCAAATAGACGGTCAAGAAGAGATGCGACAGCGACCCATGTACAATCCCAATGTTGATCAATCACTGAACCATGGGCGTCTCGTACAAACTGAAAATCTTACCATGCAATGGGCATATCAATGGGTTGAGGTTCTTGTAATTCCTCTGAAATGTAACACTCACATGTGAGGGTAGCTTTATGTATTCCCAGACGTTCTGCAGTACAATACCATGATAAAGTTCAACAGTTTAGAAGAGAAATACAACAATGGTCCACATTCAGCTGAAATAGGGTACGGCTGGGATCTGGCGATCTAGGACCGTCGGTGGAATGGGCCCCCCCAAAATTAGGATCAATGGTTAATCCTGATCATAGGTGACATCCCGCCAAAACACAATCTTAAAAAATTATAATTTGGGGAATATGGGTGGGGAATTTTGAAGATAATCATCCATGAAGCACACCTTACTGATATGTCTGTAAACTGTAAATGTGAAATAGGTAAGAGAAATGCTCAGATTCAATTCGTTGGACGATGATAAGTTACTGTGCACGCAGCGAATAACTTCATGTACGAGACATCCACCATGTCATAGTTTGGGCCCACCATGAGGATCCTTGTGCAAAAATCAGCTCCATCCACTCAGCAGGTGGGCCAGCCACTGACAAGTGACAAACTACGAGTATGAGTCTATCCACTCAGCAGGTGGGCCAGCCACTGACAAGTGACAAAATACGAGTATGAGTCATCAACTCATAAGTTTGACACCAGCTGCCAACCCAAAGCAATCCTCCAATGAGAGTTGCGTAAGTTTGACTCTGACTGCCAACCTAAAGCAATCCTCCATTGGGGTGGGGATCCATGATGAGAGCAAGAGCATAACAATCTTCCATTGGGGTGGGGGATCCATGGTGTGAGCAAGAGCATAACACTCCTCCATTGGGGTGGGGATCCATGATGAGAGCAAGATCATAACACTCCTACAGGTGCAACTGTCTGAAAACTGTTGGATGGATCATAAGCTTACATTGAATTGGTGTCCTAATTCCTAGCTGGCCAGTTGGTGGGCCATCTAATGGACTGTTAAAATGAAAAATGTCAGGGTTCCCGGATTCAGTCCATCGATGGGAGGTTGGATCATCGATCAACCTAAATTTAGGGTTATGATCCACCGACATTGCTTCACACAATATTTCAACCATCTGAACTGAGTTGTATGTTCACATTCTGCTATGAATCATCACATTCTTCTAGAGTATTAAATAACATTTTTTTTTCCTATACTTGCGTCGTTATTTCTCTATAATGTTGAAAACTTGTAGTAAACAGATGTAGGAAATAATCGAATAGCAAACTATTTGGAATTCGACACCTGATTGGATGATAATTAAGAAAACATCCTACCGTTGGGATGAGGTATGGACGTCATTGCTTTCTTTGAGATAGTAGGCGCCTATGGACAATTTTGACCCATGTAGAAACTCCTGATGCTTTATTCCTAAGATACAACGCCCAACAATTAGACTTTTCCGGCATGCACAGGTCCAAAAATATCTTAATACCACTACACCTTACTCGTCATTTGAATGGCCAGAGAGAGAAAAGAAGAAAGATCCATTTTTTAGAAGATAATGATAGGATTTTTTGTCTTATTTCATTTAAGAAAACCCCCTTTATAAAAGAAAAATTGCTTGTTAAAAATTTGAAACACCACTATTAAGGAGATGCACCGTTTGAGGTGCGACACACTCGTTCGAGGAGGCACACCTTACACGATGGAAAACTACTTTATGATGTGGTGGGCCACATCCAATGATTGTGATAAAAATAAAAAATAAAGAAAACCATTGTACATTTTGGCAAAACCTAGCCAATCGAAAATCTAAGCAAAGGACCTGATCATGCCTTCTGGATGGGCGGATTCCCCTGTGACCTATAACAATGAAGTGAAATGCAAAAATCACCATGATCAAAATCTCAAGCTATCCATACTGCATGAACTTTTAAAATGCTCATCTTTTGCATGCACGGTTCAAATAAGGGTTCTCACCTAATGAATGGAGTGGATTTACATATTCAACATGATGGATCCCACGGAGCTTGGGTACATGAAACAAGTAGGGTTCATCTTAGGTGCTGCTCATCATATGTTATGCAACACATTTTCAATTTTCCAGATCATTTGGTGGACCGTTCCAGATCGTTTGGTGGATGCTGTTTGGCTCAAATTCCATTGTTCATATGATGTGTACATGAATTTGTGTTGCATATCGAATTGAACGCCTCGTGACCCCAGGCGTCGAATAGGCCAAGAGACCAAGTTTTATATGGACGGGGCCATCTATCTAGCCACCGATTATGAAGAATAGGGCGCTTTGCAAAGGGAAGGGTTCGCCCTTCTAATCAATTCTTTTGCCTTTGTAGTGAAAGAATTTTCAATTAAATGTGTGATAGCTTGTGCAATTCACTTATAAGGAAATATATGTTATAAATAAAGAGGCTAAAGCCGATAATATTATCATATGTGCAACTATAGTCTGCAATTGGATGCTTTGCAAAGGGGAGGGTTCGTCCTTCTGATCAATTCTTTTTGCCTTTGTAGTGAAAGAATTTTCAATTAAATGTGTGATAGCTTGTACGATTCAATTATAAGAAAATATAGGTTAAAAATAAAGAGAGAGGCTGAAGTTGAAAATATTATCATATGCGCAACTACAGTCGGCACGAAAGATAAATAAAAGAATAAAACGGATAACTAACAATAGCTTGTTCATCGCTCTGCAAGATACAAGGCTCCATAGGTAAGATGTTGAGCATGATGGTTTGTTCGTCGTTCAACTGGGCTTCGTAGGCGAGGTGATCATTCAACAACAACAATCTATTCATTGCTCAATTGAACTTCATAGGCAAGACAATTGTGGTTCGTGAGAATGGATGGTGGACGAATCTTCGATGGTTTGTTTGTCACATGGTTGGATAAGCGAGACTGTACTACCCAAATTTTTCTGATGGCCCGCAGTGTCTATACGCATGTCTCAGCTACCTGCTCGTAAGCGACTTTCACGCCTGTTACAGTACCTTGGTACCCTACATCTCTTCCGTGCATGAGTGCACATTATCTGGAGACTCATAGTAAAAATCGGAGTGTCTATACATAGGTGGTTATCTAGAGACCCCGAAACTTCCGCTAAATCGACAGCCACGTCACTATGATCGCGGAGGTACCATCCATTTGTCCTTGCAACACTCCATTTGTGAGATACACCATGAAGAACTTGAGAATACAAGTGTGTGAGGACCCGCGCATATACGCACCTCATATGGGCTTGGGCCCTTAACCCATGGGCCCATTTGGAGATAAGATCCAAGCCATTTAGCTTGAGGTGGTTAGATCTATCCATTTATTTATTTCTTTTCTTTTTGTATATTAAAGTGGGCCTCACCATGAGAGTATGGTGGTGTTTGGGTGGCCCTTTTAAGAATGTATGGGAATAAAATCCCTTTAAGGAAGCATGGAAATGAAATCCATCATTAAATCCCATGATGACCACTTCTATATATGTATTTTAATATGATTCTCTTTTATATGATTTTTTATGGGGCTCAAATTTTGTTTGATGATAGTATACTTGAGAAGAAAGCATGGACCAAATTTGGGGCCAATCCAATATGTGTAACCCATTCATCTGATTTATGTAATGTGGGCCATCCTTGTTGTCCAATGCAGTGGTCAACATTGATACTCTTATGAATGATCCGGATTTAAGATATTTATTGAGATCCAATTGTGCCCAAATTTCATGTGATGATAATATGCTTAATGAAGAATGTATGTATCGAATTTGGGAACAATACGATCTGTTTGACCTATTCATTTGATTTATATAATTTGATCCATGTTTGTTGTCTAGTGTAGTGGTTGGCACTGATACCCCTCAAAATAGACCCGATTAGTGGGGCCCACAGATATATGATAGATCCAAATTTTATGTGGTGATATTAGACTTGATGGACCATGCATGTACCAAATTTGGGGTCAATTCGATTGGTCTAACACATTCATTTGATTAATACAATTCATACTAGATTTGTTGTTTAGTGTAGTAGTCAACACTAATGCTCTCTTGAATCACCCAGATTTATGGTATCTAAAAATCTCTAATTGGTCCCAATTTTTGTGTGGTGATATTATACTTCATATAATATGCATGTACCAAATTTAGGATCAATTCAATTTTTCTAACCTAATCATTTGATTTATGCAATTCAAATCAGATTTGTTGTCTAGTGCAGTGGTTAACATTGACACTCTCCTGAATGGCCCAGATTTATGATGTCCACAGAGATCCAATTGATCCTAATTTTTATGTGGTGATATTATACTTGACAGAGCATGTTTATACCAAATTTAGGGTCAATTCGATTGGTCTAAACCCTTTATTTGATTTATGCAATTCGGACCATGTTTGCTGTCTAGTGTAGTGGTCAGCACCAACCCCCTTCTAAACGGCCCAAATTTGTAAGGTCCGTATATATCCATTGAATCTCAAATTTTCTAAGATGAATGTAGCCCTTATAAATTAATGTATGTACCAAATTTGAGGCTAATTTGATTTGTATAACTCCTGATGTGGGCCCCACCATGAACTTTGTTTGCGATTCAACCTGTCCAAATGGTCACATAGACCTGCACAAAGAAACCATACAAATATCGGTCTTAAGACTTTTTGTGGGACCCACTGATCGTAAAATGTACTTTGATATTCACATGCCACCCGAATGTTCACATAGTTATTTCTACTAACCTAGACCAAAAACACAATTATTAGTTTGATATAAAACTTGGTGGGCCACAACGTGGAACCCATTTGATATATACATTGCATTATTATGATAGTTGGTCTGAACTTGGGCCCCACCTTGATCATTATGCTAAGGTAATGAGGCCCACATTCATGTATGTGATTGTACTTGCATAACTATAATCATGGATCCCCTTTTGATGGGAGCATTGAGCCTTTAAACGGGTCAATTCTAGCTTATGTAATGAAGCCGTCGATGTGGACCCTATCACAGGATGTGTGTTAAGCATTGGACCAGCCCATTCAAGTAAGGCATGTAAATGCCAAAATTTGGACCACACCTTACATCTGGACTGGCCGCATGGTTAGCCGCTTGATGCAATAATAATGATATGTGGTTATGTTGATGCATGGTTATGATGATATGTAGATATGATGATGGTGATATTTGTGTTTTCATATCTTATTCATCTCATTTGGCATGTTGTAATGTAATAATTGTGTATGTAGTTAATTATGAATTGTTTATTAAGCTTTGGGAGAGCCCATTTTCCTATTAGGCCTTTAAAAGTTCACTCGTGCATAGGCCTTGTAAGAGCCCACTTTGTTCATGGGCTGTTAAGTGTCAAATATTGCATATTTTCCCCTATTTATATCTTGGTTTTATGAACATGATAAGGCTTAATGGTATAGTTTATACATGTTTGTGTTGTAAGGAGAATTTGAGAGCTTGGATTGAAAAGAAATATAAAAGCATGGATTTAATGTTCAAGAATCACCAAGGCAAAAGATGGATCTTAGGAGACCAAGAATGAAAAATTCACATGTCAAAGATCCAAAGAAACCAAGTATAAAGGATGAAGAAAAGACTTGAAAGAATGCAGAATCCACAGTAGAAAACAGGACATTTCTGTCCGACCCGAGCCAACTTTGGTCCGACTGAAATTACAGAAAATAGTCCAGTAAGAAAACAAGATAATTCGATCCGACCCGAGCCAACTTCGGTTGGAGTCGGTCCGACCTTAATTTGATAGATTTTCTGCATAAGATTTTTCAGAATCAACTTCGGTCTGATCGAAGTCAACTTCAGTCCAACCAAAGTCAACTTTGGTCCGACCGAAATCGCGCAGAATTGTCCAGCGAGAAAGTGCGATTTTTAATCTTAATTTGGTCCGATCGAAGCGTAATGCGGGACTTATGCGGAGTGCATAAATTCAAGACAGTTTCCAGAAATTCCAAGGAGTTGCATAAGACGGGGCTTCACAACTATAAATAGAAGTCCCTAGGATGTTCCTAGGTATCTTTTAGGGTTTAAGGAGTAGAGCGAAAGGGTGGAGAGTCACCGTCAAGAGTTTTTCTTCTTCTTCCTTAGTTGTTTTTATGCTTTCTTTAAGAGATTTTGGTTTAATCATGTCTATGGTTAACTAAACCTCTTAGCTAGGGCTAAGAGGTGAAGCTTGTAGCATGATTGAGATGTTTACTTTGCTTTGATTCTTGTTTTGATAAAATTCATTGATTTCTAGTTGATTTTAAGGAATATTTTTAGTTTTCTATGGTTTGTTGTGACTCAAATTACAATAGACACTGCGATAGCTTTGAATATCTTCTTTTCCTATTTGAGATTGTGGGATTGGTAAATCCTGTTGTTCACCATCATCTCTTGGGCATGGTAGGGTGATGGAATCCCTTCTAAATCTTCATAATTCTCATCCATTGAAGCTGGTTCAATGAAAAGTTTAGAGATTTGATCATCTCTTCTTCCAACTGGATAAGATAGGACTCATATTCTAGTTCTGTCTCTTGAATCAAGTAAGGTAACATCTTAATAACTACAAGTGGATCCTTGGCACCCTAGTTTTCACCTTTAAATTCACAAGTTTAAGTCAACTTTATTCACAATCACTTCCATTTATTCCAGAATTCAGATTTAGATCTTCTTCTTCTTCTAGTTCTAGTTTTTTTAGAAACGTACAATATTAGTCCATGTGGATTCGACCTCGGTTTCACCGAAATTATTACTACATCGCGACCCTACACTGGGGTTGTGAACAAGTTTTTGGTGCCGTTGTCGGGGACTACGACTGTGCTTTTCTAAATTTAATTAGTATTAGAATTAGGTTAAGATTAGGATTAACGTTCTGTTTTGTTTATAGGTTAGGATTTTTTTGAACTTATTTTTAGAATCTAAGTTGGTTTTCTATTTTGTAGGATTCTAACATAGCAATCTTCAATCCGGTAACCTCTTTTTAATTCTCTCTTATTTTAGATCTCTTATTTGTTTTAGTTTCTCTAGTTTTCTTTATTAGGTTTAGGTTTAGTTACTTGAAGGCTTCGAGTGTTTCATGCCTAAGTGGGTTCGTGACAACACTCAACGTCTCTTAAGTGAAGGATGATTGGTCGAAGGGTTGCGTATCTATCACAGGATTAGACACCACCAGATATCCTCAGAGTCAATAGAAGTGATGGCTACAAATCAACCTCAACCTCCATTTGAGGAAATTCAAGATGAGAATGAGGTGCATAACGCACCCCTGCCTCGTAGCTTATGAAATTTCTTACAATCGGCGGGGATGAGTATACCTTCCTGTATGATTTTTCAGAAAATATAGGGAGTATAGATATTAAGTCAAGGGTAATCCAACTCCTTCCAAAGTTCCATGGACTTGAATATGAAAGTCCATATCTACACATGAAAGAGTTTGATGAGATAATAGCCACCTTATACTTTCGTAATGTTTCTGAGGACACGATCAGGTTGAAACTGTTTCCTTTCTCCTTAAAAGAAAAAGTTAAGACATGATTGCATTCACTATGTCCATGATCCATTGGCAGATGGAACGACATGACAAGGGAGTTCATAAAGAAATTCTTCCCATACCATAAGATGAACACCATCAGAAAGTCAATCATGAACTTCACCCAAAAGGAAGATGAGACATTCTTCCAATGTTAGGATCGGTTCAAGGATATTGTCAGTTTATGGCCACAACATGGCTTCGAAACGTGGCGCATAACAAATTTCTTCTACGATGGACTGTCATCTTCCATGCGCCAATTGGTCGAGATAATGTGCAATGAGGAATTCATGAATAAAGATGTCGATGATGTGTGGGATTGCCTTGACAAACTTGCCGAAAACACACAATCGTGGGACATCTCCTAAAGACCTAGTATCACTTCTAAGCCTACTTAATCAAAGGAGAGGGGTAGAATATATATTTGAAAGAAGAAGATGATATAAATGCTAAAATGGCTAACCTCATAAGGAAAATAGAAGCCATGAAACTTAAGGAGGATAAGGCTAATGAAGTTGTTTGCGGTATCTGTGCTTGCAACATACATATAACTGAAAATTGTCTAACCATACTTGCTTTTTAAGAGGTATTGAATGAGCAATCGAATGCCGTGAACAATTACCAAAGACTTTTCAGTGGACTCACCTCAAATACATACAATTCCAGCTGGAGGAACCATCCCAATTTCAGTTGGATGAATGAATAAACAATTGAACGCCCAAGGGGCTCTATCTCAACTTTTACATCCTGGGCCTTGGAAATGCCCACTTGCTTACGGGTCTTGTGAAAATCCATTAAAGGAATTGGGGCTTGTCATGAGCCCACTACAAATATAATGTGCATGAATTGAAGCCTAAAGGGCTTGGGCCCATAATTGAATGAATGAATGAATGATATATATATATATATATATATATATATATATATATATATATATATTGATTTGTTAATGATATGATAGTATGTGTTTTTTGCATACATATAACATTAGCATAACATATACATACATACATCCTGGGAAGAAGGAGACCGAATTTTGGCCCTCGTATTGGTAAAAGGAAATATTAGGTCCTCATGTTAGCCAAGTGAAATATGTGATGTGATGTTAGGCCCTCGTGTTGGTCAAGTGAAATATATGATGAATTGATATTAGGCCTTCGTATTGGCCAAGTGAAACACGTGATATGATATTAGGCCCTCGTGTTGGCCAAGTGAGATATGTGATATGATATTGGGCCCTTGTGTTAGCCAAGTGAAATATGTGATGTGATATTAGGCTCTCATGTTGGCCAAGTAGGATATGTGATATGATATTGAGCCCTCATGTTGGGCAAGTGAGATATATGATATTATATTGGGCCCCTTGTGTTGGCTAAATGAAATATGTGATATGATATTAGGCTCTCACGTGAGCTAAGTGGAATGTGTTATGTGATATTGAGCCCTCAGGTTGGCTAAGTAAAATATATGATGAATTGTTATCAGGCTTTCGTGTTGGCCAAGTTAAATAAGTTATATAATATTAGGCCCCTCATGTTGGTCAAGTGAGATATACGATATGATATTGGGCCCTTGTGTTGCCTTGGTGAAATAATGTGACCTGATATTAGGCCCTCGTATTGGATAAGTGAAATATATGATGATTTGCTACTAGGCCCTCATGTCTTGTTTGGACAGTTTAAAACCGATCTTCATTAACTTCTACCATTCTGTCACCTAGGCTTGGGTGAGAGGGAACGTGGTCTTCTGATTGACGGTCCAGATCAGACCGTTGCTGTCCTATGGAGCTCCACAGAGATCAACTGCAAACTCTGTTTGCGAACAGAGCTTCCGCGTCGGCACTGTGATGGATGGTGGCCCACTGATTGATGTCAGGAAGAAAATCCATTCCATACATTGGAATATACTCGAAAAACCATTCTGGAAGGGATGTTTTTGGAGTGAAATCGGTGTGACCCACACGATCTTTTATTCCGCCGTCCATCCTGCGTTTAACGGCTAGGATCTTGTAAGAGCTTGAATGTGGCAAAAATACACCTAGGCAAGGGTCAAGCCTAACCTCTTGTCACAATGGACGATCCAGATCTTCAGAATAGGCGACGAGTGGAGCCCACCAGCACGAACCAGCGATACAGCGTAACGCTGTTTCATTTTTAAATTTGGAAGGAGTCGGTCAGCGTGCGCTGACCGACTTTGGCTGTAATGGTGCGCGGTCGCCCTTTTATACATTGTGTACATGCACCATACTTTGGGGTTCTCTGTGATGTTTCTGAGAGATCCATTCGATTCATCTACTTTGCCACACATTTTAAGGGGTTGAGACTAAACTTGAAGCATACCAGATATCAAGTGGGCCTCAAATCAGAGATTTGGTGGGCTGATCTAACCATTGGACCACTTCCATGGGGATCTGAGGCTTAAAATTCGACGTATACGGTTAATTTTTGATCTTCAAGCCTTGTATGAAGTTTCGAGCCGAACGGATGGTGGGAACCTTATGATCTTGCATTATGGACGTCTTTCAGGCCGCTTGGGCTTCAATTTCATGATTTTCTCGGATCTTTGGCGTGTAAATCCATCAATCTTAGTCCCCTGGGGTCTGTCCTTTGCCTTTGGTGTCATCAAAGCATTAAATCCATGCTTTAAGCACCCTGTTTCAGTCCAAGCTCGTAAATACACCTTGCATCACAAACACAATTAAATTGAGCCATTAAACAATACTATGTTCGTAAATCCAAGCAATAATTGGGGTCTAAAATGTAATATTCGACCCTCATCATTGGCGAAGTGAAATATATAATGAATTGCTATTAGGCCCTTGTGTTAGCCAAGTAAAATATGTGATATGATATTAGGCTCACATGTTGCCTAAGTGAAACATGCGATATGATATTAGGCCCTTGTGTTAGACAAGTGAAATATGTGATATGATATTGGGGCCCCCGTGTTGGCCAAGTGAAATAAGTGATATAATATTAGGCCCTCATGTTGGTTAAGTGGATTATACGTTACATTATATGGTAGTCGAGTAGCCCATCTGTGTGATGAGGTAACAAGGCCCAAGGGGGTGCTCTAACCAAGTTTGATTTTTAAAAGGTTGGGTGACCTACTATACACGGTGCGGTGACAGGACCCGATGACTATATTGTATTGTTGGGCGGCCTATCGTATTCCCCCGATGTAGTGATGAGACCTGATGAGTAGTATAGATACTTGGTGACAGGCCTTGTGTTGGTTTAACTAAATTTATGGATGGTTCGATCTAGACTTGGAACTATACAGTCATCTCGCGGGACATAGGAGTAACCTTCTTCTATGTGAAGAAGCACTTTCCAACTTAGGGAGGAAAATAGTCCTTAGGGTACAATACTCAACAGTTACCCCGATTGGCTACCGGGAAGCCCCCTGTCTTCATGTGCATACGTGTTACGAGCAGGGGAGAGTGTGGTGAACCTATTGTAAGGGAATGATGAATTATGCCCACCCATTGATTCTATATTGAGGGATGTGAGGTTGTCCTTGATATTATTATTTGGAGTATTTGGAGAGACGATTTACCATATGCATTTATGCATTTGCATGCATGTTACATTCCATATATATCCATTCATACATTACTCACTCGGGTTGGTAGATGCACAACAAGACTATCACATGCTTATTTGCTCTGTCTTACTTAAGGGCGTGGTTCCGCTCCTGCAAAAGCTATGGCAACGACGTCTGACGTATGCCCCTAATTTTGAGGTCCCCTTCGATCCACCCCCCTTAATGCGCCAAAGGAGTCATCAAGGCAACTATCCTTAGCTCTATTTTTCTAAAGGAAAATTTTGGTTATATATGGGACTAACTTGAGATTAGGAGTTTACCACCTTAAAACTCACTATCCAAATTGTATTTGGGACTAGCTTGGATATAAGTTCTTAGTGTTGGACCCCATAACTCCTGAAACTGCGCACTACTATCCCGACAACACCATGTGTTGGTTATATCCTCTACTGGTTGTAGCATGATGATATCATGCTTAGTTATTTACCTTGTATATGTGGTTATCTATACTTTACTTTATTTAGTTGCAAATGCTACTTGATTATGATATGACATGATTACTTGCACTACACTCTGATCCGTTGTTGTTATGCCTTTAATTTAGTTGTGCTATGCCTCATGATAGAACTACCCACTGGGCTTTCATAGCTCCTCCCATTGCTTCCTCTTATACTTACAATGCAGACTCGTTAGTGGAGACATGTAGGCGAAAATTCTGTGAGTTTCTATTTTTAGCAGTTTATTTTAAAAAGGTACTATCTACTGAACACACACACACACACACACACACACACACACACACATATATATATATATATAGCACCAGATTCAGAGTTCGGGAGATTGGAGAGCCCGTTCACCGAGTTCAAGGTGTTACAAAGACTATCATTGTTATATGATAATCTATTCATTGCTCAAACTGCACTTCGTAGGTGAGATGGCTAGTAGGGTGAGAGCTTGCTCATCGCTTAGAACAAACTTTGTAGGTGAGGTAGCCATGGCTAATGATTACCTGTTTGATGCTCGGGATCTCACTTTGTAGGCAAAATTATCGTTATTCAATTATCTGTTTGTTGCTCATTTGAGCTTCGTAAGCGAGATAATTATGGTAAGATGACGATCTGTTCATTGTGAAGTAAAACTTCGTAGGTAAGATAGCTCACAGAATCTCTAAGCACATAGGCGAGAAAGCTCGTTGACCTTCTGTTCGAGACTTAAGGATCTTCTTTATGGTCTAGCAATGTGATCGTGGTCATATGGCAGAGGGATAAACAATACAATTAGTTCATGGTTTCTGCAACATTGTGTTGGCTAGCAAGGGAGGAGTTAGATTGAGACTAAGCTAAACTAAGCTAAATTAAGATAAGCGCCCATCGGGGACGATAGATAAGCAACGTTGCACTGCATAAGAGAGTTGTGCTGGATTGGTATGGAGCCAAAGCTCTTCGTTCTTTACCTTATTTATAGGCACATAAGGTGGTTGCATGAGAATTGTATCTGGAATCAATCTCCATGATCTTCTCTTGATTAATTAGCTAAACAGTAGATGTGGTCGATTATACTTCTATCTTAAGGATGACTTCTCATGATCTTCATGCTTCTAACTAGTAGATTGCTAAGTGTAACCAATCACGTTTCGCAGTATTTGTTAGAGTATATCACTGCTAACTAGCTATTCGATTGGTACACTTTTGCCACTTGTCTGTGCGACAATTGTACTTTTGGTCTCCTTGACCGTTTGACACGTCCTTCGAAAATGATCATATTGGTCTCCCATGATTTCCTTCTACTGATTGTATCGGCTGAAAGAATCCTGTCTTAATCTTTTGTGTGGCGGTGCTGTCACGAGTTGGATTTCTAGCCATTAAATCTAATGATATCAGATTGGGTATAAATAGGCTCAGATTGGGTATAAATAGGCCCCTTAAAAAATTACACAGAACAAGTCTTAGTTGTGACTAGTTTTATTTATTTGATTAGTTGAATTGACTTTTCTGGCTAAACTGACTATTTTCGAGCCTACTTGTCATATTCCTTTTTTCTGAAGTACCTAAGAACTAGTTTATAAACTATTCAAAAATATATTATCTACTTTGTAGCCACACATTATTCTTGCATTAGGTTAAACTGTATCGTCTAATTTTTTGGATGTAGTATAAATAAATCATAATAATAAAATTATATTAGTTAAAATCATTTCTAGATGTACACATTTGCTCAAGCAAAATCGTGGTTGTCTTCATCTCACGATTCATTAGATGTGCCACAATTATGCACTTAGATAATCAAATGAATGTAAAATATTGTCTACTATTCATTTAAACATAGGTTCACAACTTAGACGGTTCAATTTGAATGACTTAAATGCAACGTGTACAATTTACGGTGCTTGATTTCCATCCATCGCACTCTACTACAGTAAGTTTTTTTTTTTTTTTTTTTGTAAACCTATCTGTTAGGGGATCATTTTGATGCTTGTAAAGTTTTAAGTTGTAAACATGTTAAACTTGATAAGAGTTTCAGGCGTAAACTATTTACATGCTATTTCTTTTTAGGTGTAAAATGCTTATATGCTATTATGTTTGCATATTAAGTGGTAACTGTTTATAGGTAAACAAATTATGTGTTTGGCTAATTAATAAAGTGTTTAAAATTTATAAATCAAGTATTCACATTATATAGAGCTTAAGGTGGTAAATCCTGCAAAAATTGGTAAATCACATAAAAAGTACTTGATTTTTTAGGTCCTTAAAGAGCATCAAAGCATGCATGCATTGATTGTTCTTCACCCATCATAGTAGGCCCCAAATGATATCTAGAAGTTTTAATGGTAGACGTCTCATCCTTCCCTCTCGTGTGGTCCATTTGATGATCAATCAAGGTATTTTATGGGCCATGGGAGCGCATCAAGGGAAGTACATGATGGACATCTTAGATGTACTATATACGTAACAGTGGGCCCCACAACTCACGAGTGTGTATCAATCATTGTGTTATGTTATGTATAATGCATTTTTGGCAGTAAAGACTTTACTTGTAATATGAAACTTGATTTTTTGAGAGGTTTCGGATTACAACTAAAAGCTATAATGTGTTTATAACCTGTAAAGCCTTTATAGCCAAATGCAAGTATCCGAACAGTCCCTATAATCCCTTTATAACTCAAGGATTTTATGCGCATCCAAACGACTCTTAAGGGCCTGTTTGATTTTCAGTGGCCGGGTAAATACCTGTGAAAATATATAATAATTACTTCCTCCCTGTTTACTTCTCATTTTTCGATGTTTGATGTGACGAGATGCAGTTTTGACACAAAACCCAATAATGTCACAGTATATTTGTGGGTTCCACCGTGATGCATATCGCTTATCTAAACCGTTAATTTATTATGCCCCATGAATTTATAGTATGAGCCAAAAGACAAGACATATCAAAAGCTCAAGTGGACCACACAACAATGAAAAGGAAATCAAACACTTACCGTTAAAAACCTCTCAAGTCCACTGTTTCTTTTGGTGTGGGCCATTTGAGAATTCAATCTAGCTCATTTTTCGGCTCATGGCTTAGAATATTGTGTTAAAAGGTCTGGACGGAATGGATTTATCATATACATCATATTGGGGTCCATAAATTTAAAATAATTCTTTTAAACCGGTTTTCGAGGTGAAAACTGCCGTGATTTTTCAAAGGAAATTCAAACGGGCGAAATGGTAATAATTACCAATTTCACGGGTATTTATCCCGCCCCTGAAAATCAAACCAGCCCTAAAGGATAACTCAAGGATTTTATAGTTCATCCGGCAATTGATGTCAGTTAAGGGTAGCCGCCTATGTCACCAAACTATGGTCAAACAAGTAGATGTAGTCCAATGATCACAATCGTCCATACTTTGTAAACTATTATGAGTGCCTTGTAGTTCTATAACCAGAAAAAAGTTGATTCATACCAATTTTTCATGGTGGTGAACATGAGCCATTGAAAATGATATTCATTCATCTACACACATCGATGATTAGAAATCCATTGTATATTTGAACTAGATTTTCATGGGTGTCATCGTAGAATGGATGGTTGCAATTATCGACCACATCATGGTGTATGCTCAAATTAGACAACTTATGCTAGTAGTCTTTAGTTTCAACAAAAGAACTCTACTCCTCTCTTTCCACCCCAAGCACTGGTCCTCTAACAATGAGTAACTCATGTATTCATTCATTGATCTTGATAGGGATGTGCGCAACTCTCTCCTCTATGTAAATCACTTAGGAATTTTCACGGACACAAGAATACCAATTAAAGCATACAAGGGAATCCACCACTCACAACAATGAATTTAAGAGAAAATAAATAAGCAAGAGTAAGAGAAGAACACACTAATTTACGTGGAAAACTCTTTCAACCAAAAAGTTAAAAACCATAGGTCGTTGATTAACTCCACTATGTAAAAATGGAGATATAAGCTTTCTCAAGCCAATACTTGCTTGAGGATCACATTTTCATGCATATAAGAAACTCCTATTGCACTCAATAAGAGAAAACAAGATCTCTCTCTTTCAAAGAAATAAAAAATTCTCTAACTTGAAATTTTAGGCTCTATGGCTCTCTAATTCTTTACACCTTTCTCTACAACATCTTCTTATAAAAGGAAAAAGAGAATATATAAGAAATAAATATTCACTATTACACACATTTATAGACAAACATGTAAGGATGTTACTTATGACAACACAATATAATAAAATGAGCCACACACATGAGGATGGACCATTACACCTAATAATCTCTCCCTCCAGACTCATGAGGGAGTCTCTATCTTACATAGGGATTGACCCAAAGATCCCAATGCTCATCTGACATTAAGCCCTACTAGGGCTTGGTAAAGTTCCAATTTATCCTTTGGTAAAGCCTTTGCCATCATATCTAACAGATTTCTTTCCATGGGAATTTTCTTTAGCTCTTCTCAACCCGACCTCGTTAGTTGGAGTCAAATCCACGACCCATGTATCAGCTTGGCCCGACGGTGAGGCATCCCTTGCTAACATCGGAGTTTAGGAATTTTCAACCCAATGGGCACATCATCCCTTACTATTTTTCACATTTTCAGTGTCCCGTCCCTTTTAGGGATAATCCATGTCGTCGTCGTAAATTCACATTTCATTACCAAGATCCAATTCATGTTATTCGGAACAATTGTGGTATTTCCATCATCAAGTATATCATGGTCGTGCATGAATTCAAGAAATCATGCTATGACATACATTCAATTGCATGTAATGCCATGAGTCTAGAGTTTGCTTAGCCCTTAAGATGGAGAATTCATATATAATCATCATGTGCCACTATTGGTTATATCAATTCTACAGTCATGTGATCTAATTGTAAAGGAAATACCTTATGCATGGATGGATGTTAGTGCACTCATTTTTACACCCTAGTTTGTCAATCACGTGAGTCGTTGTGTCAAGTAGTCAGTTGAGTCTTGGAAAAGTGAAGACCAAAGATACAAGCGAAGACGGAGCATTAAGCAACACATACATGTAAAACAGGTGCCTTGGTGACCCTAACCCTATATCAAAACAACTCTATAACCTCTAGATGATCTTGACCTAATAGGAACAAAAAATTGATCATTTCTTAGCCTTAGGAGACCAAGAAAAACATGATAAATAAGGCTAGAAGAGGTGCGAATCTGCTATGTAGAAGATTGTCCAAAACAACATATTTCAAGTGATGTTCGATGGCATCGAGCTGCCATCGAACAGTCTTTGATGCAATCGAAGACCTGGCCGATGCAATCAATCAAGAGTCAAGGATGTCCAACAACCAAACTAGATTTTTATATGGAATTCTCTATGGCATCGATTTGAGATCCAAAATTGTCTAGCATGGTTTTTAGATTTTCCCTTGATTCTCTCGATGTCATCGAAGCCACTTCGATGACATCGAAGGTCGGGTCGATGCAATTGAAGTGGGTCCAAATCTGTCCAACAAGCAAACATCATTTTGTCTGAAAATTTCAATGGTATCGGGGAACCCTTCAATGGCATCGATAGAGCAGTTTTTTGCCCCCCTACTTTTTATTATTTTATTTTATTTTATTTTACCGTTGGAGCTTGAACTTTTTATAAACAGAAATCGGCTCTCAAGATTTTTGATGGGTTTTTGGAGCAATAAAAGGTAGGTGATTCCATATGCAAATCCCTCATCCTAAGCATCTATTCCATTAAGTTCTAAGCATTTCCTTTGAGATTACAACTCTAATGAGGATTTTAACCTTAATATTGCAATGTGCTTGAACTCATCCATTTCCTAGATATTGGACTTAAGCATCTTAGCAAATCATTGTCCAAATATTCTAGGAGACCCATCTAGTTGAATCCCCTAGAAAAATAACTTCCTATTAGTTGTTGGAGATTCAACCCACCTCCCATCACCCTGGTCACTTCAAAAGAGCACCATATGCAAGGTGGTTGATCGTGGAGCTGAAGTCCTGGAGAAGCAACATCAACATGATTGAGGGAGCATTGGGAGCTGATAGAAGCACGAGAGAGTGGAGATCAAGCAACCCAAGGGGAGCATAAAAAGAGACTCAATCCGACAAGTGTTATGTGTAGGAGTCCATGTTTGTGCTCCTTGCTTGTGTAGGTTGGAGTGCAAGAGTTTGTGTCCAAACTCACTTAGGTTCTTTTATAGGACCTTGACTCTTCCGTAGAGCCTAAATTCTGTGGTTCTTGTATAGGACCAAGGTTGTTAGTTAGCCTAGGGAAAAACCAACCAAAGCCCTTTTGTAGGCCTTTGGTAGGAGAATACATGTTGGGATCAGAAGTAAGACCCTTGTTCTTGTGTAGGGCATAAATCTTAGGTTTGGGAGTAGGACCTTGGCTTTCGTGTAGGGCCTAAATTGTCTAGTTCGGGATTAAGACCCTTGTTCTTGTGTAGGGCATAAAGTTTAGAGTCCTTTTGTAAGGCTGTAATGGTTAGAGGTTAACCTGATTTAAAACATCTGATAGTGAAATCTGATACACTTATGGGTTGAGTGCGTTCGTCGGGAGTGGAGTAGGCAAGTAGTCAAACCACTATACATGCTTGATGCAGACACAAGCGCATTCAAGGTGTACCAACGAAGAAAGCGTCAACCACAAGTGCCGTCCTTGTGGATAGACGACTATTGAGGAGCTGAAGACCTTTCACATGTGATTGGACATATAGAAGACCCCACTCAGGGAAGACACATGTGAAGGAAGATTGGCGAAAGAAAACCGAGTGCCCGAACTTTCCCGCACTTATGTTATTTGCGCGTTTTTGCTTAGTTAGGGGTCTTTTAGTAATTTTATGTCTTTATTAGGGGTCTTTTAGTAATGTTATGTCTTTACTTGCTTATTTTAGGGGTATTTTAGTACTTTTATGTCTTTTTTTGCTTATTTAAGTGGGTTAAAGCCCTAGATACGAATTTCAACTATTGATTAATGACAAGCAAACCCTTTGGGTGCCTCCTTCCTCTCTTCTCTCTAATGGTGCTTCTTCTCTTCCCTTGATCTTCCTTTTCTAATTTCTTTTTGTGCCCCTCCAACTTCTTCAAGGTAATTATTTCCTTCTTTTTATTTTTCAGTTTTGGCTATTCCTTCTTCGATCAAAATCTTGAGAACCGATCTAAACCCTAAACCCCCAAATTCTCAAATCCCTAATCCGAGAAACTTCTGGGTTCTTCAGACTAGTGATCTTCATTGATCGATTGGGTGTGACCATGCAAGATCGGGAGGTCTCATCCCTCGCCGGATCCAACCTAAGTAATAATTGAATGCCATACTCCATGGTTGTGATGATGGCCCGCTCCATTGCATGTTTCCTTTATGATTTTCTCAATTATGATGATTACTAATAGAATTTTAGATCATTTATTCCTTTTATTTCCGCTGTTTAATTATGTTCATGAGCATGCATCATAATTAGGGCTGTCCTGCGTCAATGCTTGTGTTTGGGAGTGTCATTTACACAATTATTTAATTATGTATATGTATTTGAATTTTTACAATTTACATGCATAATTAGATGAATGCTTAGTGTTGATAGGTAGTACACCCCACACAAATATGTTCACTATTTATATATAGACTAGTTGCTTATCTGCATATCATTTGTAGTCTATGTGATTAAACCCTCTATTGGTTTGGAAGACTTAAGAGTTAAATTGTCATGCTTAGTTTAATTATTAATTAGTTTAAGTTAGGCAATTTAATTTTTAAATAGGTCCTAATCACCCCCGCTCAGGACATAGCCTTCATTCTATAGCTCCGCCGTACTTCTGCACTTAGACGCATTGTATCCCATTACCGCAATTTCAATAGGTACAGATACTGTCATTCCATGATACATGGTATAGTCAACATTAAAGTATACAAGATGTCATATCGCATAACTCTAGTAATCCATAATCATCAACACCATGGTAGGATTTAGAGTGGGCCTTGGGATGTTTTTTTTTTAAAATTTATTTTTTTAAAATTTTTTTACTGTAGGGATTTGATTTATACTGCTTCTTGCCATAGGACTCGAGATTTGGATCTGTTTCATTTTTGGCCCAAGGCCCAAAATGGGCTGGAAAAACTAATGGATGGTGTGGGTATATTTTATAGATCATGGTGTGTCTCCGGTGGGTGTTAAACGAACATCATAGTGGACCTATAAAGTTCTTAACAGGGGAGATTCAATTCTCGTGGTTTACTGTGGTTAGGTCTACTTGAAGTTTAGATGTGCCCCATACTTGGGTTTAACCATACGCCAGGTCGGGGTTCACGGCGTGCCCCGTAATTTTGGGCCCTTTTTTGGACAACTAACGGACTCCAAGAAGGTTTATTGGCGGACGATAAATGGGTGTTAGTCCAGTGGTGCATTCCGTTTGAGAGTTGGATTTGATTTACTTTGAGGTGGACCGTGGCCTAGTGGATGATCCCTCATGCACCCCGGTGGAGCCTGCCACTATGTCATGTAGAAGATAAACATTACAATGACACTATAAGGGCTCTAACCTTGACCGTTCAAACCTCATTGTTCCTACGGTGGTGCCGTCCTCATGAGATTTAGACGACCTACCAAATAAATGAAACCCATACATCATGGTGATCCCGAATACATCAACACCGTGAAATTGATGGCTCCCCTTTAAATGATGGGATATCCCCAAAATCAGCCCTACAAGTAACTCAGGTGGGCCATACCATCTAAAATAATGCGAAGCTATGTCTAAAATATATAAAAGCACTTGGTGAGACCCACCTAAAATTTGGATGCGTCTGAAACTTGGTCTGACCCCTCTTCCAAGTGGGACACACATAGTAGATGGGCTAGATTTGTGAACCACACCTCGGTAGGCCAACAAATGATTATGAATGTTTTAATGGAGGGTAACCCCTCTCAACTTTGCATTTGTTGTGGCCCAAAAATCAAGTCAATCCATGGCTTGTGTGGCCCACACTACATACAAAAGTTGAGAGGGGTTATCCTCCCATTAAAACATTCATAATCATTTTTGGGCCCACTGAGATGTGGCTCACAAATCCAGATATACAGTACATCTGTCATTCAGATCTGGCTCAGATCTTGGGCCCCACCCTTAAAGGGTCTAGAAAATTGGTTGGACGGCCCAGATATGCAGTACATCATCAAGGTGTACCCCACAACAATTTCAACGATAAAAGTTCAACTTGTACTATGTTCCACCCGATCCGATCATCGGACCGACCTGATTTTTGTAACCATACCATAAAGTGGGCTGGTGGTATGGACGGACGGTGTGGATAAAATATATATCAAGGTGGTCCAACGTTGTCCAGTCTCCATTTCCTTTTTTTTTCTTCTTATATATATATATATATATATATATATATATATATATATGTGGGAAAGGTACTATGCGCTCGAGCCTAAAGTGGTCGTCCATGAGGTCAAGCTGTGTGGGCCCCACCGTGATGCCTTTCGAACATCAGCACCGTCCATCAGATTAACCATTCCATGGTCGGCCTGGAAGAATCAAAATCAAGTCAATCCGTGACTTTAGTGGGCCACACCACATACAGAAGTGCAGAGGGGCCGTGCACCATTAAAACATTCATAACCATTTTTGAGAGCCCACCGAGATGTTGTTTGCAAATCCAGCCCATCCATTATGTGTGTCCCACTTGAATGAGGGTTCAGACCAAGTTTCAGGTGTATGGAAAACTCAGGTGGGCCCCACCAGTGCTTTTATATGTTTTTAGCATGTATACTTATAGTTTTAGATGGTATGGCCCACCTGAGCTCCGTATACGGCTGATTTTGGGCCGTCCAGGCACACCATGGAATGGTGCATCTGGTGTACGGTGCTGATGTTCAAAAGGCATCACGTTGGAGCCCACACTGCTTGACCTTATGGATGACCGCTTTACGCTCGAGTGCACAGTAACTTTTCCATATATATATATATATATATATATATATATATATATATATATTTATAGAGAGAGAGAGAGAGAGAGAGAGAGAGAGAGAGAGAGAGAGAGAGAGAGAGAGAGAGAGAGAGAGAGAGAGAGGAGAGAGAGAGAGTAATGCTCCCCACCACACAACTAGTTGGACCATCCAACTAGTTTAATAATTAATGCTAATTAATGCTTAGAAAGAGAAACGTCGGTTGCTTTTAATAGGCTATTATTAAAAAAAAAAAAATCAAAAGTCATGGGACTTACTATGGTGTTAACGTGAAATTTTATCTGATCATCATGTGTATCACCTCATGTTAGACCTTGGGTCCAAAAATTAGCCCCATCCATTATTCAAGTGGACCACATAATTGAAAATAGTGTAAAAAAAAATCTCACCATTCAAAATGATTCCTTTGATGGGGCCTATTTGAATCACATGTAAGCATGATATTTTGGTACCACACATGGATTTTTGTGTGGCCTCTAACGGCTGGAGTGGATTTCACATAACGATAAATGTGGGCCCTATAAAAATTAAGGGTGGACGTCTTTGCATCAACTGTTCTATTTGTGTGGCCTACTTGAATCAAATATCGGCTTAATATTTTGAATTTCTAACTAGAATGAGACTACAAATCTGATGGTCGGACTGGATCTTATATATACATCACACGGTGGGCCTTATAAAAAATCAATGTTAGCCTCCCTCTCCGCTGTTGGCTCTGAGAAAAGGGCCGTCCCCGTTCATCATTCCGAGAAAAGAGACATTTGCCAAAAAAAAAAAAAAAAAAAAAAAAAAAACACACCAACGAAAGTAGGAATGGCATGGTCCTCACGCAATATGGTGCATCTTTTATCGCGGGTTCAGCTTAGTATATGTATTGTATATCCATGCCATTGCTCCATATCTTCAGGCCATGTTACAGCAAGATTACAAAAAGTGAGAAGATAAAATTCTCAGGACTACCACACGATAAGAAATATTTGATATTGAACATTTATCATTAAAAACTTCCTAAGGCCCACTTTAGTATTTATTTTCCACAAGAAATATTGATAAAGTTATGAAAACCTAGATTATGGGGAAATGGAAAAAAAAAAAAAAAAAAAATTTCTTGATCCAAAAATTTTGTGGTTTACAAAATGTTTCTTATGGCTAATCATCATTGTTTCCTACGGTGTGGTCCACCTGAGATTTATATATATTTTATTTTTTGAATAGTGTTTTAAAATGAACTGAAAATATGGTTGGATTAATGGATATATAATACATACATCAGATTGAGCCCCGCGGTGAGGGATGCACCCTGTTGTGCTCGGACAGGTTTACACCTAATCCACTCCATACGGAGTTGGAAGTTCCAGCGCTGTAAAGATGGAGAGCGGGTTGGCTAGTGACCGTGCCACTGGCCAATGGCTATGGTCGGTGCTGTGTGGGCCTCAGTATGATGTATTTGTTTCATCTATGCTATTCATCTAGGTATATTCTAATTTCAAGTGGACTACGTCACAGGAAATAGTGTTGATTGAACGTCCACCATTAAAAACTTATTGGGGCTATAAAAGTTTTGGATCAAGCTGATCTTTGCTTTTTCCCTTCATCTAGGTTTGCATGACATGATAAAAAAAAATTGGATGTCGAAAGTGGGCCTTAGGAGGATTTTAATGGTGTGTATTCAATCACTACTGTTTTCTTGTGGTGTGGTCCACTTGTGATTTATATTCCTCTCCTTTTTGTGATCAACGCCTAAAATGATCTATAAAAATGGATGGACGACATGGATAAAACACATACTTCATAGTGGCGCCCACAGAGCACCGACCACTAGCCACGGGCTAGTCCAGTGAGAGGGTTACCAAGAATTTGAGTAGTTGGATGATCTTTAACAGTCTTTAATTCAGAATTAATTTTACTTGATGAAGTATCTGGTTTTTCAATTAGAAGAACTTCATCATTATCTGAACTTGGGGCAGGTGTATTCAAATGATCGTCTATGACCACGTTAATTGATTCTTGAATAATACCGGTCTTCTTGTTCAGAACACGATATGCGCGACTGTTTAAAGAGTATCCTAAAAAGATTCCTTCGTCACTCTTTGTGTCAAACTTTCCCAGATTTTCACGGTCACACAAAATATAGCACTTGCTGCCAAAAACTCGAAAGTATTTGACAGTCGGCTTCTTATCGAACCACATTTTTCCCATTTCTTGAAGCTTACATGTAAATCTTATAATATATGTAAACATCATATAAGCGGTTTTATTATAAGATTTACATATAAGTGGTTTTATTATAAGATTTACATATATAAACTCAATTAATAACAGAGCAGGCAATATTCACTGCTTCAGCCCAAAGAGTTTTAAGGAGCTTCATACTATTTAACATTACAGTTCCCATTTCTTGAAGCACTATATTTTTCCTTTCCACAATTCCATTCTGTTGAGGAGTTTTGGGTACAAAGAATTCATGTGATGTTCCCTGATCGCTACAAAATTTCTCAAAACCGCTATTTTCAAACTCGGATCCATGATCACTTCGGATCTTACTGACTTGAGAACAATTTTCAGTTTGGATCCATTTGATAATTTATTTTTACTTCATTAAGGGTTTTTGATATGTCCCTTAAAAATGAAACCCAAGTGAATCTTGTAAAATCATCTACAATAACCAAGATGTATTTTTTCCCACCTCGACTTTCCGTTCTCGTTGGTCCTATAAGATCCATGTGGAGAAGCTCGAGTGGTCTTAATGTGGTATTGGAGTTCACCTTTTTGTGAGAGCTCCTAGTTTGTTTATCATACTGACATTCACCACATATCTTGTCTACTTTTTGAATCTTAGGTAGACCTCTAATAAGTTCTCCTTTGCTCAATCTGTATAAATTCCGGTAGTGTACATGTCCAAGGCGTTTATGCCATAATTCTGTCTCATCGGTATGGACCATGTAGCATGTTTGATTAAATGAGCTACCATTGCTTATTATATAGCAGTTTTCAGAAGTTCTGTGACCAGTTAATATTACAGAACCCTTTTTATCTATAATCTCACAACCTTGATTAGAAAATTTAACACTATGGTTGTTGTCGCATATTTGAGATATGCTTAACAGTTGTGTTTTAGTCCCTCAACACATAAAACATTCTTAAATAAGAGAAGATTATAGAGTTGAACCGTACCTTGGCCAATAATCTTGCAATTGCTACCATCACCAAATGTGACCGACCTATCAGTCATATCTTTTAGATCGGTGAATAAAGCCTTGTCACCTGTCATGTGCCTGGAACATCCACTGTCTAGTTACCATTTTGAATGGCTTGTTGCTTTGAAAGCGGTGTGGGCAACCAAGCAGGCAACTTTAGGAACCCATTTCAGAACCGTTTTGGGTTTAGGACTGTAGTTGGTCTTCTTCTGTTTATAGTTGTGGGAATGACCTACTGAGTTAGGTTTTAAGAGCTCCTTCAGTAAATCAACTATTTTTTCAGCCAGTGGGTTTCTGTTTTGATTTTTGAAATTGATATAGCTACGTTTAGGTTTTTGAAAAGTTTTTGTATTTTTAAAAAAACCTTGACAAGTACCTTTTTCTTTTGAGTTTGAGGCTTCTCCTTTCAGAAAGTTGAGGGGAGTATTATTCTGTTTATGAGGTATGTTCTTATCGTAACCCAACCCGGATCGATCGCCACATTTTCTAGATCCCGATAAAAGTTTTTCTAACTTTGGATCTCCTTGGGCATACCTCCATGTATCCTTCAAACTCAGAAGAGAAGATACTTCATTCTTAAGTTTGTTATTTTTAGATTTAAGATTTTCAATGAGGGAGGTTTTGAATTCTAAATCACATTTAGTCTTTTCAAAACAATCTGAAATATGGGATTTTTCTAAAACAAGTGACTTAAAATTTTCTTTAAGTTTTAAAAACTTTTCTTTTTGAAGTTTTAGCTTTACGGCAATTTTACAACTTTCCTTGTATAGGGCATTGTAAGCATCTTGAAGATCTTCTTTATTTTCATGATCACTATTTAGATTTTCTTCACTAGTTGAATCATCATGATCTGAAAAGTGCACTGGGCTAGAGTCATAAGGGCCTTAACTTCATTGCCTGACTCGGTTTCAGAATCTTCTGAATCAGAAGTAGCTTCAGACTCAGATGATTCATCCCAAGTAGCCAACATACTCTTCCTTTTAGGTTTGTCCTTTTTAGGACATTTGTTTGCTAAATGCCCATATTCTTGACAATTGTAACATTGGCTATCTTTCAAAGACTTCCAAGTTTTAGATATAAGTTTAGATCTTTTCTGAAAATCGACCCTTTTCTTACTTTTAAAAATTTTATAAAACCTTTTTGCTAAAAGAGTCATATCATCTTCAGAATTAGAGTTTTCTTGAGAAACACCTTTAGAAGATTTCAAAGCGATAGATTTTCCTTTAGGAGCTTTAAAATTTAATTCATAGGTTTGTAAAGAACCAACTAGTTTTTCTACCCTCATATTGTCTGTATCACGAAGTTCCTGGATCGCGGTTACTTTAGAGTTGAACCGTTCAGGAAGAGAGCGTAGTATTTTTACACACACTTTACTTTCTGGGATTTTATCGCCAAGACCCCACATTGAGTTTACAATGTCATTTAATCTTATGTAAAAGTCCATAAACATTTTATTTTCCTCCATATGAATTTCTTTAAATTTGGTTGTGAGGAGTTGGACTTTAGATTTTTTTACAATTGATATACCCTCGTATATCATTTCTAATATATCCCAGGCTTTCTTTGCAGTATCACAGGATATGATTCTTTTGAACTCATTCGGTGATAGTGCGCAAGTGATTGCATTTAGTGCTTTAGCATTTGCACTACTCTCACTTTTCTGAAGTGTGGTCCATTGGAAATACGGAGACACTCTCATAGTTTTTGAACCGTCAACTCTAGTCACTTCAGTGGTAGGAGGATTCCATTCAGTCACTGTGGCTTGCCACACACTCTCATCCATTGATTTGAGGAATATCCTCATTCTTGCTTTCCAATAGGCATAGTTGGAGCCATCAAAGGGTGGAGGCCTAGTGACTGATAGGCTATCAAAATTTGACATCTTATATATATATATATATATATATATATATATATATATATATATATATAGCTTAAATCGTTAGCTCAAGAAATAAATCCAAATAAAAAGCAATAAGAGCGAGCTATTAGGCTCTGATACCACTTGAAATGGCCAAGCTATATGTCCTGGGGGGGGGGGGGGGGGGGGGTGAATAGGACTATGCCAAATTAAAATTAAAACAGCGAAATAAACAATAAAGAGATAGCCTTATAAAAATAAATCAATTCACAATGCTGAAATAAACTCAACCTCAATTAACAAGTATTGAAAGGCTGATACGAATTCAGTTCTAAGGACAACCTTACACCATAAAAACCAAAGGTTTATGGAAAGACAACCTTATTTCTAAAACGTCCATTATATCAAGAACTTAATAAAAATAAATAGCAAGGAATTGAAATAGATTGCAGAAATTTAAACTAACTTATTACAACATTCCCCACACTTGCTTGAAACGTAAATATTTACAACATTCACATCCACACATACATTCCACAGCTTTGAATGATAAAAGATAAAAGATTAAGAAAGCATTCAATCCACAAGACAAAGAGTTATAGTGGTTCGCCTGTGTGTTCACCAACTGTTAAACAACAGTCACACAGAATGCTACTCCACTCCTAATATCCTCACACAGGGGATATTAGCGTTCACTATCAAAATAGGTTTCACAGGTTCACCTAAAACCTTCACAATTGTGTCTTTTTAACTTGGGCTTACACAGTCCAAAAACCCCTCTTTCTGAGTTTTCTGGCTCTTCTCAGATAACCACACAAATGGAATTTTTCTGGCGAATCCCAAACAAAAACCAAAAGAATGGAAATTTTACAGAATTGTAAAATACCTGGATTTCTCCTCTTGTAGCAGCCCGGAAGAACCAATCGGAGTAGAAGTTCGAATATGGAAGTTCAATGTCCAATACTCACTTTACAATGGTTCTAAGTTCTAATTGATTTTAAGTTTAATCAAATTAGGGCTAGATGTATTTGATTTTGATTCCGAGAAGAAGGAATTAAGAATTTTCCCTTTTTCTAATCAGATTGGAATGCAAATCAAAATCAAATAACAATAAGCTAATAAAAGGAAATAGAATTATGCACAATGTAGCTTAAAAATAAACACAAACTTATCTAAGAGTGGAGCCTTGAATTCACTTAATTTTCAATTGAAAACTCTGAAATTCGAGTGCTATAGCTGCAGAAATTCGTCTTCAACTGGTCTTAGGGACACCACGACTGGTTGAAGGAGAAACAGATTTTTGAATTTTTGAGTGCAATCGGATAAAACCGTTGTACGACCGGTCGTAGGCAGTCCACGACCGGTCGAAACCCCTCTACGACTGGTCGTGCGACACTTGTTTTAGTCGCTGGAGTTTGAGTTGTAGTATTACGACTGGTCGAAGGTTGAGTCGAGACCATCCCATGACCGGTCGTGTAGACTCCAGGACTGGTCATAGCCGAACGAAAGAAATCCGATAAATTGCAACAACTCTACGACTGGTCCTGGAATTTCTTAGACTGGTCGAACCAGTGCTAGGACTGGTCAAACAAGGTCTAGGACTAGTCTTAGAATAGACCGAAATCATATATTAATATTCAAATGAATTATGTAGCCAAAGTGACCTACCCTAAGGTCAATCTAAGGTTTATCATACCTGGGACATGAAGTATGGACATTGAAAACTTCATTTGCTTAGACTTTGAACATTACGAAGCTTGAGTTCTTCTTGATGTAGCTTGACCACTCCACAAGCTTTGAAATCAATGTCATTTTGAGTTGCACTTGAGTCCCAAACTATGCTTGAGTCTTGATCTTGAATACATGTGAACTTGAGCTTGAGTCTTACATGTGAACTTGAGCTTGAGTCTTGAACTTGAACTCTTCTTTAATATCTTCTATATTGTAGCTTGAACTAGCTTGAAGAATTCATCTTCTTGACTTCAATTGTTGACATGGTGTCTCGAACAAATTTATCAAGATATAAACACAAGACATATACAGAGGTTTTGACACACAAAATTTGACAACCAAAGAGGAATCAAACCATAACACTTACAAAACCGTTGTAAATGGAAATAGAATCGATACTCCACTGCCATTAGCCAATGGCACCTTATTGTTTCCATAATGTTTATTTGCCATCCAATCTATTGATAAAGTCATGTAAGCCTGGATGAACAAAAAAAAAAAAAACAAATAACAGTTTGATCTAAAACTTTTGTGGCCATTAATGGTCAATCACTATTGTTTCCTACGGTTCGGTCCACCTGATAATTGGATCTACTTCATTTTTGGAATAATACCCTAAAATGATATGAAAAAACAGATAGATGGCAAGGATACAGAATACATACATCAAGATGAACCCCACAGTCTCATCTCCAGTCTGTCTATTTTAGCAAGCCAGTAGCTCCATTTCCAACTTGGCCTGACCCTTTTATTTACAAAATCCACCGCTAGCTGGGAATCAGATTCCACCACCACCTTAGAAAGCCCATTAGCCAAACTAATGGAGAGTCCACCATGAATTGCCTAAAGTTTCACATTAATACTAGAACCAACCTCATATACCCTTCAGCGAAAGCAAATAGGAAAACCCCCTTGTCATTCCTACAGATTCCTCCACAGCCAGACAGCCCTGGGTTGCCCCTGGCCGACCCATCAACTTTCAACTTGGACCAGCCCAGAGGGGGCCTGATCCACTTCACGATCTTAGACGAGATCACCACAGGACGGGTAGCAACTAACGTTGGAACTGAGCTAAATCACCGCTGAGGGCCCTTTCTGGCCATTAGAAAAGAAGGGTCAGCCACCTTCTGACGCTAGCAATAACTACCAGGGTAGACGGAGGCCTGTTGTCGAATCTTACAGAATTTCTATCCCTCCAGATTTCCCAGAAAATCAGGTAGGGGAGGACCATAAACATAGAGGAAGTGGGGCCATTCAGGGAAGGGGAGTTCCACTAAAATTCAGCCCGGCTTCAATGGAGAGAGATCGCCTGATGAGGACACTGAATGTCCACCCAAAATGCTCCCAAGTGGATGACGTCAGCTCGCTGCTGATTAGAAGGTGGAGCAACGACTCATCTGAAGGGTTCGAGAGCGAGGTGGCCAAACAACATTCGTACCTGGAAGCGAGTTGAATACCATGCTACTGAACAACCCCATCAACTGGAACAGTACGAGACAGAGTACGCCATGCGAACAAGGAAATCTTGGGAGGGAGCTTAGGGTGCCAAACCCAACGGGGCCAAGCTCTTCGCGGGCTGCTGACCCTATAGATCCTCCAGGCTGAACGAACTGAGAACTTGCCTAAGGGGGTGAATGGCCAAATGCATCTATCGGGGCCTTCCGAGAGGCAGAATCTTGCCTAGAAAATCGAATCAATAAAGCTTTGAGGGAGGAAACAGAAATCCGAACAAGGTGGAATGGGCCCACTGAAATTCAACGCTTGGTTCACCTTCTGCTCCAACAGCCATCTGGAACTGGAATGTCAGCCTGGAGAATCAAAGGACCCTGCCCCGACCAATTATCATGCCAGAAGCTACACTCTCCCTGACCGAGAATCCATTGCACATTCCTGTCTAGTATAGGCAGCAACTTGAAGATCCTTTTCCATAGAGGGGAGGCAACAGCAGCCGGACATCTCGATCCCGTGGGGGAGAGAGCCTAGCCATATTTTGTATTCATAAACTCACTCCACAAGCTAGAATGGGCCTTAAATTTGAACACCCAACCCAACTTAAGCCTAAGAGCCGACATACATTCTGCCAACTTTCGAATACCCAACCCTCCTTGCTTTGTCTTCACAATTGCATTCCAGCCCCGCCAATGGAGCTTTCTTTTTCCATTAGCCCATCCCTAAAGAAAATTCACAAAACTTCTTTCAAGGGAGGACAAAAGTTGGGAGGGAATGTGACATGCTGACATCAAATGCACCGGGATACTTCCTAGAACGTGATGTACTAGGAAAACTCTTCCTGCTTGTGATAGGAAACGGGCCTGCCACCCTGAAATATGGCCTTCTACCCTCTCAATCAACGGTTGGAACACTCCCCTATCCGGCCTTCCAAAAGCCAAGGGAACTCCCAGATAAGTCAGCCCAGAAGCGGATTTAGAGAACCCCATGAGACTTTTAATAGATCTAACTCTGGATGGAGGAAGCTTGCAAGAATAGAAGAAAGCACTCTTCTTGAAATTGATTTTTTGACCTGAAGGGGCCTGGTAAGAGGACAGGAAACTCTTAACCGCATGGAGAGAAGCTTGGCCCCCATTGAGGAAAAGAAGAGTGTCATCCATGTAAAGAAGGTGAGACACCGATGGACAACCCCGCCCGATCTTGAACGGCTAACAGAGGCCCTGGCCGACCAGATTTTTCAGCCCTCTACTCAGAACTTCCGCCGCTAGGACGAAGAGACTAGGGGAGAGAGGGTTGCCTTACCGGATGCCTCTCAAGGATTTGAAAAAACCTGTCGCTTCTCCATTGACTTGCACCGAGAACCAGACATTATCCCAACATCTCTCAATCAGGTTCACCCAGGTAGCGCTAAAACCAAATTTCAAAAGAACTAGCTTTAAGAACCTCCAATCTAGCCTATCATAGGCTTTTTTTCATGTCCAATTTAAGGACTATGTTTGCCCCTCATGTTTTTCTATTAATCTCCCTAACCAACTCCCGGGCTAGAGCAATGTTCTCCGGCATAGACCGGCCCTGGACAAAGGCGCCTTGCTCTAGAGAGATCAAGGAAGGCAACACTTCACTGAGCCTAGTAGATAGGATTTTGGAGAAGATCTTATACAAGCAATTGCAGAGGCTTATGGGCTAAAAATTAGAAATCTTCTTTGGGGCTGTCGATTTCGGAACCAAGCAGATGAAGGAAGCCAAAATGGCCCTAGGCAGATTCCCTCCTTGGAAGAAGAAAGATGTCGCCTTGAGAAGATCTTGACCGACAATATCCCAGCAGGAAGCATAAAAACTAGCAGGGAAGTCGTCCGAGCCGGGAGCTCCATCGTTAAGCATAGATAGGACTGCTTGATGAACTTCTCGAATAAAAAGAGGAGCTAACAGGCAGTCATTCACCTCTTGGGAAACTAAACAAGGGACGACATCCAGCAGGGCAAGGTCCACGTCCATTTTATCTGCCTCACAAACAGATTGGAAGTAATCTGACGCCACAAGTTTGATCTGAGAAATAACCTCCAGCCTTTGCCCAAAATCGAGCTCTATACTACGAATGACTAATTTCCTTTGACGCTCCGACACTGAGGAGTGAAAATATTTGGTGTTTCTATCACCCTCTTATAGCCAGCTGACCCCTGACTTCTGTTTCTAGTAAATTTCCTCCCTGATTTCCAAATTTCTGAGGTTCTCAGTGGCTATAGAGAGTTGGTTGTGCAAATCGCTGATAGACGCTTCAACGGGGTCAGCGATTTGGAGGTTCAGTTTTGCTTCAACTAGTTGATTTTCAGTAACCTTCACCTGCTCAAAAATATTCCCAAAGACTTCCTTATTCCACGTTTTAAGGGCCCTCTTAACATTCTTGAGCTTTAGGAGGATATGAAACATGGGGTAGTTGGACTCAGACGCTCCCCAGGCTGACCTTACAACTTGTTGAAAGGAGTTATGATGCACCCACATACGTTGAAATCTGAATGGCTTCGGGGCTGTTCTAGGCTGGCCAGGAACGACTAGAAGAAGCGGGGCATGATCAGAGTTGATACGTGGGAGGTGTTCCACATAGAACCTGGGAAAAGCTGAATTCCAGGAAGCATTAACCAAGACCCTGTCCAGTTTAGCCCAAACTCTTGAATTACCCGCCTAGTTATTACTCCACATAAACCAATTTTTGGTAAAGACTGCATCAATAAGACCTGCATTGTTAATTGCCACCACGAATTCCTTTGAGCTAGGGGCATCTAGGGGCCTACGTCTCCTCCTCTTTGATGAGCTAGTCACCACATTGAAGTCACTGTTAACGAACCAAGGCCATGGAAAGGATCTAGAAAGGGAGGACAATTCTTCCCATAGAATTCTTCTTTAGTGCCTATCATAGCTAGCGATATGAAGGTGAGGTAAACAGGGGAATTAAGGCTATGGATATGAATAAGGACGAACAAAGATTGAGCATATGCATGTAAAACAGTTAAAGAAATAAGCTTATTGAAGAAAACCCAAAATTTGCCTCCTTCTGCAGCATTGGAGCAGGAAGAATGAAAGCCAAGCTTGAGCTCAACCGATTCCCTCATGTTTCATCGATCATGGGCTCCATGATTGCTAGAATCCACAGGTTGGGGGCTGAGATGAACCTTTTAGTTGACCTGATCGTCCACTGGTTACCTACCCCACGAGCGTTCCACACTAGGATCTTATCCATCTGATACACAACCAGAGTATACAGCCCTTCGCTGCAGCTTCCGCTACCTAACTTCCCATATCTCTCTAATGGGGAATTGTGTCTGAAGTTTGTGTCTCGCATTATCCCTATCAGCCTTAAAGGAGCTTGAAGCATTATGTAACACCCTAGTTCTCAAAACCAGAGGATAGCCGCTCATTGAGAACCCGAGTATTACATTATTAGGTGGACCATCATACATCCAATTAATAATAAATTTTAAAGCATAAAGTAACGCAACATTGGATAAACTAAGAATATTAAGAGTGACAACAAGGAAGTTTAATACATGTAAATGGGAGCAAAATGAAATCCCACAACAAGGGAAATATTTTTACAACTCAAACAAAACACATAGTCTGGAATATGAAAGCAAGTAAATCCTAAAGTATCAGTTGAGCTCCAACGGCTCAACAACATTCACATAGGGTTCTTCCTCACAAAACTCCACCTCAACCTTCCCTGGAAACCCGTCATAGGGGTCCTCACCTGTTCATCCTACCCGTGTCTATTTGGTGCAACCGCACGATTGGGTGAGTGAAACCTTAGTCGGAACTTCCCGCAAGGATTCATGCATATCATATCATTCCAAAACAGTTTAAATCAACACATTCAAATTACAAGGAGACTAATCATGAAATTATAAATGAATGTATGGGTGTATGAATATATGTACAAGTCACAGATCTAGGGATGCACATCCAGCTGTCAAAATAAAGGGTCGCCCAAGGCGAACTAGTCACCCGAAATAATACTCATAGGTATGCCCAAGGAGAACTAACCACCCAAAAAAGACCATGTAGACTGCCCGCGGTAGATTATCTACCTTGAAAAAGTCATGTAAGTGAGTGCGCCCAAGGATATCTCCTGGAAAAATACACGGGGTACGCTCGAGGAGTGTTTAATCCCGGAAAAGCCTCATGAAAAGAAACAACACCCAAAGTGACCCAAATGCAAAGGTTCTGTGAGTTAAACTAAAGTGTTGGAACTTTCAGTAAATTGAAAAGAATGTGGCTTATATTGAGCACCCAGAAAAGCTTATATGTCATGCGTGAATGTCATGTACCATGATGCTCGTGCACATTCCATAGAATTAACAAGATTACTCTCACAAGCATGATCAAGACTTGCCAATATAAATTCATTTACTTTCCCAAGGTCCAAAGGAGGGCCTACATGTGATATATGAAGTGTAATTAGATTTGAGACATGTTCATTCAACATCTTATAAAAGGGGATATTCTACACTTAGTCTTCAATGTGCAACATGTGGAATGAGATGGATTAAGGCATCAAGATTCTTATCATTATTAAGTAGAGCTATGCCCATAATTTGGGCAATTATTACAATAACTTATAAGGTGCAAGATCTAGTTACTATATATGGGTAATAGAAATTTATATTTTAACTCATGTTCAACACAACCAAATGGTAAGAGGAGAATCATATCATTTAGTTGTATTATTCTAGGACTTAATAGGTTCAAGTTATAACGAATCTAACATATGTAAAGAGTTAATAGAGCAAACTAACTATAAGATATCCTATAATTTAATACAATTGGTAGAAGTATACGTGTACATAGGTGATCTCAACGTGGCATAACGTGTGTAATGCAAGATTTAAAAACCATTCTACATGATTATAAATTTCAATTTAGGATTCAAGGAAACAAGAGTAACATTTACGCCATCACAATGTCTTCATGCTAATGAACTTAAACTATCTTGGAATTCCATAAAATGAAGAAGCCATGTGGGATATCCCTCACCTTGGTTGGGTGTTGTTCCTTATCTGGATTTTCTTATATGGTGAGTTCAAGAGTCTTGTTTTTGGATTTGGTTGAAGGGAGAGTATTCCTTAAGGTAAAAAATTGTAGGTAGTACCTGCATAGTTGTTACAAGTCTTAGTGAGTCACTACTGAGTCGACTTAGCAGGGATTTCCAAACAATAGGCTGAATGAGTTATAGTTTAGGAAATTACTTGTTGTAGCGCACAAATCTTTAGTTTCCTGGTTTTGATAAGGCTTCCCAAGTTCTCCTTAGATGATCCCTAATATTGGTTTATGGATAGATTAGATTTGACTTAGTTGGATGACCAAACGAGTCGACGCACCCATGGGTTGAGAGGAATGTCACAGAAGGTAGTAGGGGTTTTGGTTTCATACCTGAGTAGGGGGCCATTTTTAAATTAATGGAAGAGGATGAGTGGAGATTGCCCGATTTGAGTTCGTCTTGGTCAGTAAACTCGCTCTCAGATGTGACCTAGTCAGTCCAGATGTGTTCCAACAAGTTGGAGCAGAGCAGGCCTGGATGAAAGTTCGGTCCTTAGTGTGAATGGGGTAGCTGGTGTGAGTAAGCTCTCTTCAAATTCGATCTAACCAGGGAGCTCGACACAATGATCGACTGAGTTAACCTTCATTCAAGTTCGATTCTAAACTCAGCTGGGATAGCGACTTGGTTGCAATGAAGCAGAGGTCTTATGGAGGATTCTGTTGGAAGACTTCCTGATTCAGTCGGAGTGGTGGCGCCTTGGCGACTCAGCTGGATATCACGACGACTCAAATCAGCTACGCCATGATTCGGTCGTTGTGTGATGTGTGATGGCATTCGGAAAGCTCGGATTCATTGAGCCTTGGTGCTGGCATGGTGTAGAGGAGTCTTTGCTCCTCCTAACCCCTACTCTTCAGCAAGTGGGTAGGTCAGGGATTAGCCCCTAACTCGAAAGCACTCGACGAGTTGAGTAGAGTTGCGACACTAGTCCGCAACTCGCTTCAATGGCCGCCCATCTCACTCTCTCGCTTTCTCTCTCTATCTCTTTCTTCTCTTTCTTCTCACTCTTCCTTCTGCTTCTTCTTCTTCTCATTTCTTCTTCCTACTAGGAGTGCTACTGAGGCGTTGGACTCAGCCCGATTCGAACTAAGTCGACTGGCTCTGTGCAGCAGGGAGAACGACACCTTTCTTCTTCTTCTTCTCTCTCTCTCTCTCTCTCTATTTTCCCATTTTTTTGAAAGAATGCCCTAAAAGGAAAAGAGGCATTTATAAGCTCCTGAATCTCCTCCAGAGGCTTTCGTCTCTAATCCAAGATTAGTTACACCATTCCAATCTAAATCACACGTGAATCCTGTAACTAGGTTGAGGTTAGTAGCTGATCCTACACAAATCCACTACATGATCCCAATCGGACTTAACAGACACGTTTCTGGCCCTCTGGCCCACCTATCCCACGTCCTGGATCAACAAATGGGCCCCATCATCAGCTGATGGGTTTTTCGATCCAATAGAGAGGATGACCCAACCACTAATGGTGGGTCGTCCCTGAGTGCCTGATCTTTCGATCAGAAATGCGTGGATGGGTTGGATCTAATACTAGATCATTGTGGGACCCACTAGATGTGTTGTAATCAACGTTCTTGCTTAGTGGGTTTTAGTTTTCCACATGCGACCTTTTTTTCGTTGTTATGAAATCCCTAAAGTTGGCTCAGGCTGTGCAGCTGATATCTGTTGGACGGACGGCTAAGATTTTAGGGCGGAAAGATTTCTCAAATTGCCAGCTAACGTGTAGCAACGGAGTTTCCACTTTCGGTAATTACACGTGTGTAGCCCTGCTCTCACCCAGGTTTGTTCACACATGCAAGAGACGAAACGTGTGGAGTTTTTTGGGTTTTGGTTAGAATTTTCGTCCGAATCAGATGGACGGTTTAGATCGAAGGTGTGGTTGGAGATGATGGGCCACACAAGCTTCAAAAGGACCTCCTCCGTTTAAACTGTGTGCGGCGTGAAAAGAAAAGGAAACTCCCTTTTTTTAAAATGGAGTCGGGTCAAACTCACTTGACCGAACGTGGAGGTTCCGTGCACAACGTCTATGCACAAGCTGTGCACACGCACCCTCAAGTGGGGTCCACAGAGATGTATCTGATAAATCTACACCGTCTATTCGATGGTATGAGTCCGATCATGACCTTTGGCCCTCAATTAGACCGATCCAAAGCTTAGGTGGACCATATTTCTAATTTATTTTGTTCTAACTGTAGGTTTCTATTCGTTTGATAGTTTGATTCCTTTCATAATTGAAAGTCAATGCTAGAAAACGGTCCAAGGGAACTCCTATCTAAAATTCAATGGCCAGAATATAGATTAGATGGCCAATACATATTCATAATATTTAATATCATTTTTACGTTGTTTTTAATATCTTGATTATTATTAAAATTATTATTACATTTTTAATCATTAATTACTTATATTTAAATATGATGGTTCTCTCCTCTAGGGATGTTTTACAGGTTTTTCAAAACTAAATTACTATTTCATATTTAGATCTATATATAATTATTGTTATTATTATTATTTTTCTCTAGGTTATTTTCGTGGGTTGTACTCCAATGAATGCCATTTATTCATTCAACCGGTCCCTATCGGGCTTTAATTAGAAGGATTGGATCATTTTATTTTTGTAAGTGGGCCACGATACATGGGTCTTAACCTTCAGTCATCAATCTATTAGCGGTTGGATAGAAGGTTGATCTATGAGTGGAGATTACTCCCAAAGGTCACACTTAAGCTAGATTAGAGGTAAATGTTAACATAAGCTAGGTTGATACTTATAATATGTTTGGTTACACGGTAACACCCGAGTACTCAAGCACGGGGCGTTACAATCTACCCCCCTTAAAGATAATCTCGTTCTTGATATTTAATAATTTACATCGCATTTGACACCATTACAAGTAGTAAAATCACCTGATGGTGCATCTTATCTTGCATCTATCTGTATGTGCAATCACGATTTGAATTTCTGAAATGGCCAAGCTATATGTCCTAGAAGGGGGGGGGGGGGGGGGGGGGGGGGGGGGAGAATAAGACTATGCCAAATTTAAATAATTACATCGGAATTTAAATAACAAGATAGCCAAATAAAGTAAATTAATTCACAATACTGAAATGAATAGCAACCTTAATAAATAAGTATTGAGAGATTGATACAAATGTTGTTCTAAGGACAACCTTACACCAAAAACCAAAGTTTATGATAGGACAACCTGATTTCTAGAAAAGTCTTTGTATCAAGAACTCAAACCGTAGAGAAATAATAAATTCAAACTGTACGGAGGAATAGAAAGCAATTTCAAATATTGATTGTTCTCAGGACAACCATGCACCATAAAAATGGCAGGGCAACCTTACAAGAACAATTAAAGAAACACTGAAGCTCAAACTTAATAAAGGAATAGTTAGAAATAAATTGCTGAAATTTAAATCTAAACTATTACAACATTCCCACTGAGCTTAAAATAAAATGATTACAACATTCACAACCACATATACCTTCCTCAACTGAATAATTAATGATATGAAAATAAAGCACACATCCACACAACACAAAGAGTTATAGTGGTTCGCCTGTGTGTACACCAATTGTTCAACAACAGCCACACAGAATGCTACTCCACTTCTAATATCCTCACACAAGGGATATTAGCATTCACTATCAAATAGGTTTTCACAGGTTTACCAAAAACCTTCACAATTGTGTCTTTTTTCAAAGGGCTTACACAATTCAAAAACCCCCTTTTCTGAATTTTCTTGACTCTCCTCAGATAACCAATACAATAAGATTTTTCTGGCTTAACCTCAAATAAAACCAAATAAAGTAAATTACACAAATTGTAAAATACCTGTTTTTCTTCTTTGTTGTAGCAGCCTAGAAAAACCAAGTCGATGTAGAGATTTGAATGTCAAAGTTCAATGTCCAATACTCACTATATAATGGTTCTAATTTCTAATAGATTTTAAATTAAAACAAATGGGCTAGCTTTAATTGATTTTGATTCCAGAAAAAGGAAAGACAACGCTTCCTCTTTTCAAATCTAATTGGAATACAAGAAATAAAATCAATTAAGAAAGCTAAAGAAAGAAGATATTAAATATGCACACTTAGCTTAAACAGAACACAGATTTATCTCTCAGAAGGCCGGATTTTAATTGCTTGAATGATCTATTTTATTCTGAGATTCGTGCTCTATTTATAGGTGAATAAATCACGTCTTCGACTGGTCTAAAGACCTCTACGACTGGTCGTAGGTCCAACAAAAGTTTGAAAATTCGGGCGCGATAAGATAAGACGGTTTCACGACTGGTCGTAGGGCACCTTCGACTGGTCGTAAGGCATATTCGATTGGTCAAAGATCACACACGACTGGTCGAAACTATGGGCAATTCATCGCTGTAGTTTGAGTTGAAGGTCTACGACTGATCGAAGAACCAGTAGACACTGTTCCTACGACTAGTCGAACAGTCCCCAGGACTAGTCGAAGCCTAACAGAAAATTTTCGAATTTTGCAACAAACTTACGACTGATCCAAGAAATCCTTAGACAGGTTGAAGCAGTGCTAGGACTAGTCGAACAAAGTTCTGGACTAGTCTTAGAATAGGCCAAACTCTCTTATATAAAATATATGAAATATGTATCCAAAATGGCCTACTCTAAAGGTCAACCTACAGTCAGTCATACCTCAATAGTGAAGTAAGGACATTGAAACTTAAAGATACATGACCTTGAAAGTAGTGAAGCTTGAATTCATGATGTAGTTTAAACTTAAGATCTTGAAATTGAACTTCAAAGCTTCTTGCATTATCCTTGTCTTTGAATTAAGTCGAACAAACTCACTTCGTCGAGTCTTGACTTGTGATCCATCAAAGTTGATCTTGAGTAGAGCTTTGATCTTCACATATGTAAACTTCCTAACAGTGTCTTTGGCACCATAAATTTGACAACAAAAAGGGCTATAAACAATAACACTTACAATTTCTAAGATTGTATATCTAATTTTGTTCCAACGCTCATCACCATCTCGATTTCCAATGATATTTATTAGGATTACAAGTTCGTTTAGGTGACTATTAATGATAGTTTCCTGCTATTTAATATACAATGCGATTTTCTATCTTCAGTGTTTGGGCTATTACGAATAGATGGTCGTAATAGGTTTGAGCTCGATACATCGGTCCTCTGCTTGCGCAGAGCAGTGGATTTACCAGCATCATTCCATAATCCTAGTAATTTTCGATCTTCTGCTTGATCAGGGTATTGAGATCATTGAAATTTTCTAGGATATAGAATTTGGATCAAACCGTATATGCTTTACTTAAAATATGATTCCATCAGCTCGTGGTCCTGATTTTTCTAGACACTTGGAATATCATGAAATTTTCTAATTTTATAATAAAAGTGCTTGGAATCTAGGTGAAATAATCCCCAATGATTAACACCTTTTCACTACGCATTCTAATTACCTAGTGTATTACCTAAAATTTCAGGATTCAAGTTTTTACATGGAAATTCGAGTTCAAAATTTTTGTTAAATTCACCTAGGTCTTCAAATCTCATCTTAATATGCTTAGTCTAGCGTCAGTAAATTACCTAAACTCTATAATTTCTCTTCTACTTAATCATAGGTGTTGAATTTTAGAAGAAATATTATTTCTAACTAAAGAGAAGCATTGGGAGAGTTCAAATCGTGAGTCGTAGTACAATTCTTTAAGTTTATGGAGTATTTATGTCAGATGAAATGTACCATATGGTGGTATAGAATTTCCTACAATGCCTAAGTTTGTTTCACTTGACGAGTGTGGCGAAGATGTTATTTCTAACAACTTCAAATCCTAGATTCCTAAAAGTGTTCCCTAAACGTCAAGTTCAAGGAATGCTTTTGTCAGACCTTAATTATATCATAGTTGGGATTTGTTTTCCCTTGGTGCCTAGGTAGTTTCCAAGTTTAGGTAACTATTCTAGTAATTTACATGGGGTTCAAAGTTCTAGTCCCAATTTTCAAATGACTCATTCTAAAATTTTGAAGGAGATCAAGGTTTCAACTTTCCATAGAATTTATCATAAACCCAAAACGCATTTCTAATAAATTTATAAGGGCCCTGGTGCTTAGTTTTCTAAGTTCAAACTAGTAATAGATCGTAATGGGAATCTAAATTCAATTTCTACGTTCAAACAACTAAACTTGAACTTTCCTACGAGGCCTAAAGTTTTGTGTTTCTATGTTCACAATTTCTCAAGTAATTCCAATCAAGTTTGAATGGCTACCTTAATGAGTTCAAGGGAACTTAAATCTAGGTTTCTATGTTCTCAAACTCTCTCTAAATCTAGAGGATTTCTATATAAGTTTGAGTGGTTAGCCAAACAATTTTTTTTTGAAGGGAGTCTAAGTTTGGTTTAAGTTCCAATAACTAAATCTAAAATTTTCAAAAGAGCCTAAAATTTTGTCTCTCTATTTTCAAAATTGTTCCTAACTTTAAGGGAATTCTAAATGAATTCAAATGGCTATCTTATCAATTCCATAGGAAACTTAAGTTCAGGTATCTACATTCTCAAACTTTCCTAAGTATAAGGGAGATTCACCTAGGTTCCAACATCCTAAATTAAAACATTTAAGGTGGGTATAAGTTTGTTTCCACAAAGACACGGTTGTCTAGACTCTCTCTCTGATAGCATCTTGTAACACCCTGGTTCTCAAAACCCAAGGATAGCCGCTCCTCATTAAGAACCCGAGTATTACATTATGAAGTGGACCATCATACATCCAATTAATAATAAATTTTAAAGCATAAAGTAAGGCAACATTGGATAAACTAAGAATATTAAGAGTGACAATAAGGAAATTTAATACATATAAATGGGAGCAAAATGAAATCCCACAACAAGGAAAATAGTTTTTACAACTCAAACAAAACACATAGTCTAGAATATGAAAGCAAGTAAATCCTAAAGTATCAGTTGAGTTCCAACGGCTCAACAACATTCACATAGGGTTATTCCTCACCAAACTCCACCTCAGCTATCCCTGGAATCCTGTCATAAGGGTCTCCACCTGTTCATCCTACCTGTGTCTATTTGGTGCAATCACATGATTGGATGAGTGAATACTCTGTAGGAACTTCCCGCAAGGATTCATGCATATCATATCATTCCAAAACAGTTTAAATCAACACATTCAAATTACAAGGAGACTAATCATGAAATTATAAATGAATGTATGGGTGTATGAATGTATGTACAAGTCACAGATTTGGGGATGTATATCCAGCTATCAAAATAAAGGGTCGCCCAAGGCTAATTAGTCACCCGAAAAAATACTCATAGGTACGTCCAAGGAGAACTAGCCACCCGGAAAAGACCATGTAAACCGCCCGTGGTAAATTATCTACCTGAAAAAAGCCATGTAAGTGAGTGCGCCCAAGGATATCTCCTGAAAAAATACACGGGGTACGCCCGAGGAGTGTCTAATCCCGGAAAAGCCTCATGAAAAGAAAGAGCGCCCAAAGTGACCCAAATGCATAGGTTCTATGAGTTAAACTAAAGTGTTGGAACTTTCAGTAAATTGAACAGAATGTGGCTTACATTGAGTACCCGAAAAAGCTCATATGTCATGCGTGAATGTCATGTACCATGATGCTCGTGCACATTCCATAGAATTAACAAGATTACTCTCACAAGCATGATCAAGACTTGTCAATATAAATTCATTTACTTTCCCAAGGTCTAAAGGAGGGCCCACATGTGATATATCAAATGTAATTAGATTTGAGACAAGTTCATTCAACATCTTATAAAAGGTGACATTCTACACTTAGTCTTCAATGTGCAACATGTGGAATGAGATGGATTAAGGCATCAAGATTCTTATCATTATTGAGTAGAGTTATGCCCATAAATTGGGCAATTATTAGAATAACTTAGAAGGTGCAAGATCTAGTTACTATATATGGGTAATAGAAATTTATATTTTAACTCATGTTCAACACAACCAAATGGTAAGAGGAGAATCATATCATTTAGTTGTATTATTCTAGGACTTTAATAGATTCAAGTTATAACGAATATAACATATGTAAAGAGTTAATAGAGCATACTAACTATAAGATATCCTATCATTTAATACAACTAGTAGAAGTATACGTGCACATAGGTGATCTCAATGTGGCATAACGTGTGTAATGCAAGATTTAAAAACCATTCTACATGATTATAAATTTCAATTAGGATTCAAGGAATAAGAGTAACATTTATGACATCACAATGTCTTCATGCTAATAAACTTAAACTATCTTGGAATTTATAAAATGAAGAAGCCATGTGGGATATCCCTCATGTGGGAATACAATTGTTATAATAGGTGGTATTTATAATGGTGAGCATTGAGGTGTTCCTTATTGGATTTTCTTATACGGTGAGTTCAAGAGTCTTGTTTTGGGATTTGGTTGAAGGGAGAGTATTCCTCAAGGTAAACAAGTGTAGGTAGTACCTGCATGAGTTGTTACAAGTCTCAGTGAGTCACTACTGAGTGACTCAGCTGGGATTTCTGAACAATAGGCTGAATGAGTTATAGTTTAGGAAATTACTTGCTGTAGTGCACAAAATTTAGTTTCCTAGTTTTAATGAGGCTTCCCAAGTTCTCCTTAGATGATCCCTGGTATTGGTTTATGGATAGATTTGATTTGACTCAGTTGGATGACTGAACGAGTCGACTCACCCATGGGTTGAGAGTAATGTCACAGAAGGTAGTAGGGGTTTTGGTTTCATACCTAAGGGGTCGTTTTTATATTAATGGAAGAGGATGAGTGGAGATTGCTAGATCCGAGTTCGTCCTGGTCAGGGAACTCACTCTCAAACGTGACCCAGTCGGTCCAGATGTGTCTCCGCGAGTTGGAGCAGAGCAGGCCTGGATAGAAGTTCGGTCCTTAGTGTGAATGGGATAGCTGGTGTGAGTAAGCTCTCTTCAAATTCGATCTAACTAGGGAGCTTGACACAATGATCGACTGAATTAACCTCCATTCGAGTTCGATTCTAAACTCAGCTGGGATAGCGACTTGGTTGCAATGAAGCAGAGGTCTTATGAAGGATTTATTGGTAGACTTCCGGATTCAGTCGGAGTGGTGGCACCTTGGCTACTCAGCTGGATATCACGACGACTCGGATCAGCTACGTCATGATTTGGTCATTGTGTGGCATGTGATAGCGGCTGGAAAGCTCTGATTCATTGAGCCTTAGTGCTGGCATGGTGTAGAGGAGTCCTTGCTCCTCCTAACCCCTTCTCTTCAGCAAGTGGGTTAGGACAGGGATCGGCCCCTGACTCGAAATCACTCGACGAGTTGAGTAGAGTTGCGACACCAGTCTGCAACTCGCTTCAATGGCGCCCATCTCACTCTCTCACTTTCTCTCTCTATCTCTTTCTTCTCCCTCTTCCTTTAGCTTCTTCTTCCTCATTTCTTCTTTCTTCTAGGAGGGCTACTAAGGCGTTGGACTCAGCCGATTCGAACTGAGTCGACTGGCTCAGTGCAGCAGGGAGAACGACGCGTTTCTTCTCTCTCTCTCTCTCTATCTTTCCATTTTCTGAAACAATGCCCTGAAAGGAAAAGAGGCATTTATAAGATCCTGAATCTCCTCCAGAGGCTTCCGTCTCTAATCCAGGATTAGTTACACCATTCCGATCTAAATCACACGTGAATCCTGTAACTAGGTTGAGGTTTGTAGCTGATCCTACACTAATCCACTACGTGATCCCAATCGGACTTAACAGACACATTTCTGGCCCTCTGGCCCACCTATCCCACGTCTTGGATCAGCAAATGGGCCCCATCATCAGTTGATGGGTTTTTCGATCCAATAGAGAGGATGATCCAACCACTAATGGTGGGTCGTCCTTGAGTGGCTGATCGTTTGATCAGAAATGCATGGATGGTTTGGATCTAATACTACATCATTATGGGACCCACTAGATGTGTTGTAATCAGCGTTCTCACTTAGTTGGTTTTGGTTTTCCACATGCGGCGGCTTTTTCGTTGCTATGAAAGCCCTAAAGTTGGTTCGGGCTGTGCTGCTGAGATTCGTTAGACGGACGGCTAGGATTTTAGGTCGGAAAGATTTCTCAAATTGCCAGCTAACGTGTAGCAACGGAATTTCTACTTTCGGCAATTACACGTGTGTGGCCCCACTCTCACCCAGGTTTGTTCACACGTGCAAGAGACAAAACATGTGGAGTTTTTTGGGTTTTGGTCAGAATTTTCGTCCGAATCAGATGGACGGTTTGGATCGATGGTGTGGTCGGAGATGATGGGCCACACAAGCTTCAAACAGACCTCCTCTGTTTAAACTGTGTGCGGCGGGAAAAGAAAGGGGAAAACTCCCTTTTTTTAAAAAGGAGTTGGGTCAAAGTCGCTTGTTCATGCACAACGTCTATGCATAAGCTGTGTACACGCACCCTTAAGTGGGTCCACAGAGATGTATCTGATAAATCTATCCATCTATTCGATGCTACGGGTCTGATCATGACCTTTGGCCGTCAATTAGACCGATCCAAAGCTTAGGTGGACCATATTTTAAATTTATTTGTTCTAACTGTAGGTTTCTATTCGTTTGATAGTTTGATCCTTTCATAATTGAAAGTCAATGGTAGAAAACGGTCCAAGGGAACTCCTATCTAAAATTCAATGGCTAGAATATAGATTAGATGGCCAATACATATTCATAATATTTAATATCATTATGTTGTTTTTAATATCCTGATTAGTATTAAATTATTATTACATTTTTATCATTAATTACTTATATTTAAATATGATGGTTCTCTCCTATAGGGATGTTTTACAGGTTTTTCAAAACTAAATTACTCTTTTATATTTAGATCTATATATAATAATAATTATTATTATTATTTTTCTCTAGGTTATTTTTGTGGGTCCTACTCCAATCAATGCCATTTATTCATTCAACTGGTCCTTATCGGGCTTTAATTAGAAGGATTGGATCATTTTATTTTTGTAAGTGGGCCACGATACTTGGGTCTTAACCTTCAGTTATCAATCTATTAGCGGTTGGATAAAAGGTTGATCTATGAGTGGAGATTACTCCCAAAGATCACACTTAGGCTAGATTAAAGGTAAATGTTAACATAAGCTAGGTTGGTACTTATACTATGTTTGGTTACACGGTAACACCCGAGTACTCAAAAGCATGGGGCGTTACACATTAGGATCCCCTGTATCGTGCTGACTACACTGGATGTACTTTTCTGAGTTCCGAGAATATTGCTGATCTATCGAGGAATCTGGAACACCCTGCTGGTCTCTTGGATCCCCTTCTGTGGGAGTTGTCAGCTCAGTGGAGGCACCTTCAGCCTCCTCCGTGTCCGCATACCTGAAGCGGTTGAAGTAAGGAGATAGATCGACATGCAGACCCGAGCTTAGAACTGAGTGCTTGCCATTGGTATCCAGGATTTGGAAGGGGTGCCCTGTGTTTGGGAGAGTGATGTGAAGATGAAATGATACCCTGGGGCGGACGAGGGAAATGGGATCTTATCCGCTAAACTAGGAGGACTACCTACTGATCTTGGTGTGCTTATCGATCTCCACTGCTGAGCTGGGGCTATATGTTGGTTAGGTTGGCATGGAGGGGAGCTGGAGCGATCAGCAATTGGAGAGGGCAAACAAAGGGAAGGGGCTGGGGGTTGCTGTAGTCGATTGACTTCTATTAAGCAAAACTGAGAGGATTTGCACTCTCCACTGCTGAGCTACATCAATGGTTGGGCGAGATCGCCATAGGAGAGGGGGCCACCGAAGAGGTACAAATCGGCTTGGGAGCGGGCTCTAGCATAAGAGTATGCTGATCGTACTCAGCAAGATAAACACAGACATGTAGCGGGGGCGTTTGTGAATTGACAGAAGAATCTGATCTGGGAGAGTCCCTGGCACAAACATCTCCTGGGTGTACTACCAGCTACAAGGGGTTACTGTAAAAATGCTTCTCAACCCATGCCTTAGTGGATGCATGATGGTAAGGAGAAGGGGTGTATCGGGGCCTGGAGGGCGCAGATAGGGAGGGAAACTCCAAATCGCGTAAATCAGGAACTCTTTAACTGCCACTAGCAGTATCAAAACTCGGTTCACATCAGTCCCTGGTTAGTTGCATTAATATCAACCGGATCGGTGTCAGCAGCTGTGGGTTGAGCTCTATCTTCCCGTTGAATTAGTTCTTGCTCCACTGCTTTCAAATTCTGGCAGATGTTCCCGAAGACATCTCAGTTCTAGATTTTAATCCGTATCTTGACTTTCATGATTTTCAGCAGGAGATTAAGCATAGGCTGATCGGCCATCTCTTGCTTCCAAACTTCCTCAATGATGCAGGGACATGTGATGACCTAACCCTAGATGCATGTATAACTAGGTTAAAGAATATTCAAATAAATACACTAATTAACTAACTGTTTCCAATCAAAGGGATTAGGTAAATCTCAACATGAAGATGAGGTTATTCCGTTAAGATCATGCCTCTTAGCATAAGATCACGTAAATAGTAAAAAGGGAGGACCTCGGGATATAAGGATATCATAGATCTGAAATAACGGTGAAGACCGCTTGAGATGAAGTCGGAATATGCCAATATGTCCTAGAGGGGGGTGAATAGGAATTTTAATAGTTTTTACTGTTTATTCAAAATCCTATTACACTAATCCTTATAGATATGCAATTATCAGGATTACTCAAATGTAATTCTATTGGCTTCCAAGCCAAGTAGAGGATCCAATCACAAACTAATCAAGATATAACAATATACAACTTAGTCTATGTTGGATATGACTGTGTATGTGTGTGGGATGTGATCAGATATATGAATATGAATGCATTGACATGAATCACACATATAGAAAAGCAATCACAGACACAGTCATTTTATAGTGGTTCGACGATAAGTCTACTCCACTCCCGGCTGTCGTACTCAACCCTTGAGTGTACCGGATTTCACTAAGGAGGTTTCCCAAGGTTCACCTCAAACCTAAGGTTTTAAATCAGGTTCACCTTCAACCTTTACAGAGGTTTTACGCGGTTCACCTCAAACCCAGAGTTTTGCTTGTTCACTCCTAACTAGATGTTTATGCTCTCCATAGAGTAAGGGTCCACACAACGCACCCGAATTTTAGACCACACAGGTCAAGGACCTACACAAGGACCTAACAGTTTATGCCCTACACAAGAGCAAGGGTCCACCCTGTGCACGCACTACGCACACTCCCGCCGGAGGCTTCCTTGAGGACTTCAAAAGGGTGAGAACCACTTAAGACCAAGACCTAGGAAGGAATGATCACAAGTGTCCTCTGGACTCTGAATACTTACAGATAAGTTGATGAGTCCCGTAAGCACAACGCCAAAGATCTTCTCCTCTTTGTTGACGAAGAGTCTTCAGCTCCCTTGATCCGTAACACAAGATGATATACCAATGCTTGGCTTCGGGTTGGGTCAAGGGTGAGATGGAATCCTACTCTCTAAAGATTTTCCTATAAGGAAGATAGAGTGTGTTGAGGGTCAAATATTGCATATCAGACCCCATCTATTACCTGGATTTACGAGCACAATATTGTTTAACGCCCGGTTTTAATTATGTTTTGTTGCAGGATTCAATCAGGAGCATTGACTGAAAACTGATAGTAAAAGTATGGATTTGGCGCTCTGAAGACACCAAGGCAAGGGATGAACTCCAGAGAACTCATATTGAAGAATTTATACGCTGGGGATCTGAGTAAATCAAGCCGTTTGCATTAAACGGGCCCGAAAACCAGCCAGAGTGCAAGATCACAGGGTTCCCACCATCCGTTCGGTTCGAAACTTCATACATGGCTTCAGGACTATAAATTAACCGTACACGTCGAATTTTAGCCGTTGGATTCTTGTGGAAACAGCCCAACGGACAGATCAGCCCACAAAACTTTGATTTTGGGCCCACCTGCTGGATGGATATGCTTCAGAATTGGTGTCAACGCGCTAAATGAAATGACAATATGGATGGACGGACCAGACTTCTCATAACATCTCCGTGGGACCCCTACATGCAGTGCATGTGCAAGGAGCAAGAGTGCACCGGGCGTGCACCTAAAAGATCCGGAAGTCGGTCAGCGTTGCTGACCGACTCTTCTTCTCAAATCAGGAAGAACGCAAACGGCGTTTTCCTGTCTGGTTTGGGTTTCGTTTGTGGGCCCCACCTATCACCCAAATCATCTATCTGGACCGTTCATTGTGTGCATAGGGGGGGTGTTAATCTCACCTAGGTGTTCTTTTTCTTTCATGCAAGTGATCAGAGAATCTCCACCGTCAAACGGCGGATGGACGGCGGAATAGAAAATCATGTGGGACACACCAAATCCAATTCAAAAGCATTCACACCCGAATGGTTTTTCGAGGAGAACGCAATGAACGGAGTGGATTCATCCGTTGAAGCCCGTCACGGACCCCACCAACGTCCCAGCGCAAGAATGCGCGAGCTCTGTTTGCGCGTCCGAGAAAAGGCCGGACTTCTGTCCGTTGCATGATCATGGAGAGGATCGAACCATCCATCTGGACCGTTCAAAATCTTCCCCTGGGCCAACTGATCAGAGCCATGAGGTTTGATTGGATTCGATCTTGCATTGGGTGCTCCTTTAGTCGAAAATCCAAAACTGCTGCGTTGCCTTTTAGCTGCGAAAGATGTTGCGTGCAAAACCGAACTGCATGAAAGTTCCGCACACAGCTGTTCACGTCCATCTCCCAGCCAACCGACACAAGTTTCCTATAAAGAAAGGAGCACTTGGGACGGCTGGAGGAGCTTGGAGAGGCTGGAGTGTGGAGGTGGAGCGGAGAAAGAGACAGGGAAGGTTTACTCTAGTTGTTATTTTGTTTTATTTGATTTTATATTTTTTTCCTTCTTTCATGAGATCTAGTCCACTCATGTGTGGCTAAACCTCTTAGCTAGGGCTAAGAGGTGAAGCTTGTAGCGTGATGGAAGACCTTTATTCTTGTGCCTCTTATTGAACTGAATTTGATTTTTTGTTAAAGGAATATTTTTAGTCTTTAATGGTCTGTTGTGACTGAAATTACAATGGGTTTGCAATGGCTTTGAGTATTCTTTTTCTCTTATGCTTATGATGTCAGGAAGCCCTGTTGTTCACCATCGTCTCCTGGGCATGGTCGGATGACGATACCCTTCCTAACCTCATGACATGTTGATTGGTTGGTAATTAGTTTAATTCTGTTTATTACCATCGTCTCTTGGGCATGGTGTGGTGATGGAATCCATTCTAATTCATATACCTCTCATCTCTTGAAAACTATATCAACGACAGTTCAGTTAATTTCCCTGATTTTTAATCCAGGCATAAGATCTCCCTGATCTCTACAAGTGGATCCTCTGAATCCCTAGTTTCCCTTCTCTGAATTTTTCCTAAGTTTTAGACTGTTATTTCACCATTATTCCTCAAATCATACTCAATTTAGATTTCATCTCATCCTAATTCTAGTTCTAGTTAGTTTTAGATAACGTACAGGTTTCAGTCCCTGTGGATTCGACCTCGGTCTTACCGAGTTTATTACTACATCACAACCCTATACTTGGGGAGTGAACAGAGTGGTTCCTCTCTTATGCATTCAAGGCATCCCAACATAATGATTTGCCATTAAGGTAGTAGCTGGAGGATCCTAAATGCGAAAGTTCATCCCTAATCCACTATTTTAATTCAATGGTAAGGGTGGATTGAAGGATGAACTCCCTAGAGAGAATGACTTTAGGTATAAGATGCAAGTTGAAACACACAAAAAATCTCTTTTTCTCTCTATAGCAACAAAGAAAAGTCCTCTATATAGGCAAGAAGTTCCAACGAATATAAAACGGTCACATTTATGACAGAGTTCGATATCATCGAGCAGGTTCGATATCATCGAGCGTATACTCTCGATAGCATCGATGGTCTGCTCGATGACTCGGACTCGATGTCATACGCTTTTGAAACTCCTTGCCAATAGGTCGATGAATCGAAACAGTTGTCGATGTTATCGGATTTCGAACTCTGATTCCATCGATGACTGGGTCGATCCCTCGACACATGAAAAATGGAGAGAGACTTGACTTTGAAGAATATTTCAGGTTTCATGAATGATCGGGGGAACCATCGCGGGTCATAGAATTGAATGTCGATGATATCGAGATCTGAGTCGAGGCATCGATAATTCCAGCAGATTATCTTTGAACTGCTGGCTGGAAAGATTATGGCTTAGTTCGATGCAATCGATCTGGTGTCGATATCATCGATATTTGAATATCGATTAAATCGAGGGCCCCCGATCATAGTTAAAAAATATCCTGAAATTACTGTTGTAAGAAATACGCTCCCACCAATAGATATCATTGATGGACTCGATCTATCGATATTGATTTCAGATCAATCGGACGGTCATGTCGATATATCGAAGAAATTTGAGATTTTCATTTAAAAAACAGGGGCGCCGAAAATCTGCCTGTCGATCTTATCGAGCCACTCTCGATGGCCTTGAGATTTGAATATCGATGATATCGATATGCGTATCGATACATCGATAATTCGTCCAGATATGTTATGAAGTTACTGGACATGTTTAGTGCTTTATCGATGATATCGAGAGTGTGATCGATACATCGATAAATCCGTCCAGATGAATATTTAGTTGCTGTACACTTTTGGTCCTCTTTTTGATAATATAGTTAAGGTATTGAGGACATCGACAGAACAGGTCAATCATATCGAGGGTGCTTCGATAGAATTGACAAGGCGAGAAAAAACTTAGAGATTTTCCTATTTCGCCAAAAAGTTTTCTCACCTTTAAAAAACCCTAATATGTCTATCTTGTTTTAGGGTTTTATTCACTGGGTTTTGGGACATATGATGTGAGGGCTATGATTTACCTATTGTGAGCTTCCACACATTCGTGTTGAGGCAGACGCTTTGAATTGTTATCCTATCGAGCTTGTAGCCAGTCTGACTCACCATTCACGTAACTTGAAAAACTAGGGCACTAGCAGGTGTACTTTCAAGACTAGCATAAGTCAGTCCACAATTAAGCTTGATTTGATTCTACTTACTAACCATCCTCTTTTCCGTTTCGAACTAGAAAGAAGATATCCACAGAGAAACTAAAGGGGTGAAGGATGAGGGGTTCGAGATGAAGAAGGTATAGGTCCTTTTGTCATCAAAAGAAAAGAAGGAGAATGATTCTTACCTTTTCCCGCACCTTGAAGATCTTAGAAAGAGGAAAACCTGAAATCGAGGTGGAATCCTCAACACCCAAGGGCTAATTGTAAAACTCTAATTTCTTGAATAAAGAGGAAGAAAAAAGAGACGAATTTTTATTCATTCAATAATAACGAAAATAGAGTTTTTCACAACGTATATATAAGTTATGAAAGTAAAAGTGCACTAAAGCCCCTATAAATAAGAAAAATAATGAAAAAGACTAAAAATAAAGAAAGTTGCAATAAAGCTCCTGAAACAAGAAAAAGAACAAAAAAGTCTAAAA
>JAJHSJ010000008.1:19654732-19952427 GCA_021015155.1 Magnolia officinalis
TATCAGTACCTGTAAGTCACCAGTACTAAAGACCCGCCTCATCGATTCATCGCAAGACGAAAATGGGGGATGGAATACATCTTTTCGGAGCGCGTGGCTGCTTACGCTCCGTTGAATTGCAGCGGGCCGTTGAAGGTAGCTCGGGAGGGAAGATGGGGACACGTAGTTGTTGTATCCAATTGGATCAGATTTGAGAGTCATGAGGGCCTCACGGATGGAATCGAATGCATTGGCTGTGAATTGGTCAGGAGGTGGAGGTGGGAGGATGGTGATCGTTGGAGTAGCGACCAAATCCAACTGGTGGCCGAGGAGGAGATCAGGGGTCGAGTACTCATACATGGCTAAAGGTGTGAGTATGGAAGGAGATAGTGATAAAATTGAGTTGGGGTGGACGTTTTATGGGCGGGGGAGAAAAGATGGATGATGACGTGGACAATGACGTCTTGGTATTGGGGGGGTGACTTTCTCGTTGAGATGAGTTTGACTCTTTGGTGCATAGACGTTCTCTTTCACACGTGGTAACTTGGAACATGTGTGATAGATACTATCTGTTTAGTTGGTGGGTCAAGGTGAAATTCCAAAGTAAAAATTGGGCTACTGACTCAACTCAGAACTCAGTTGTGTCAACTCGACTGATGACATGATTTCCAGCCGAGTCAACCTGAAAGATAGATTGAATCTGTCAAGAGACTCAATCGAGTTTTTGGACTTGGAATTTATGGTCCATGAATCCATATGTTAATAAACAACGGTGGAGATTGAATGAACATGTTGATTCTGTAATAGGGTTTATGAAACTCATACTCATAATCACGCATGTTAGACGTATTTAAAAAAATATAACAAAAAGAAAAGATCTTATTTTGTCTTGTTTTTAAGTTCATTTCTTTAGTCCGTATGGGATAGAAAAGAGAAATGAAAATTATTTATAAAATACTCATCTATTAAATGCATTGGGAGACATCTGCATTGGTTCTTCACACCAATGGACGAACCATCTCAAAGATTGTGATATTGTATAACAACTTATGATTTGGACGGTCTGGATTGAGGTATGATATATATGTGATATGTACGTAAACCCAGTAAACCCGAAGGAATTACTCGGCTTGCATGAAATGGTCCGAGGACTTCTTCCAACATAAGTCAATATAGGTATGGCGTATGTGCATGATTTTCAAGCCATTCATCATGTGGGTCCCACCATTAATGTATCGTGGCGAAAAATAATGTCAATTCATTTGGGCCACAATTAATATATTAACAAAATGAAGGATTAGATCGATTTTAGAAAAAAGAAAAAAAAAAAAAAAAAAAAGTAACCTAACTGTCTATTCAGGCACAAGTGGGGCCCATCTGAGTAGCGTACTGGCATTAATATTTGTGCCATAACATGCCATGATATGACTGCCTAGTGAATGATGTCTATGACAGATGTAACTCAAAGCCAACCGTCCATCTCATGTTATTCAACTACACCATGGGAGAACGCCCAGTGCACTCAGTAGCATTTAGATGGAAGCGCACGTGCTCGAGATCAGGGCCGTTCATAAATGTATAGCGCTTGCGAGGATGTATCAGATCGGTTCCCTCACAATGTTTGCCACGTGTCACCGAGTTTGATATGTTCTGTTGTCCATTTTCTCATATAAATGTGGCCCACCAGACGAGGAAGCCAATTTTTTATTTTTTATCCAGGGCATACTCACTTCGTGTCATATCTGGCAAATGGTCCCGATATCTAACACATATTACATGTTGGCACGTGTGCCGCGAAGGCTCCCATCCATCCACCGCGGGATTCTCCTATAGCGGTCATGATTCCTCTCCCATGCCGTGTCGTATTCGGAAGCGGATTGGCTGGTGTATCACACACCAGCTATATAGCTGCTGTAGGTACGTGTCGTGCGATGACGAGGACTGACGCTCCTCGAGCTCCGAGTTGTACGAACGGTTCAAAGGAGATCAAAGTTACATGGGATCTATAGTGATGTATTTATTATATCTACACCGTTCATCTATTTTTAGAGATCATTTTAGAACATTATTCAAGAAATGAATCATATCCAAAGATCATATGGACCACACCACAAATAGCAGCAGAGATAATGATTTTCACCGTTAAAAATTTCCTAGGGCCCAATATAACGTTTATTTTCCATCCAATATGTTCATAAGGTCAAAAGGATCTTAATTAAGAAGAAGAAAAAATTTCATATTGATCCAAGACATCTGTGACCACAAAAAGGGTTTCAATGGTAGATGTTCAATCCCCCACTGCCTTTTGTAGTGTGGTCCACTTAATAGTTATATCTCTCTTATTTTTCGTCTCAAGGTTTAAGAAGAGCTCGCCAAATGGATGGACGGTTTGGATATAACATATACTTCATGATAAGACCCACAGAACTTGCTGACGTCAATACAGCAGCTATATAGGTGGTGTGAGGTACACTAGCCAATCCGCTTCCGTCGTATTCGGCGCGGCGTTGCTTTTACCGGGAGCTAATTAGGTGCGGCCCCGGCCTCATCCAACACAGTGAGTCCCTGACCGTGGATCCACGTTAATGTATTTATTGTATATCCACGCCGTCCATCCGTTTTCTCATATTATTTTATGGTATTTAAAAAAACAATGAATTAGATATAAATCTCATATTGACCACGCCATAGTAAACAGTATTGATTGAACTCCCACCATTGAAAACTTCCTAGGACCTACTTTAATTCCCACCGTAATGTTTATTTTCCATGCAACCTTTTGATAAGGTAACACAGACTGGATGAAGAGAAAAAAAACATACGATCTTGATCCAAACCTTTTCTGGCCTAGAAAAAGAGTTTTTAATGGTCAATCACCACTGTTTCATATGGAACAGTTCACTTGATATTTGGATATTTTCTGTTGCTAGTTCTATAAAATGATCTTCTAAAACGGATGGACGGTGTGGATATAGAATATATAAATCAAGGTTGGCCCCAAGGTCAGGGCCGCACTGTGTTATGTGAGGCCGGGGCCGCACCTACTCCGCTCCCGCTTTTACCTAAGTGGGTTTTGATAGAGTATGATGCCGCCTACTACTGCGGTATGGGGCCCATTTTCGCCTACAGAGTGCATCTTAAATGATGATCTGAACCGTTCATAGTATGTATTTGCTGAACGAATGAGTGTTTACGAAGATGAATATTTAATGGCATATTCAAATCCAACTCAAAGGTTAGGATAGTCAATGAAGCATGATTGTAAGTTTATGGTAGCAAAGATAACATCAGCGGTTCAGATCAATATAAGGGTCCATTCGATGGGAAGCGGACTGTTCTCCCCGCTCATCCGTCCAGGCAAGGCTCTGTAGGGCCCACCGTGATGTATGTGTTTTATCTGCGCCGTCCATCCATTTAAAAAGATCATTTTAATGTATCACCCCAAAAAATGAGGCAGATCCAAGGCTCAAGTGGACCACATCAAAGGAAGCAACGGTGACAATGATGCCTACCGTTGAAACCTTGTTAGGGCCACGGCGTTGTTTATTTGTCATAAGGTCACATAGACCTGGATGAACGGAAATCACACATGTTAGTCACATAGACCTGAATGAAGGGAAATTACAAATATCAGCTTGATCTAAAATTCCGTGGCTCCCAATCAATTTTTAATGGTGAATGTTCAATCACTGCTCTGTATTCCACTTGAGCCCTGGATTTTTCTTCATTTTTGCGTTCGTAAACTAAAATGATCTTTCAAAATGGATGGACGGCGTGGATAAAATGCATACATCACGGTGGCCCCCGTAAAGAGCAGGACGCGCGCAATCCGCTTCCCATTCATTCGGTGCGGAAGCTTACGTAACGCAGTAAGGTAAGGGGCGGGCAGCCCCTCATCATTACTTGTCGAACACGTGGCATTCCTTGATTTGACCGTAAGTCTTCACGTGTGCGGAAAAGGATTTCCCGCTCTTGAGGCCCTGCCCTTCTGTGCTCTCGCTTTCTCGGTGAGGAGTTCAAGTCGGATACAGTGCACGTCGGTACCATTCAGTAATGTATTATTCCTTTGGCTCAATAGGTTGTCTGGTCACGAAATCAATCCGGACCATCCAATTTCTATAGCAACCAGAATAGACGGGCCATTTAGAAAAAAATAATTACGTTATTAATTACCTTTTAAGACCACTGATGTAAAACAATTTTCAACCGTTCTAAAATAGGCCATGGATGTGATACATAAAACATTCGAATTGGCCCAAAGTTGGAACATAGCTTATTCATGTCACAAATCAACTAATTTAACGGATCAGATTCATCATTGTATGCACCAAAAATATTTTAGTAGAATTGACCTGAATTGGAGGACCTTTTTGAGCAATGAGCACACAGGTGCCGACACGTGCCGAAATGGCACATGCATATAGGGTGGTCCCGACATAAATCAAGCGGGCCCACTGGTCAGGTGGGCAACACATGCTTGTTGAATGTGGACCGTCAGTTGCCATGTTTTAACCATCCACTTCCTCATGTGGTGAATGATATTTTGACTTAGGAGAGTGTTTATGGGGAATAGCCTACTGATATTCAGGATCCCCTACATGTGTTTGTTGGCACTTGAAGCGTGTGGAACACTCATTCCTTTTCCATCCAATGGCAATGACATTTTCCAAGACCCACCTTCTAAGAATCTTTCTTCACAACTATACCTTTGAGTTCCTCTATGGCGCACTGGCATATCAAGAAAATTACAACTACTTTCTTTTTTGAGAAATTGCAAAAGCTTCCTTGCTTTATGCTTTGATACCTAATTATAATCAGTTGTGAAGATGAGCCTGGTGACCATAGTGACAAAACTGGTTCTTGGCAATTTATGGGCCCAAGAATTTCTTGAGAGAAGTCAATAAACAACTTTAAATTTTAGAAAATATAAGTAACATGATTTGTTTTAACTTTCAAATAAGATTTTCAATAAATTGTGAAAAAACTAAAAACTGATAAAATCTTGAAAAAAAAAAAAACATTTGATCCAAAAATCATTATAATCTCGGCAATATTTGCCTAATTGCTAGTAGCCCTCGCAAGCATGGCTTGGCCGGCTAATTAGGCATATGGATAGGTCTAAGGCATAGATCCATAGGCAAGAGATGAAGATGGGCGCTCTAGTCGTACAGGTAGTGATACCAGTCAGAAATGGTGGCCACGAGATGCATTCACATCCAATTCATCAATCATTTGGCCAACCTCAGAAAAGCCTTAAAGCCTAATACTCAGCTTGCTCCAAAACTAAAGTGGGCCATGACACAAAGGAAACGAGCTGAGAGGGAGCACCCGTACCTTGAATTACACGGGACACACTTAAGTTGTAAAATATTATGACTTTTTGGCTCACCCTTCATATAGTGGAATCAAGTTTATAATATATATATATACACACACACACACACACGAAAATGCTCACCTGCGAATCAGTTCGTACATATTACATACGAACTTTTTTGAGAACTCATCATATCTGATGAGTGTCGAAAATCTGAACGGTCCACATGAAGCAGTACCTCATGAAACCCCTGGTATGAAATTTTACTTTGATCCAAAACTTTAGTGGGCTATAGAAAATGCAAACAGTTTCTTCCCTTGATTTGAATTTCTCTTTGCTATGGCCTACCAGAATCTTAGATCGGGGTGAAAATTTACACCCTATGGTTTGATAAGATTCCACATCTTATGGACTGTTCGGATTCGACACCCATGACACGTGTGCAAAGGTGCACACGTGCGTAGGTGAGCATGCCTATATATATATATATATATATATATATATATATATATATATATATTATATATATATATATATATATATATATATTCAGCTGCACACCAGTTCGCATGGAACTTGTGCGAACTCTTTTGAGAACTCATCATAGGTGACGTGACTCTAAAATCTGAACGGTGAAGCAGCACCTCATGAAATCACTTGGGCCCAATTTTACTTTGATCCAAAACTTTGATAGGCCATGAAAATTGAAAACAGTTTCCTCCATTGATTTGCATTTCTCTTTGCTATGGCCCATCCGAATTTTAGATTAGGGTAAAAATTTTCCCGTGAGGTTTCATGGGATTTTGCATCACATGGACCGTTCAGATTAGACACCCATGACACGTGTGCAAAGGTGTGCACGTGCATAGGTGCACATGTGAGCATGAATATATAATATATTATATATTATATATATATTATATATATATATATATATATATATATATATTATATAATATATTGTAGGGCTTTTTTTTTATTCCTACGAAAAAATTGAGACCTATTTATCCATATTATAATATATATGAGAATATTCTCTTATAGTACAAGTACTTAGTGAATCAATATGTATAAGTTCCCAGCGGTCCATTTTCAAATACCACAAATGTATCACATTTAATTTTTAAGTGCACTCATGTACGCATTTGACACATGTGCCTCTTCGTCCTCTACTACACTGGATAGAGCCAACTGCTGCTGGACCAGATCCTCGCTTTCTGGAAGGTCCCTTATCCTAAAGGGTCTTATCCCCATTTTCATCCTCTGGGAGCTGTGGAATGCTAGGAACCTTGCCCGTTTTGAAAATTCCATGATGCATCTTACCGGGGTGATCTCCAAGACTCGCCTTTGGATTCACAGGGTTGGCTCCCTATTGGCGATGCCCATTCCCCTGAAGATGTTGATGAGGATTACTGTAAATATATCCTAGGAATTGTAGTCCCTCCTATCAAAACGCTTAGGGCCGAAGTGGTTAAGTGGGCCAGGCCCCAACAGGGGTAGTAGATCAAGATCAATGTGGACGGTTCTGCACACACACACACACACATATATTCATGTATCTTGTGTGTGCCAAATATGTCACTGTACATCTTCAAATGCCACACATACATCAATAATCATTTCTTATTCCAAGTTTTTGACAAACAACTTGATAATAATGAATACAATATAACATGACACACATTAACAAGATGAGAATTATTCAAATGTAGAAGGTTGCTCAAGAAAAAGTCTTTGTTGCTACTAAATGGGCCCTTAGGTCCTCTCTAAGTGGTCCCGGTGGTATTGGTAAAGGTAGGATCTGAGTCTCTTAAATGTAGGATGGAGGTCGGCATCTCTCATACCCCTAGGGAGGTTAACTACATAGCAGATGGTCTGGCTCGATGGGAGAGTGATACTCAAGTACATCGTTAGTTCCGAACTGTCAGCAAAGCTACCCCCTATCATTAGGGGGCTCTTGTTCTTGGATAAAGTGGGGTTGGGTAGCCGGAGGGAGGGCTAGTTTTTTTGCTTTGATTTCATGATAGGCGGACCTGTGCCCTTCATGTCGGTGGGTCGGCTCAAATTTAGCTTGTATACTTGTTTCTTCAAAAGAACAAAATTATTTGAAAAAACAAAGAAGCTTAGAGCGGGTTGGATTGACAATCCTACAAAAATCTACTTTCAAAAAGTACTTAAAAATGAACGATCACACAAAGTTGACTCTATCACAAGTGCTCAATCTAAAAAGTTGAAATCAATCAATTCAGAATGTCCATTATGCCCTACATACATTTCATAAGATAGTATGAAAAATCACACTAATCAAACCATTCTAACCATTTGATAAATAACATAAAAATGGACAAATAAGATCATTTATTTAAAAATAAGTCCAATCAATATTTAATACATTTAATTTCTTGAGGTCATCATGGAATGGTTATGGTTTCAAAGCATCACTTCCTAGGTCAATCAAACCGTCCCATATATATATATATATATATATTTTATAAAAGGTCATCTTAATGGATGTGAATATTTATGGTCGCTCATGTAGTTATTGTTAGATCTAATGGATATTACACATTCATTGATAGACAGTCTAAGTGTCCCAATTGTTCTTGGCTCCCCAACTGATCTTGGCTCCAAATTTGGCGTTCTCCTTAAAAGATTCACGAGATCATTCTCTTTAAAAAGAATTGATCACCTACAGGCCCATTGTACCACAACAACAGTACAATGTGTTTTCATCTATGAAAAAAATAGGGGAATAAAAATATTATTTTAATTTTTTAATTAAAAACACATTATGACATTTTTGTTGTAAACTGAATCTCATTACTCATTGATTATTTGACTTCTAATTCATTTACCCTCAACATAATATTGTTATGCTCCTTATTGTAGTTGCTACTTTTAAGGCCTGTAGGGGAGCCATGAAAATCATGTCCATACAGGCCAATTTGGACACATATCCACAACATGCTTATATGGACACATAATTTTATTTTGTTGTATTTATTACTATTTATTAAGCACCTTAAAAGAAGGGTAGATAGTGTTGAGATTGTAATCTCTTAACAAATGCATACCATGCAGATAAAATTAGATGGAATCAATTTTTATATAAAAAAAGTACATACAAATATATTTTTTTATAGATTTAAACAAGGAGTACTAGAGAAAGAGCATATCTCTAGAAAAGAATAGAGGAGTCCCTCCTATTGTTAGGAAGTCGGGCCTCTAATAATATTCACCCTCAATGTTCTAGTTGTTGACGTCTTTGACCGATAAATCCTTTCATAACTCTTAAAATCCTAGATAGAGAGAGAGAGCATCTACTAGTTTGGGCACCTACCATTTGTATATGCATGTAGGCCATCACCAACCACTTACTCGTAGGAGGTTTTCAACAATGAATTTTCTCTCTTCTCATTTCTACTGTTCGCACATATTTCAATATGATTATCATCCCATTATTATGTAGGACCACACCTCAAACATATACCCCACTTGATAATCTTGAAGATCTATCACCGGTTTAATGGGATAGTGCTAATAAAAAAATCAATTTACTTAACTTCATAAAAACGTATATTTTCTTTTGTAAAAACTATTTTAATAAAAATCTTTTGGACCTAGAATGCTACATGTGTATATGACTAACTAGGTCCATTAATCTAAGTTATTTTTCATGGTGAAATAATATAGAGATAAGACTTTTATTCCATATTCCTCATTGAAGTCACATAGGATTAGACATTTTTCCTAGAGTGATTTAACCACATGTGTATGTCATCTTGGTTGGAGAATTACAACATGCATGAAGCCACCCAAGAAGATAACAAAATCTCCATGTTTAGTCCTCAATTTTAAAGATTTAAGCTCGTATCCTAGTCCGCACCGTTCCTTAGAATCCCGCAATCCTCCCCGTTGAATTCCGGCAACCCGCGACCTATAATCGGCGTTTGCGCGTGACACTAAGTCGCATCCCGTAGATTTGAGTTGACTTGACCCGAGACTTATACCATTGCGACGCACCGTCGCCGCGGTTCTAATACCACGTCTTTCGCACCGATGCAATACCCAGGCCAGGAGCTGTAGGCCCGCTTTTATTTCGAGAAAAATGTTACGTGTCGCGAATCCTGAGAGAAGTTCTACCCAATCTATCACATCAATCAATCAAGTACAACCCATCTCTCATCCATACCTCTCTCTTCACTAAGTCAAATGGACCTATGCCTATCCCATCTCTTTCTTACCAATAAGTCAAGGCAACCCATACCCAATGCCACCTCAGGCCCCCATAAGTCAACAAAGCCCGGCCCATACCCTCAATGTCACCTCCTCTTACAACACCCTCTCCTCTCTCATTCTCTCTACCATTTCCAAGCAACCCAAGAGAGGACCGTCGAAGCTAGAATTTCCCCAATGAGAACAAGTGTGGCCCACTTCCTACCCCCTCATCTCTCATCCTAACCCTTCAATCTCCATCATCCTCCATCAAAGTTGAAGACAAAGAGCTTATCATTCCAAGGAGCCTAGAAGATTTACAATCGGTGGGTGTTTTTGTAGGATTAGATTGTATTTTGATGATGGGCCAAGTGGGGCCTACTGATTGATGGTATAGATCTCACTTTGGACCCTAGGTGTGGCCGATGGCCCACCATGATTCATATGATCATCCCATGATAGAGCCATTTTCCATAGACCCATCATGATGTTTATTTTTCCATTTATAGAAAGGTCATTTAGACCTTGCATCTTTTGGTGGAAAAGGATCTCCATCATTAATTTTTATGATTTAGGGCCCACATGATTTGGGACCCATTTTGATGTATGTATTGTAATTACATGCATGGCCCACCTAGGGAGGGCTCATAGTGGCGGAGCCCCTCCCCTCCATCGCACGTCTCTCTCTCTCTCTCTCTCTCTCTCTCTCTCTCTCTCTCTCTCCCATCTCGTGGCCCACCCACGTGGGACCACCATGAAGTATGAGATTTATCTATATCGTCCATCAGAGGATGCTGCTAGACTGATGTCCAGCAACTGTGGGACCCACGTGGTATGTGTTATCCCCGCACCGTTCATCCATGGGATCCACCTGCAGCACGTGTGGGGACCACCACAATGTGTGTGTTTCATTCCAGGCCGCCCGTCCAGGGCCTGGACACTGGAGCTGCATAAAAAAGTATATAAAATAATAATATATGATATTATATGGTGGGCCCCATGTGGGACCCACCTCTATGGAAAGGATTGGCTGGTGTACTTTACATCAGCAATATAGCCATTGTATTAATGTCAGTAAGTTATGTGGGTCTGATTATAAGGTATGTATATACACACCGTCCAGTTTGCAGGACGGTGGGACCCATCATTGCTGTATATGTTTTATATATAAACCGTCCCTTTTTTTTGGGCATGGGACCCACCCACACGTGCTGCATGTGTGGGGTGGGGCCCACCTTGATGTACGTGTTTTAGCCACGCCGTCCAGTCCGCTGAACGTGCGGCCCACCTTGATGTATCTGTTTTAGCCACGCCATCCAGTCCGCTGGACGTGCGGCCCACCTTGATGTATGTGTTTTAGCCATGCTGTCCAGTCCGCTGGACGTGCGACCTACCTTGATTATGTGTTTTAGCCACACCGTCTAGTCCGCTGGACATGCGGCCCACTTGATGTATGTGTTGTACATCCATGCTGTTCATCTGATGGGCCCATTTGGAAGGTGTAGGCCCACCTGCTGTGAGGCCTAATGTAATTTATATGAGGCCCCCAATGTGATGTATATGAGGCCCATGAGTGAGGCCCAATGTGATGCATGTGAGGCCCTTGTATAAGGCCCAATATGATGTATGTGAGGCCTTTGTGTGAGGCCCATGTGATGTATATGAGGCCCATTGTGATGTGTGATTCCATCATGGTTTATGTAATGATGTTTATGATGCCCATTCATCTTCCTAGTTGGTTCTAAATGGGTCATGCCTTGGGAGCAATGATGATTTAATGTCCACATTATAAGAGCAATGATAGTTAAATGTTCGCATTGTAACCCTCCCTAAGGCCCATTCTCATCTTCCCTTAGTGGGCTAACCCAAACTGTTGGGCCCTCATAATTGTTAGGCCCATTCTTGATATGAGATATGAGGAGAGTACATCATCATCATATAATATGCTTAGTATAGCTCCACGATTCATGCCCATGTGCATCATATGTATGCTTGATATGAGGAGTGATTGATCATAGCACATGCCATTGGGCGGGTTATTATGGGACTCCTTGATAGGAGGAGTTGCCCACATGAGTGCGAGGTACGCGCAGGATTGCTGCATGACTGGATATTGTGATTCATGCATCTTGCATTGTGTGACATGACTACTGTACGCCCTAGCGACATTAGGGTCGTAGCCTCCACAGGCATATCGTGGATGGTAGGATTGGACACCGAAAATCTTTCTCTACATGGGGTGCAATAGATGTCCCTGGGTTAAATTCTTTAAACCCTTATGGTACCAGGAGGTTGCTCCAACATCTAGACTGAGTGGATGCATGAGAGCCAAGTGCAGAATACCAGGAGGCCGTGCTTCCCACTGTGTCATGGTCGGTTGGAAGGCGGTGCGGCCTTACCCACCAGAGAGGAGGGGCAAAGCTAGGCTGAGTTTGACCAGCTCGAGGAATGAGTCCGTTATTGACGAGCCATGCCCGATATTGACAGGCGAATAGTGAGGTCTCTTCCACTCACCTTGTTGCACACGATGAGATGTCAATCTGGTTTGGAGTGTACTAGACCCCGGTGATATCCCAGAGATGAGATGTATTATTATGTGGATTTAGATGAGGATTGGTATGCTTGAGTTGCATCTCGCATCGCATGGCCTCGGTATGGCCGACAACATTCATGCCTTGCATCGCATGGCCTTGGTATGGCCGATAACATTCATGCCTTGCATCGCATAGCCTTGGTACAACTGATAGTATTCATGGATTCGCCAGCATATTCCGCATTACTCTGATATTGCATACTTGATATATACCTTGCGCACACACTTTCACCACCCTCTAAGTTTTCTATAAGCTTATGCATTACCGTTGCGTGCAGGTGACGCTAGGATGTAGTTAAGCAGGAGCAAGAGCGTGCAGCTGAGCTTCTAGAGCCTTTTGTTATCCATTGTATTTCCCTTTATGCATTGTACTTAAAGTTTTTGGTCATAGTGGATCTGTGATGATGTTGTTGGTTGTTGTTTGTGAGTTATGCTTATGGTTATGCTTCTTATGAGATAAATGTACGTTCGAAATCCTCCTTGTAGGATCCCAAGATCGGAACTTGGTATATGGGTGTCTGGAGCCGAGAATGGAGTACTACGGAGGCTTTCAGCGCCAGATTCGGCGATTGAGAATTTTGTGAGCCCAGTTTTTGAGTTTGGGGCGTGACAAAAGATGTGTGGATATGACATAAAAAATGATGCTCCTATAATAGGACTTACAAGCATTCTTTCACATGATCCCATGTTCAATGTGCCTCCGTCTAATGTTACGCACATTCCTGTATTGATGCCAATACCGCTTTTGCAATCATTTAGTACACTGATAATCTCACACATGTAATATCGAAGCACACATCCGGTTATGAATATCATTATAATGGACAAGGAATTTTGGCATCCTATTTCTCTATTGACATTGTCTTAGCCACATGTACAAGATTTAATACAATATCCAAGATAAATTACATGGATCTAGCAATATTATATGGACACATATAACCCATAAAGATAAAAACACATATAATGATGAAATATTTTCATTGATTAAATAAATCAACTATATACTTAATCATTACATAGACTTGTGAATGATTTGTGCAAATATTCGAAGAGTTAGTACATGTACATGTGGCCATTGGCATATTGGCACAAGAGGACATGCATGATGTGTATAGATTGATAGTGGCACATTTAAGGCATTTGAAGATATATGGTGTGATATTTGGGGTACTTGAAAATGCACGGCAGTAATGTGGTGCATATATGCATGGACACGTTGGCACTTTTGGGCACTTAAAATGTAAAATATGACATATAAGATGCTTAAAGAAGAATACTCTCACTTGTGGCACATTTTCTCACGTGGAGCATATGAAAAATGTATAAGAAGATATATTCTTGTGTATTATTGATGATGGATTTAAAATACCATGTTGGAATGATTATTTTACCAAGTTAATAGTCATTTTTTTTTTACAAGAGAATTAGTATTTTTGTAGGATTATTTGTCCAAATGCATCTGTGGTCCTATTCGAAAATTTTATGTAAACTGAATATTTTTCAATTACCTTTCTCCCATTAATTTAAGGTGGGCTTTTAACATCACTACAACAAAGTGCAGCATTGCCGGCCTTTTTTTTTTTTTCGGGCACCCAACGTGCACTGCCGGCAAAGGGCGCCGAACATATCAATAACCTTAACCGGTCCCTTCATTTGCTCTCTCTCTGTTTCCGCCCCCATTCCCCTCTTTCCCTCTCTCCTGATTCTCCTCTTTCCTTCTCTTTCTCTCTCCCATCTCCATTTCCCTCTCCTCTCTCCTCTCGCTCTCTCTCTCTCACATGATCCATCTCTCTCATTCGCCTCCCTCTCTCTCTCTGTCCAATGCATCTCCACTGCATCTCCACCATCTCTTCTATCTTCCTCACGTCATCTTTTTGCTCGGATCTCCATTGTAGCAGCCGCCCGAAGGAACCACGCACCATTCGAAAGCCCCTTTTCAGATTTTTGGGGCATTTCTTAAAATCGAAAGAATCTAAAGCTCCTCTTTGCATGTTTGATCTGTTCCTCTCTCTATCTCTTTCTGTCGCTCTTTCAAATTTCATAAATGCTATAACTATTTGATGAAATGACTCAATAAGATAAGATTTCATGTTTTTTTTTTTTTTTTTCCAGTGAAAATGAGAAAATCTGGATTTGTATCCCGTGTCTCATTATCTAAGGTAGAACAAATCGAACTCTACCAATTTCTCCATATCTTGCAATTTCATCACTTTATTATTATTTTTTTTTGGAATGAGGTACTGTCATAGATGAATTAGAAGATCTGGCCTTAGTTCCTACAATTCAGCTCATCATTCGCTGATCCAGACCATTGATATAGTGGGCTCCATCATGGATGGACAATATGCCTAAATGAGCTCATCCAACTTTCAGCCTTTTGTGAGTTTTTCCTTAGCTGAATAATTTGCAGGGCATGAGATGAATGGTTAAGATTGTCCCATCTTGGGCTTTTTGGAAGATCAAGATTTGGATGAGCAAAAAATGTGGCCCACTTTCAGGAACTAAGGACCGAGCATAATAATAATATGTAATCCGAGTATCATGTGAAGTTGTTTTGGGGATGCAGGAGAGCTATACTGAATAGAAGAGCGGTAAGGGTGAAGTCGTAGCTAACATCTCACAAGAGATTTGCAATTTCATCACTTGATTTTTCTTTCTGAATCTAGATGTGTGTTTTCTTGACCAGAGGTGTGTTTTCAAGTTGCATTACTATTCATTACCTGAAAGCACAAAAATAAAATGTGACCTTGCTTCAAAAATTGGTGAGCCCCACAGTGATGTTCATGTGAAATTCACCCTAATCATTACGTGAGTCACCTCGATATAACCATAGAGCATAAAAATCGATGCAGACCATGATTTAGGTGGGCCATACAACAGAAAAAGTGGGAGAGGGAAACCCATCTTAAATTTTTTTAAAGGGCTCATTATGATGATTATATGAAATCCCCTCCAATCATTAGATGCAAAGATAAAATGTAGGCCTAGGGATAAAAAATCAGTCGCATCCCCAATTCATATGGGCCACATGAAATGAAATAGTTTGTAGGATGAGGGTTATTGTTTCCCTTCATACGGCCCACTTGAATCAAAGACGAGGCTGATATTTGGGCCCTACGGCCAAAACTAAGTGACACACCTAGTGATCAAGGTGGATTTTACATAAACATCATAGTGGGTCATGTCCCACAACATTTTTAAGGGTGGGAATTTGACTTTGTATGAAATGGTTGCAATTGACTTCAAGGATTGATGTACCCCACCTTAATGTTTACAAGAAATCCATTCCTCATTACAAGGTCCATCACCCGATATTAGTCCTAACGTCTAACTGAATGAAGCAATCTTTTTATGAAACAAATTTTTGTTGAGTTTGATCTTGTTCCACTAGCAAGTGCTTCCCTCGCACAGGTTCATGTTGCTCGCATGTATGATGGTAAAAAAGTTGTTGTAAAGGTAATTTTTTGGCGTTCTTCCATTTGCATAGGCAACTAGAGCTTCAAACTCTAGATTGGAAATCTCTATGACATAAATTTGGAACTTTTCGTATTAAAGGTTACATTCTCTATGGTGTCCTAATGCTTTGTTTCTTTTTTTTTTTTTTTTTGTTTTGTTTTGTTTTGTTTTATTTATTTATTTATTTATTGCATCAGGTGTGAAGAAGAAAGTTGATAAAGTAATGACTGCATTGAAGGAATGAACTAAAATTTTTTATGGTTTCAAAAAGAAAACAAAGGTGTATATCTGAACTGTTGTATTGTTGCCTCTTTGATTTGTTAGAAAGGCATTGCAATAGGCATTAGGTGATTCTTTAAAATAAAACTCAATGGCACATTTGAGTTTCAAGAATGGTTAAATGGGAGCAATGAGAAATACGAATATGTCCAAAAGGAAATACTAGATGGTCCAAACAGTGGACTTAGCCTCTGGATGCTAATATATCTCAAGAGTCACTTTGATCCAAATTGTTTTAGTGATTTTTTTTTTTTTTTTTTTTGTAAAATTTTAATCTAGTGTTATTATTATTATTATCATGGGTCATTTGTTTCATGTTTGGGAAAATATAGGGTTAAGTCAGTGAAGGATGCTTTGCTACTAGTTTTGAAAGGGATAGGAGTCCTCTCTTGGGTTGTCATGGTTCACCAACTGGATTGGTAAGTATTTACATGCTTTATTCGTTTGTTATTAATTTTTGTTTTGTTCCCCATTTATTTTCTTTGTTGGTTTTTTTATTTTTCATGGCAATCCATCCACTTTTAGCATTTGTACTGAAAAGTGCATCTGAATTAGGAGTTGGACAGATGTTGTTTGGTTGAGCTCTGATTTGTTTATCATTTAGCCATTTGGGTTTGATATATGCATCCAATCGCATACACAACACTTGGATAATTTGTCTTTCAGATCTTGTGGTCTCATGTGAGAAATGTACGAGAATGTGCCCTTATAATGAATAAAGAGGAAGAGGATAGTGGGACTCCTTACAGTTGTGGCGGTTAGTCCTATTGCATCTGAGTGTGCATGCAAAAAGCCTCTCTTAGTCATGTCACTTTCCTACCATATGTTTGTGCATTTATTTAGCTGAATTGAAGTGAATATCTTGTATCAATGCAGATACAGTTTCTTCGTTTTTCCTGCTCCAAATACACTTTGAATTAAAGTGAATATCTTGTATCAACTAAAGATGTGTGTGTTGCGCAACACGTCAACAACGCAGTGAGTCTAGATCCGATCTCAGGCCTCACCCACAAACGATAAACAAGAAGAAATATAAACTAAAAGTAGATCAAAGCAATCTAAAAAACAAACCACAAGACAAGATATACGTGGAAAAACCTCAAATTAGGGTAAAAAATCACGGATACAAACTTCCACCATGAAGAACAAAGATTACAAGGCAATATACTAACCTCTCCCTTGGAAGAACATAGAAAACCCTTTACCCACACCTTAGAATTATTTTCCCAATATTCCAATACCTAGAAAAGCCCTAGAAACACGTATATATAGTTTAGGCAACTCCCCTTTCCACATCCTAGTTGCGAAAGGACTTGCGACACGAAATCCGCGCAAAATCGTGGAACAAATCTACGTAACTACGACCGGTCGAGCAGACTGCATGATTGGTCGAGCGACCCCTACGACTGGTCGTGAATGGGCCACGACCGGTCGAGCACCTCGGGATAAAAAAATGATGCTCGCTGGACTTTGAGTCGAACTGGTCCACGACCGGTCGAGCCGGACCCTACGACCGGTCGAGCATGGCTCACGACCAGTCGAAAAACAGTCCCAGATGTGGCTCCACATCTTAACAATCTCCTACTTGGAGATACATCGCCTTAAACCTTCGTCTTCTTCATCCGGAGTGCACCGCCTCCCCGTCTTCAAGCCTGAAGACTAATAAAGTTGAACAAATCTTCAGCTTCTCCCGTGTGATCGCCTTCGTCAACATGTCCGCAGGATTCTCACTTGTATGAATCTTCTCCAGAGCAATCGATCCATTTTCCTGTAACGAACGTATGAAGTGATATCTGATGTCAATATGCTTGGTCCTTGAATGAAAGGCTGAATTCTTAGCCAAGTGTATTGCACTCTGACTGTCACTGTATAGCTTACAATCTGCTTGCTTATTACCCAACTCTTCCATGAAACCTTGCATCCATACCATCTCCTTGCACGCTTCTGTAGCCACAACATATTCTGCTTCCATCGTACTGATAGATACTATCTTCTGTAACTGAGAGACCCAACTGACTGCAACACTACCTAGAGTAAAGACATAACCTGTAGTGCTTCTTCTGCTATCGATATCTCCTACCAAATCTGAATCTACGTATCCTTGTAGCTTGATTTTCGATCCTCCATAACATAGCCCTATATCTACAGTATCTATCAGGTATTTGAGGATCCACTTCACAACTTTCCAATGTTCCTTCCCGGGGTTGTTCATGAACCTGCTAACAACTCCCACTGCTTAAGCAATATCTGGCCTCATGCTTACCATAGCATACATGAGACTCCCATTAGCTGACGCGTATGAGACTTTACCCATATAGTCCCGTTCCTCCTGTGTCTTTGCACCTTGCTCCTTAGATAGCTTGAAGTGGCTGGCTAATGGAGTGCTAACCGGCTTAGCACCTCCCATATTGAATCGATCATGTACCTTGGCTATGTACTCTGCCTGTGACAAAACTAGTTTCTTGTTTTCCCTGTCATGCTTTATCCTCATGCCTAGAATTTATTTTACAGCTCCTAAATCCTTCATGGTAAATTTTCTAGACAATTGTCTTTTGAGGTCTGAGATGACCTTCATGCTTGAATCAGCCACAAGCATGTCATCAACGTACAGAAGAAGGATGATGTACGACGTATCAAACTTCTTCAAATAACAACAGTGGTCTGCATGACATCTCCTAAAACCATTTTCTGACATGAAACTATCAAACTTCTTGTACCACTGCCTTGGGGCCTGCTTCAGGCCGTATAGACTCTTCGTCAGTCTACATAACTTGTTCTCCTTTCCTGGTGCCATGTATCCTGTCGGCTGATGCATATATATCTCTTCTTCAAGATCATATCAAGAAAGGCTGTCTTAACATCTAGCTGTTCTAGATGTAAGTCCTCTGAAGCCACTATACTCAAGACCATGCGAATCGTAGACATTTTCACCACAGGTGAAAATATTTTAGTAAAATCGATACCTACTTTTTGTTGAAACCCTTTTACAACCAATCTGGCCTTGTACCATTTCAAACCATCGTGCTCCTCCTTCAGTCTGTAAACTCGCTTGTTATGAAGAGCTTTCTTACCCTTGGGTAGAGTGACTAGCTCCCATGTACGATTAGACTCAAGAGAGTCCATCTCATCATCCATGACCTGCTCCTACTTAACCCGTGTATCTGACTGTAGTGCCTCTTCAAAACATTCTAGTTCACCATTATCTGTCAGCAGTAGATAATGTAAGGAGGGTGAGTATCGGACCGTGGGTCTCCTCTCCCGAGTAGACCTCCTCACAACCGGTGTCTGTAGCTCTACCTCATAATGTTCCTGTGCATGATCATCCTGTGGCGCTGTAACACCCGTGTCCGATAACTCTTCCAACTCTATGAATTCCTTTTCATTGGCCTTATTTTCTTGTACACTATCCTTATGCATCACTTTTTCATTGAAGAATACGTCCTTGCTTCTGATGATTTTATTATTTTCTACATCTCAAAACCTATAGCCAAAATCATGCTGCCCATAGCCTATAAACGTGCACCTCCTGGACTTCGCATCCAGCTTGTTTCTGTGTTCTACATCAATGTGAACATATGAAGTGCAATTGAACACTTTGAGATGTGTAAGGTTCACTTCTTTTCCAGTCCACGTTTCTTCTGGTAGCCCACCATCCAATGGTGCTGAGGGACTTCTATTGATGAGATATGTGACAGTATTCATAGCATCTGCCCAAAAAATCTTGGGCAACCCTGCATGTAACCTCATGCTTCTGGCGCGCTTAAGAATGGTTCTATTAATGTGCTCAGCTACACCATTATGCTGTAGTGTCCCTGGAATTGTTTTCTGATGTTTGATTCCATTTGTTGCACAATACTCTTCAAATCTCTTATCACAATACTCTCCCCCATTATCAGATCTGAGACACTTTACTGTTTTACCTGTCTCGTTTTCTAGCATAACTTTTCACTTCTTAAATACATCAAATATATCAGATTTATGCTTCAAGAAATAGACCCATAGTTTTCTACTAGCATCATCAATAAAAGTAATAAAATAACGTGAGCCACTAAAAGATAATACTTGTGCCGGTCCCCATACATCAGTGTATACAAGCTCCAATAGATGCGTCTTTGGAGCGCGTCCCGTCTTCTTGAAGCTTACCCTCTTCGGCTTGCCATACACGCAGTCCTCATAGAATTTCAAGTCAATAGACTTCAGCCCTGGTAGCTTCCCTTTTCGACAATAGCACTTTCTGTAAGTGCTATGATTTGATTCCTCTTTGATTGCCAAATTTTGTGTGTCAAAACTTCTTTGTATGTCTTGTGTTTATATATTAATAAATCTGTTCGAGACACCACATCAACACTTGAAGTCTAGTTCAAAGAATTCTTCAAGCTTCATGATAGTTCAAGCTACAATGTAGAAGATATTAAAGAAGAGCTCAGGGTCAAGACTCAAGATTCAAGTGCAAGTGGAAGTTCAAGATTCAAGTGCAAGTGAAAGTTCAACATTCAAATTTAAGTACGGGACTCAAGTGCAACTTAATTTCAAAGCTTGTGAAGTAGTCAAGCTACATCAATAAGAACTCAAGCTTTGTAATGATCAAAGTCTAAGAAGTGTTCAATGTCCATACTTCATGTCCCAGGTATGATAAACCTTAGATTGACCTTAGGGTAGGTCACTTTGGCTAAATAATTCATTTGAATATTATTACATGATTTTGGTATATTTCTAAGACAAGTCCTAGACCTTGTTCGACTAGTCCTAATACTGTCTTGACCAGTCTAAGAAGTTCCAAGACCAGTCCTAGAATTGTTGCAATTTATCAGATTTTCTAGTTCGGCTACAACCAGTCCTGGAGTCTGCTCGACCGGTCGTGGGATGGTCTCGACTCGACCTTCGACCAGTCGTAAAGCTATGACTCAAACTCCAGTGACTAAATCAAGTGTCGCATGACTAGTCGTTCAGGGGTCTCGACCGGTCATGGACTGCCTTTGACCAGTCGTGGACTGCCTACGACCGGTCGTACAACGGTCTGATGCGATCGCGCTCAAAAATTCAAAAATCAGTTTATTGCAAGACCAGTCGTAGTGACCCTAGGAACAGTCGAAGACAAATTTCTTCAGCTATAAAAAGCACACAAATTTCAGAGTTTCATATTGAATATTAAGTAAATTCAAGGCTCCACTCTGAGATAAGTTTGTGTTTGTTTTTAAGCTATTTTGTGCATAATTGCTTTCTCTTTTAGCTAGCTTATTTAATTTGATTTTGTTCATATATTCCAATCTCATTTGAAAAGAGGAATTGCATTATTCCTTCTTCTTGGAATCAAAATCAAATATAGCTACGCCCAACTGGTTAAATCTAAAATCAATTAGAATTTAGAACCATATTAAAGTGAGTAGTGGACATTGAACTTCTATATTCGAACATCTACTCCGATGGGTTCTACCGGGCTGCTACGAAAAGGAGAAATCCAGGTATTTTACAATTTTGTAAATTCCATTCTCTTTTGGTTTTTGTTTGAGATTCGCCAAAAAAATCTCAATTTGTGTGGTTATCTGAGGAGAGTCAGAAAACTCAGAAGTGTGGGTTTTTGAATTGTGTAAGCCCAAGTGAAAAAGATACAATTGTAAAGGTTTTGGGTGAACGTGTGAAAACCTATTTGATAGTAAATGCTAATATCCCCTGTGTGAGGATATTAGGAGTGGAGTAGCATTCTGTGTGGCTGTTGAAAGACAGTTGGTGTACACACAGGTGAACCATTATAACTCTTTGTCTTGTGGATTGAATGCTTGCTTAAATTTCATATCATTTATCATTCAATTTTTGTGGATTGTAAGTGTGGATGTGAATGTTGTAACAATTTACATTTTAAGCAAGTGTGAGGATTATTGTAATAAGTTAGATCTCTATTTCTACAATTTATTTCAATTCCTTGCTATTTGGTTATTTTTATTCAGATTGAGTTATTGATTCAAAAGATGTTCTAGAAATAATGTTGTCCTACCATAAGCCCTTGTTTATTATGGTGTAAGGTTGTCCTTAGAACTGAATTTGTATCAACCTCTCAATTCTTATTTATTGAGGTTGAATTGATTTCAGTATTATGAATTGATCTACAATTGTAAGGCAATATATTTATCTTTATTCCGCTGATTTTATTTTAATTTGGCATAGTCCTATTCACCCCCCTCTAGGACATATAGCTTGGCCATTTCAAGTGGTATCAGAGCCTAATAGCTCGTTCTTATTGCTTTTTTGGATTTATATACTGAGCTAACGATCTAAGCTATATAAATAAGATGTCAAATTTTGATAGCCTATCAGTCACTAGGCCTCCATCCTTTGATGGCTCCAACTATGCGTATTGGAAAGCCAGAATGAGGATCTTCCTCAAATCAATGGATGAGAGTATGTGGCAAGCTACAATGACTGAATGGAGCACTCCTACCATTGAAGTAACTGGTATCAATGGATTAAAATCAATGAGAGTAACACCGTATACTTCCTGGTCCACACTTTAGAAAAGTGAAAGTAGTGCCAATGTAAAAGCACTAAATGCAATCACTTGCACACTATCACCGGATGAGTTCAAAAGAATCATATCCTGTGATACTGCAAAGTAAGCCTGGGATATCTTAGAAATGACACACGAGGGTACATCAATTGTTAAAAAATCTAAAGTCCAACTCCTCACTACCAATATGAAGAAATTCATATGGAGGAAAATGAAATGTTTATGGACTTTTACACAAGATTAAATGACATTGTAAACTCAATGTGGGGTCTTGGCGATAAAATCCCAGAAAGTAAAGTGTGTGCAAAGATATTACGCTCACTTCCTGAACGGTTTAACTCTAAAGTAACTGCGATCCAGGAACTTTGTGATACGGACAATATGAGGGTAGAAGAACTAGTTGGTTCTTTACAAACCTATGAGTTAAACTTTAAAGCTCATAAAGGTAAATCTATAGCTTTGAAATCGTCTAAAAATGTGTCTGAAGAAAATTCTGATTCTTAAGATGATATGGCTCTTTTAGCAAAGAAGTTTTATAAGATTTTCAAAAGTAAGAAAAGAGTTGATTTTCAATCAAATGATAAAAAGAAATTTAGACCTAAAACTCGAAAATCTTTGAAAGACAGTCAGTGTTACAACTGTCATGAATATGGGCATTTAGCAAACAAATGTCCTAAAAAGGACAAACCCAAAAGGAAGAGTATGTTGGCTATTTGGGATGAATCATCTGAGTCTGAAGCTACTTCTGATTCAGAAGATTCTGAAACCGAGTCGGGCAATGAAGTTAAGGCCCTCATGACTCTAGCCAAGTTTACTTTTCAGATCACGATGATTCAACAAGTGAAGAAAATTTTAATAGTGATTATGAAAATGAAGAAGATCTTCAAGATGCTTATAATGCCTTATATAAGGAAAGTTGTAAAATTGTTGTCAAACTTAAACTTCAAAAAGAAAAGTTTTCTAAACTCAAAGAATGTTTTGAAACTCTTGTTTTATAAAAATCACAAATTTTAAATTGTTTCAAAAAGTCAAAATGTGATTTGAAATTCAAAACCTCCTTGATTGATGATTTGAAATATGAAAATGAGAAACTTAAAAATGAAGTATCTTCTCTTCTGAGTTTGAAGGATACATGAAGATATGCCCAAGGTGATTCAAAGTTAGAAAAATTATTATCCGGATCAAGAAAATGTGGCGATCGATCCGGGTTGGGCTATGATAAAAATACATCTCCTAAACAGAAGAATACTTCTCCCAACTTTATGAAAGGAGAGGCTTCTAACTCAAAAGGAAAAGGTACTTGTCAAAATTTTTCTAAAAATACAAAAACTTTTCAAAAACCTAAAAGCAGTTATTTTAAAAATCAGATCAGAAATCCTCTTGTTGAAAAAATAGTTGATTTACTTAACAAGCTCTTAAAATCTAACTCAGTAGGTCATTCCTACAACATCAGACAAAAGAAGATCAACTATGTTCCTAAACCCAAAACAGTTATGAAATGGGTTCCTAAAGTTGTCTGCTTGGTTGCCCACACTGCTTTTAAAGCAACAAGTCATTCAAAATGGTACCTAGACAGTGGATGTTCCAGGCACATGACAGGTGACAAAGCTTTATTCACCGATCTAAAAGACATGACTGATGGGTCAGTCACATTTGGTGATGGTAGCAACTGCAAGATTATTGGCCAAGGTACGGTTCAACTTTATAATCTTCCCCTATTTAAGAATGTTTTATAAGTTGAGGGACTAAAACACAACCTTTTAAGCATATTTCAAATATGTGACAACAACCATAGTGTTAAATTTTCTAATCAAGGTTGTGAGATTATAGATAAAAAGGGTTCTGTAATATTAACTGGTTGCAGAACTTCTGAAAACTGCTATATAGTAAGCAATGCTAGCTCATCTAATCGAACGTGTTACATGGTCCATACCGATGAGACAGAATTATGGCATAAACGCCTTGGACATGTACATTACCGGAATTTATATAGATTGAGCAAAGGAGAACTTATTAGAGGTTTACCTAAAGTGCAGAAAGTAGACAAAATATGTGGTGAATGCCAGTATGGTAAACAAACTAGGAGCTCTCACAAAAAGGTGAACTTAAATACCACATCTAGACCACTCGAGCTTCTCCACATGGATCTTATAGGACCAACCAGAACGGAAAGTCGAGGTGGCAAAAAATACATCTTGGTCATCGTAGATGATTATACAAGATACACTTGGGTTTCATTTTTAAGAGACAAATCAGAAACTCTTAATTAGGTGAAAAATATTATCAAACGGATCCAAACTGAAAAATGTTCTCAAGTCAGTAAGATCCGAAGTGATCATGGATCCGAGTTTGTAAATAGCGATTTTGAGAAACTCTGTAGCGATCAGGGAATATCACATGAATTCTCTGCGTCTAAAACTCCTCAACAAAATGGTATTATGGAAAGGAAAAATAGAGTAGTCCAAGAAATGAGAAATGTTATGTTGAATAGCATGAAGCTCCCTAGAAATTTATGGGCTGAAGCAGTGAATACCGCCTGCTATATTATTAACCGTGTTTATATTTGCAAATCTAATAATAAAACGGCTTATGAAATGTGGTTTGAGAAAAAGCCTACTGTCAAATACTTTCGAGTTTTTGGCAGCAAGTGCTATGTTTTACGTGACCGTGAAAATCTGAGAAAGTTAGACACTAAAAGTGATGAAGGGATCTTTTTAGGATACTCTTTAAACAGTCGTGCATATCATATTCTGAACAACAGGACCGGTGTAATTCAAGAGTCTATAAATGTAGTAATTGACGATCACTTGAATACACCTGCCCCTAGTTCAGATAATGATGAAGCTCTTATATTTGAAAAACCAGATACTTCATCAAGTGAAACTAATTCTGAATTAAGGACGGTTAAAGATCATCCAACTAATCAAATTCTTGGAAACCCTCTCACTGGTGTGCGCACTCGTAGACAATTAGAAGACATATGTAACTATGTATGCTTTACATCCCAGATAGAACCGGTTAACGTAAAAGAAGCACTTTCTGATGAAAACTGGATAGTAGCGATGCAGGAAGAACTTCATCAGTTTGTCTGAAATGATGTCTGGTATCTTGTTCCTAGACCTAAAGATAAACACATAATTGGAATAAAATGGATTTTCAAAAATAAGTCTGATGAATTGAGAAATATCATTCAAAATAAGACAAGACTGGTTGTGCAAGGGTACACACAAATTGAAGGGATTGATTATGATGAAACTTTTGTCCTAGTTGCTCGCCTTGAATCAATCAGACTTTTCATATGTATTGCATGTTTTAGAAAATTTAGAATTTTTTAAATGGATGTGAAGAGTGCATTTTTGAATGGCGACTTACATGAAGAGGTATATGTTGAACAACCGACTGGGTTTGAAGACCCTAAGCTTACCAATCATATATACCGTCTTAAAAAGGCTCTCTATGGTTTGAAACAAGCTCCCAGAGCATGGTATGAAAAATTGACTAAGTTCTTACTAAGTCACAATTTTCAGATGGGTAGTGTCGATAAGACGCTCTTTGTTAAGAAACATAACGATGATATCTTAATGGTTCAAATCTATGTTGATGATGTAATTTATGGATCAACTTGTACTAACATGACTGTTGAGTTTGCAGATCTGATGAAATCTGAATTCGAAATGAGCATGGTTGGTGAATTAAATTATTTTCTAAGGTTACAAGTAAAACAACAATCTGATGGAATTTTTATTTCACAAACTAAGTATGCATTGAACTTAATTAAGAAGTTTGGATTTGAAAATGGTAAGAATTTTGATACTCCTATGAGTACAACTCTAAGACTCTCAAAAGACTCTACAGGTAAAGATGTAGATCCTAAATTGTATCGTAGCATGATAGGTAGCTTACTTTACCTAACTGCAAGTAGACCTGATATTGCTTTAAGTGTTGGAATTTGCGCTAGATTTCAGTCTAATCCTAAAGAATCTCACTTAACTGTTGTTAAGCGAATTATTCGATATGTCACAAGTTCAGTTAATCTGGGTCTTTGGTATCCCTATGATACTAGTGTTCAATTGGCTGGGTATTTGGATGCTGATTGGGCAGAAAATATAGATGATAGAAAATCAACTAGCGGTGGTTGTTTTTACATTGGAAACTGTTTAGTTTCTTGGTTTAGCAAGAAGCAAAGTTCCATATCACTCTCAACTACTGAGGCTGAATACATTGCAGCAGAAAATGCATGTACTCAGCTGGTTTGGATGAAACGTATGCTGAGTGATTATGGAATCGCACAAGACTCGATGGTTTTATACTGTGATAATTCCAGTGCGATAAACATTTCAAAAAACCCAATCCAGCATTCACGTTCTAAGCACATTGACATTGGTTTCATTATATTCGTGAATTAGTGGAAAAAAATAATATCTTTAGAATATATTCCTACCGAGACTCAGCTTGCTGACATTTTCACTAAACCGCTCGATAAAAGCAGGTTTAACAAATCGAAATTTGATTTTGGTATGTGCAATTTTAAATGATTGATCATGCATCTTTGTATCATATTGTATATAATGTTAATATGTTATTAATTTAAATTTCAAAATTTTATGGAAATTGCATATTTTTTTCTGGTCTAAGTCCGGTCGAGGACGTGCTCGACCAGTCTTGATACGACCGGTAGAGTATGTCCCAAGACCGGTCGTGCGCGCGCTGACCTCCTTAATTTGGGAAAAACACTCTTCTTCTTCATTCTAACCTTCCTCACCTACAAGCCGAGCTTCGACTAGTCGAACCCTTGTGGTCGATTCTTTCAAGTTAGAGCAGTTTTCCTTGCTTTCTTGAAGAATCTTAATATTTTCTCTTAGATTTCTTGATTATTGTTGTCCATTTTATATAGATCTTCAACTTTTTGGGTTTTTCTTCCTTTTTGTTGAATCTAGAGAAACTCATCTTTATTTTCTTGAAATTTCTTTCATTTCTTCAAGAAATATGGATTCTAGAGGTAAAAAGAAAAATCCTAGAGGTGCTTCTTCTTCTCGATCGAATGTTATCACTAGACGCCATCTTAGAGCTCCTAAAGATGATCCACCTCATGTACGTGATTTGCGTATGTGCAATGTCATTGTTGAAAAAGTCGTTGATTTAAACCATATCGCTCATTTCGGTCTTTTTCCTCTTCTTCAATCTATAGGTTGGGAAAATATTTTAGGCTGGGGTGGGCCGGCATACCAGTCCATAGCATAGGCCATGGTTGCATGCATATCTGACTTTTCTGCTGAGTAATTGACTTTTACTATTGATACTAGAGAAGGGCCTTTTCATGTTGATCGACATTTAATTTCAGGCCTTATGGATATTCAAGTAAATGATGATGGTATTCATCCAAGCGCACTTGCTGAGAAAGTGTCAGAATCGGAAAAACGTACTTATACTAGAACATCGTGTAACATGAATGCACCATGGACTGCCAATGGAAATGCCTTCAAAACCAGGTACTTGTTACTCAAATATAGAGTTTTGCATCGTATTTTCACTTCTAATCTGTATCCTCGCTCTGGAAACAAGACTGAGTTGACTTTGTTTATGGTTCGTATTTTGTACTCGATCATTACTAGTGCTATCCTTATGTTTGTGACCGAAAATGTCTAACAAGGAGAAAGATAAGAAGAAAACTACAGCGAAAAAAATCGGCTACGGGAAATGCCGTTTGAAAGAGTGATAAATTTGTAAGACTGCAGCAGTATCATGAACGTATGGATGCGTGTGACAAGAAGAACAAAGCCAAGATGAAAGAAGCCGAAAATCGTCTCCTACTGCAGTAGCGGAATGCAGGATAGTGAGAGATGGTTGCAGTGATTAACACCCCTATCCAATTCAATAATGCTCCCATCTGTTTGTTGATTGGTTACTTAGACCATACCCTAACATACTTATCTCACTTTTTTTATCATGCTTCTAATCTTGTGAATGTGGGTTGAGAGATGCTTGCAGTGATCACAGTCCCCCATCCACTTCAATACTGCACTCTCCTTGCACAACTGTCCATATCTTTGATCTTTGATATGAATGTTAGATGTTTATGAATCTATGAATACTTAGATTTGAAATATAATATGTTTGCTGCGTAGTTTAGATTGTAGTTTTCCAATCTAACTTAGGCAATTAACATGTATTTTCGTGGCATTTAAATGTCGTGTTAAACGATACTAATGGTTTAATACATGCATAGAATATTATGAAAAATCTCTTAAACGATTAGTGTAAATAAAATAATACCACAAAAGAAAAGAATAAATGAAGAAACAAGAGATATATCCATTTCTCATCTCCTGTAAATCCCTGCAAACCCTAGATCTTTACTCTTATGATCGAAAATGTCTAACAAGGAGAAAGATAAGAAGAAAAATACAGCGAAAAAAATTGGCTACGAGAAATGCCCTATCTACATGAGTGATAAATTTACAAGACTGCAGCAGTATTGTGAACATTTGGATGCGTATGACAAGAAGAGCAAAACCAAGATGAAAGAAGCAGAAAATCGTCACCTGCGGCAGCAATGCAGGCCAGTGAGAGATGGTTGCAGCGATTAATCCCCTATCCACTTCAATAACGCTCCCTTCAGTTTATTGCTTGGTTACTCAGACCATATCCTAACACACTTATCCTTTTTTTTGTTTTTTTTTTTTTTTTTTTATAATCATGTTTTTTATTTTGTGAATGTTTGTTGAGAGATACTTGCAGCGATCATAGTCCTCCATCCACTTCAATACTGCACTCTCCCTACACAGTTATTCATATGTTTGATATGAATGTTAGATGTTTCTGATTTTATGAATACTTAATTTGAGATATAGTATGTTTGTTGCCTAGGTTAGATTATAGTTTTCCAACTACGATTCTATAAAATAAAAAAAAAAGAAGAAAAAAAAGAAGAAAAGAAACAAGAGATAAAGATACACAAAGAATTTGTGGTTCAACAATATTTCTTACATCCATGGGACAATAAACCAAGATTTCTTGTTCACTAAATCAAATAGAATTGTAGGTGAATACAAAGCTTCTCTCATCCTCATGTACACCTTGATATATATCATAAATCCAATTTTATTTTATATACAACATATCTCAAGAGGATTCACATGCCATATTCTCAAAACCTAATTTATAAATATGAGAGAGAGATGGACCATTTTCAATTAAAAAACTGTTAACATATATTGCCACTATAACATTCTCTAACATAAAGGATAGTTTCTCTTATAGTGAAAAGTTGCCTAAACATCACTTATCATTATATAATAATAGCCCTGAAAGAAGTCCTACACCTGACAAATTTCTTCCTATTAACATACTTTGTCAATATATCCACTACGTAATTGTTGATGTGAATTTTTTATTATCAAATCCGCTAATCTTTCACTAAGTCATGAATATAATGATACTCTACATTAATGTACTTGGTCCAAGCATGAAATATTGAATTGTTAGTAAAGCGATACATTTTAACTATTGCAATAAATTGCCAACACTATCTATTATATTTTAATTTCTTCTAGCAATTTCTTCAACCGAATACCTTATATCCATGTGCATTTGACATCTATTCTTCTGGACGAGGATACCATGGATTATAGTCTCAACATCTAAATACTACACCATTGACCAAAGAGAAAACTTGACTAGTAATTGATTTTTTTTTTAAAATTTATTACATAATCTGCATAAATAAACTCAACAATATATCTACTTAAAATTTTCATATATCTATTGATTGATCTTAGTGTTATACAATATATATTTTGATGCACACTATGACAAATATAAAGCTCCCTACTGCTAATTAATATAGTATTTAAAATATATTTTTCTTCATTGTTTTTATAATGAAAAATTAATTTTAAGGTTACTTTTACTTTATAAAAAAATGGATTACTAATTTACAAAAATTATATATATATATATATATATATATATATATATATATATATATATATATATATATATATATATATATATATATATATATATATATATATTAGTGTAAAACTCTTTCAACATAACTCTTTTTAAGTTATATCAATTTTTTTTTATATCTTTTTTATATATACTTGAGTATAATCATCTGAGGAATCTGATTAATTACTCTTGAATCACATTAGTTTTCCTAACTAAACGACCTTTTAACATTATAATACTATCTCTATTAGTACTTAAAACCAACATATTATCCATGCACACTAACAAAATAATTAATGAAGTTAACCATAATATAACCACAATGATTAAACCTCACATCTCTATAATCTTAAGCTTAGAATGAAGGAATCAAATTACTTATACAAAAGCCTTATGGTAAACCATAAAATAATATGTTCAATAAGTAAACAATATATTTCTTGATTTTTTTTTTTTTTTCAACAAAGCTTTTGAGCATTTATATTTTATTATTAAGATTTTTATGAAACTAATTTTTACATTTAACTGCTCAAGCTCTACCCTAAACACCATTGTTACATTCAACTTAATAAAATAATACTTGAACACACAACTTGAGAGAAAATCTCATTAAGGTTAATACTTATTTCTTAGCATACCTTTTTTTTTTCATCCCCAATCAAGCTTTATATTTCAATATTTTCATTATTATTTTTCTTCGGCTTGTAAGTCCATATTTTTCAAATATATCCTTTCGTTGTTTGGGTAATTCAACCACATACCAGAACTTGTTCTATGTAGCTATTTTATCACCTCAATAAATGATCTCCATTGGTTGACATCCACAAATTCACATGTCTCTCAAGTATGAATAGGGTTTATACTTTTCTGTCATAAAAGCATGAGTTACTTCTATTATCCTTGAACTGTTGTCAGACTCTTTTAAATTGACTTTAATTACTTTGAGCTTTAAAACAATACTTCTTCTATATTCTTCTTATCAACTTCATCTCTAACTATATTGACAACTTGTTAATCTTATGAGTCAAAAAAATAATTTTAAACATCTCTTGAAGATATAAATTCAATCATCTTCAATAATTTTGAGCTAGCTTGTTGCTTTCTTTTTTGCATTGAGTCTTTACTAAAATAATATCTCAATCAATTATAAACTAATAAGCAGTAGAATCCCACAATCTATACTCCTTTGTTTCATCTACATAATAGAAAAATATACTTTTTGGAACTCAAATATTTATTTGGTCATTAGGTATCTACATATGAGCATCCCAACCAATTTGAAGAAATGGATAATTAATAAGTTTTCTTACCTATAACTTTCGAAGATTTTGCAATATAAGCAGTTGTATGGAAATAATTCATCAACAAACAATATAAACTGGTTCTTCCTAAACACACTACTTGAATTTAATTGAATTTAACATGTACCTACTACTATCTAATAACATACAATTCATACTTTCAATTACTCACTTTTATTATAAAGTAGTGGAGACCATATAATGCCTCTCAATGTAATGTTTATTACAAAAGTCTTAAGATTTTTTTTAAAAAAAATTCTCTGATTTTATTGGTTTTCAAATACTTAATTTTTTCAACTAATGTTTTAAAAAACTTCAAAAAAAAAGTTAGAAGCATCATGTGGTCTAAATTTTTTATCAATAGATTTTTAACCTAAAAATAAATTTTAACCAAGAAGTACCTTTTGTACTTACTTGCTCATGTAATCTAACCATCTATGTTAGATTATAACTAATTCCATTATGGTATTGGTAATAATAGCATCTCCATCCATGATCACTTATTAATTAATATAAACTAACCACCACCACTCCTTTTAAAGCCTGCTTGGTTTTTCAATTTCCTCAAGGTACAAAGTAAATGAACCATCGTTATTAATGTTTCTAGATTTTTGATTAAATAAGAATTATGACTCATAAATCGAGAGTCACGGGTAAAGTAATTAGGTATATTAAATTGTAATCATTATATTTTTCACATTATAAAACTATTACTTTTACTCAAATTTGTGGGGGAAACAAACAATGTAGCAAAATTATCGTTGTAATTAAATATAAGTCATGTTATGTCAAATATTGCATATTAGACCCCAGTTATTATCTGAATTTACGAACATGATACTGTTTAACATCCTATTTTAATTGTGTCTGTGTTGCAAGGTGAATCTAAGAGCTTTAACTGAAAAATGGTGCTAAAGGCATGAATTTAATGCACAAGAGTCATCAAGGCAAGGGACGGTTATTAGAAGACCGAGATCAAAGAATTTACACGCCAAAGATCTGAGAAAATCAAGTGATCAATGATAAAAGGGGCCTGAAAATCATCCTGAATGCAAGATTATAGGGTTCCTACCATCTGTTTGGATTAAAACTTTATATCTGGCCTGAGAACCCTAAATTAACCGTACATGTCGAATTTCAACCCTTGGATTCCTGTGAAAGTGGCCCGACGGTCAGATCAGCCCATGAATCATCGTTCTAGGGTCCACATGATATTTGGATATGCTTACATTTTGGTCTTGAACCCTTAAATTAGATGAGAAACAGATTGGACAGTGTAGATTTCTCAAAAACATCACAAGTGGACCCCACAGCTACCGTAAGGTACACAATGCATGTGCACCAGCTGTGCACCGTACCTAAAATCGGGTCAAACTGAGTTTGACCCGATAACTCCCACCGAAGAAGGGATTCTTCCTCTTCTTGTTTCAGCGGACGGACGACACTCGTCTGGGATCATATTGTGGGCCACCATCTTGATTCAACGGGCTGATCTGACCCGTCCATTATAACCCCATGGTCCGTCTTACCAAGGCCTAGGTGACACAATTCCAAGAAACAGCGAGGATGGGTTCCCAGCCGTTCAAACGCAGGATGGACGGTAGAAAGAAAAATCCTGTGGGCCACACCGAATCCAATCCGAAATCATCCATTTCTAAATGGTTTTTCGACGCACATCTAATGAACGGGGTGGATTTGTCTGAAAACATCACTGTGGGGCCCATCGAATATGTCAGCGAATCCGCATGCGTAATGTAGTCCGGGAAAATCGGATTTTTCGGAAGTAGTGGCCCACCATTGTTGATCGAATGGTTGATTCGGACCGCCCATATTATAGACCATCCAAAATCGTCCAAAGGGACGTTGTTTTTAAAGTCTTTGGTGGACGCTAAGAGAACCGGCGGGAGCGGCATTCTCGAGCTTTCACGCAAAGCTGCGCACGTTGCTGCAAAATTTCTCCAGCCAACTGACCTGCTGCATAACTTGCACATCAACACCAGCATCGACTTTCGACTCTTATAAAAAGGAACGAGAGAGAGAACGTGGGGGATATCTTGTGCACGTGGAAAGAGAGAGAGAGAGAGGCCTTCCTCAGCTTTTCTTCCTTCTTTCGGTTTTTCTTCTCCTTTTATGCTTTCCTGAGATTTTAGTCCATCATGATTATGATAGGCTAAACCTCTTAGCTAGGGCTAAGAGGTGAAGCTTGTAGTGTGACTTTTTCTTTATGCCTTTTGATTCACGTTTAATCTGAATTGATTTTAATTCTAGTTTGATTATAAGGGATGCCTTTAGTTTTTAATGGTTTGTTGTAACTTAAATTACAATAGATCTGCGATAGCTTTTAGCTTGTTCTTTTCATTATTATGATTATGAGGTTAAGAGGCCATGTTGTTCACTATCATCTCCTGGACATGGTTGGATGATGGAACTGTTCCTAACATTCATAACTCTCTCAGATTGGTTGTGGATTGGTTAAATTCTGTTGTTTGCTTTGTCTCATGGGCATGACCTGTTGATGGAATCAATTCTAATTCTCATACCTCTTATCCATTGATAACTAGATCAAAGGATGTTCATAATTGTTTTTAATGAATTATCTTCCATCTGAATGAGGATAAAACTCTGATTCCAGTTGTGTTCTTGAATCAAGTATAGATCGCCCTGATTTCTACAAGTTTTAGTTTAATATTTCACCATTGTTCTCTTAAATTTCTCTGGTTTAGATTACATCTTCTTCTAGTTCTAATTCGAGTTACTTTCAGATTACGTACAAGGTTCAGTCCCTGTGGATTTGACCTTGGTCTTACCGAAATTATTACTACATCGCGACCCTACACTTGGGGTTGTGAACATGTTACCAAACAATTACAAGAGTAAATAATTATTACCTAGTTACAATCATTTACCATTGTAATTGAAAAACCAAATAGACCCTTATAGTGTTTAATTGACCACTTTTTCTCTAAAATTTTATAATTATCTTCATCATATTTACCTATTAATAGAAGACTCATTCTTTAGGTTCAACATTCACACACTTAAAATTATACATGTGATACCATCAAATATAGTGATTCTAACATTATAGACCACATATATTTACATGCACTTCATCACCTATAAAAAAAATGTGCCACCATCATTCAACCAATATATGTCAAACTAATCACTACTCAGTGTTATATGAAAAGAATATCTATAACGCCCCGAATTTCAAGGGTCGAGCAAAGGCTCAACTCGTTAGATCCGTCGCATCACTTATGCGACATAAATAATGATGATTAATGTTGTCTGTATTAGTGCATAAAACATGAATGAGATTCACTATTCAGTATATCATACTCAAGAGGCAATTGGATTACGCAAGCAGAATACTGTGATAGATATATAAAGCACATCAGTGGTTGTAAGTCCCCAGAGTATGAACCTGTCACCAGGTTAAATAATAACATGTATAATTCCAAAATTTACAAAATGATAAAATGTAATGTTCAACTAGTCCGTATCCCTGTAATCCCTGCGTTGCAACTCTAGGTCTAAATAGACCCACTAGAGAGTTGCATATAGGAGAACTCCTCCTTGTTATCATAAAAGTCGGCCTCTGTCTCATAAGCCTCGCCGTCATCTGAAACTAAAACAGGGTCTGGTTGGTATTTTAAAACACCGTCCTAGAGTGGGAGTGAGTGATCAACTCAGTGGAGCTATAAGCTAAAGGTTAACAGGTTATCAATTCAATCAAGCAGTAATGATAAAACAGTACAACAATCATGTCCTAAGTACTCTTGTTAATGCAATAATGATATGCTATAATGATGCATGCCCTCACCTGCACTCCCTCAGCGACATCATCTCACTTTACTGTGCAACACCTGTTCCTTCCTGTCTATAATACGTGTCGGTTGCAGTACATAACTAGCATATTCACTCAACTGTACTTACTCTCATTTGATAATGTGAGAAGGATCAGGAGCGTATTTCTTCAGCATCGATACGTGAAACACGTTGTGCACGCTTGCGAGTGGTGTGGGCAAAGCAAGGTGGTACGCTACCATACCCACTCGGTCTAGAATCTGGAACAGACCAATAAATCGATGCGTGAGTTTTCCCTTCTTTCTAAATCGAAGGACTCCCTTCATGGGGGAAACCTTAAAAAACACATGGTCCCCGACCTCAAACTTTAGCTGTCGCCATCTCGTATCGGCGTAACTCTTTTATCTACTTTGTACTCCAAGAAGTCGACGCCTGATAATGTCGATCTTATCTGAGCTCGCGTGTACTAACTCTGGGCCAATCAAACTCTTCTCGCCAACTTTTGCTCAGCAATGCAGTGCTCTACATGGGCGCCCATACAATGCTTCGTAGGGAGTCATGTCAATGCTTGCCTGAAAGCTGTTGTTATAGGGAACTTAGCATAGGGAAGACAGTCATCCCAATTGTTTTTAAAATCGAGCGCACATGCCCGCAACATATCTTTTAACACCTGATTCACCCATTCTGTCTGCCCATCTGTTTGTGGGTGGAACGCGGTACTAAACTTCAGTTTCACACCCATTGCTTCTTGGATGCAGTCTAAAAGATAGATGTGAATCGCGTGTCTCGATCCGACACAATCTCCATAGGCACTCCATGCAGACGTACTATCTCCTTGATGTACAGCCTGGCCAAATTGTCTACTGAGTTTGAGACTCTAATCGGGAGGAAATGAGTTGACTTCGTCAATTGGTCCACAATCACCCAAATGGAGTCATGTCTCTTCCTCGTCTTCGGTAACCCTGAGATGAAATCCATGGAAATGAAATCTCATTTCCGTTTAGCTATGGGCATGGGCTGATGTAATCCAGGAGGTCGGCGATGTTCGGCCTTGACCTGCTGGCATGTGAGACAACGAGAAACATAGTCTGCTATGTGGGCCTTCATGTTGTCCTACCAAAATGAACGCTTAATATCTCGATACATCTTCGTACTACCAGGATGCATCGCCATCTTCGAATTGTGAGCAGCTTCGAGAACTTCCCTTCTCATTTCACAAAGATTTGGGATGCATGGGCTGTCACGATAACATAAACCCCATCCGAACCAACTCTCCATTCAGAGTCTTCATCGTCACTAGCTCGCTTTCTCAACTCTACCAACCATTCATCTTCCCCTTGAGTCACTATGATACCGTCATTGATAAGTGGCTGGACACGAATATGTGCGACACTCTCGAACGGCTCCTCTACCATAAGCTTCTGCTTAAAATCTCGCACAAATTCTACCATATTCCACTCCTCTATCATTAGCAGAGCCACAAATGTTATCGTCTTCTTGTGGTCAACGCGTCTGCCACAAGGTTGGCCTTGCCAGGATGGTAGGACACTTCAAACTTGAAGTCTTTCAAGGTTTCCATCCATTGTCGCCGCCTCATATTGAAGTCTCTCTATGTGAATATGTATCTGAGGCTCTTATGTTTGTAAAAGAGCTCGAACTCCTCTCCGTAGAGGTAATGTCTCCAGAGCTTTAATGCAAAGATGACAGCCGCTAACTCCAGGTCGTGCGTAGGATAGTTCTCATCGTGCTTCCTCAACTGTCGCGAGGCATAAGCAATTACTCTGTCCTTCTGCATCAAACACAACCCAAACCAACACGAGATGCGTCGGTGTATATCATATATTTGACCCCCTGCTTTGGCAATACTAGCATGGGTGTGGATGTCAACTTTTCCTTCATTTCCTGAAAGGCTGCTTCTGCCTTCTCATTCTAGGCAAACTTAAGATCCTTTCGAGTCAGCTGAAACAATGGTCTGCTTATCTTGGAAAAATCTATAATGAATCAACGATAGTACCCCGCCAGGCCGAGAAAGCTCTTCACTTCAGTAACCGAACCGGGCTGCTCCCAGTCCTGAACTGCGGTCACCTTAGCAAGGTCCACAACTATCCATTTCTTGGACACCACATGTCCCAGGAACTTGACTTCTTCTTTCCAGAAGTCACACTTCTTGTACTGAGCAAACAACTGGTTCTTCCTGAGTGTATCAAAGACTGCTCGCAGGTACTCCTCGTGATCCTTCTGACTCTTGGAGTATATCAGGATGTCATCTATAAATACGATGATGAATCGGTACAGATACGGCCGAAACACCCGGTTCATAAGATATATGAACACGGCTGGTGCGTTTGTTAGTCCAAACGACATCACAAGGAACTCATAGTACACAAAACTGATTCTGAACGCTGTTTTCTGCACATCCTCATCCCTGACACGTAACTGGTGATACCCTTACTGTAAGTTGATTTTTGAGAAATATTGTGCCCCTTTCAATTGATCGAACAAATTGTCTATCCTAGGCAAAGGATACTTGTTCTTCACTATCACTTAATTCAACCTACGATAATCAATACACAATTGTAGCGATCCGTCCTTCTTCTTCACAAACAACACGGGTGCTTCCCAAGGAGATACACTCGGTCGTATGAAGCTTGCATCTAATAGATCATCGACTTGTCTCCTCAGTTCCTTCATTTCACATGGAGGCATAAGATAAGTCGGTAATAAAATGGGTGTCGCACTAGGCACAAGGTCGATAGTAAAGTTGATCTCGCGCCGAGGAGGTAGTCCCGGGATCTTCTTGAACACTTCCCAGAAGTCCTGGACCACGGGCGTGTTCCCAAGCGTCGAGCCATCAACATTCTCCAATAAGGAAGCGTAATAACTTATGCGACAGGGCCAACTGACCTGAACTGGAAAGGTAAAGGCCATGCCCTTAGGTGCACGGGTTGTCTCCACTCTGGTATCGCAATCGATCTCTGCCTTCATCTCGATGAGCGAATCCATACCAAGGATAACGTTGTAATGCCATAGTGGGGCAACAATTAGGTCAACGAGTACTGTCCGGCTTCCTTAGTCTATCGAGCAATCCTTACAAATCTTGGTAACATCTGAAAAGGTCCCTGTGGCGGTAAGGATTCTCACCCCCTTCATAGGAGCTGTTTCCAACACTAGTCGCTTGACTGCTGTGCATGATATTATGAAGATAGTGGACCCGATGTCCACCAATAGGAAGACTGGTGTACCTAGGATATGTGTTGTGACTTCAAAAGCCAATGGTGCTGTAACTGCTGTGTCAGATGCCTCAGCTGCAAGTGAGTGCACACGAGCTTGTTGAGGACGATTTGTCTGTGGTACCATAGGTCGTTGAGGGGGCCTACTTTGAGGTACATTAGGCCTATAGAAAGGCTGTGTTGGTGGTACTAAATGTACAGGTGGAGTCGAGATAGCCTGAGGAAGCTGGTGATTAATCTTCTGAGGCGGCGAGAAGCCGTTATCCCTCATCTTAGTGAAGCAGTATCTGTATGGCCCGACCTCTTGCAGTAGATGCACCACAGATTTCATCACCTCAGCTGGGTTGGTGGAGCCGTAAGTCTGGGAGGCGAGTCTCCACTTGGCCTCTTGCCGAGGAACGGCCTGCTCGACAAATCTAGTCAAGGCATAGGACCCATGGGTACACGTGTACGGGATAGCCTGTCCTTGTCCTGATCAGCTTGCAGAAAAATGCTCACTAGCTCAGCATAGTTGGGCATGCTAATGCAACACATCTTTGTGCGGATATCGGGCTGTAGACCATTGGAGAATCGCCGCATCTTCATCGGTTCGTTCGTTAGGATCAAAGGAGCATATCTGGGCAACTCCGTGAACTTGTTCTCCTACTCGGCCACGGTCATTCCTCCCTGACGGAGGTGAAGGAACTCTCCCTCCTTTTCGTTACGGTAGGTAAAGCGGAAGTACTTTCCGTGGAAGCGGGCCTCAAAAGCATCCCATGTCCACACGTAACCCTCGAGAACGGTCTGAAGGATGCTGTCCCACCAAAGGCTTACTTCCTTCTCAAACATATACGTGACCAACTCAACTTGCTCTGCCTCGGTGTAATGCAACGGGTTCAGCATCTTAGAGATGCGGTCAAGCCAATATTCGACCTCCTTGGGTCTGTGAGTACCCGTAAACGTGGGAGGTTGGAAGCACTGAAATCACTCAAATAGGCCGCTGACACTCCTGTTACCAGAAGGGTGTACAAGTGGTGCAGGCGGAACCATGTTCATGTTCTGGGCAAGGGCCCCTGCTATGGTGGTTCGAATCTGCTATTGATGCTACATAAGGAGCATCGTCTACTCCAACCTATCAGGAGGAGAAGCTGCTTGAGGCATGTGGGGCGTCGAGGTAGACGCACAGTTCTGCTCGGGAACCGGTGGTGTAGAAGGTGTTGGCCCATTAGTGGGACTAGTGGCTGGCAGAGAATCCATCATAGTCTCGTGATTCGGGCCCAAAATGGGGTCCGTATGGCTATCGCTTAGGGGAGGTGCCCCGTCACTCGATCTGCCAAGTGCGAGACGTGTAGTGCTCCGAGTGTTCTTAGGGGGCATTCTCTATATACAACATAGGGTGCAACATGCATGAGATTTAGCATAACAACACTCAATTTCCCAAGCATTTTACACATTCCATAACAAAAGTAGCTTCATGCATTTCATATAACCAAAATTGTGAGAAGACATGAGATGTAATCTTACATGGATCATGACTGAAGATGCATGTGATCTAATTTAAAAAAAGCTTAAAGCACTAAAACATACCAGCAACTCTACCATACTACTAAGCCTATCAAGGCTATAACATAAGAAAACTAGCAACAAAGCAAACTAAAAGATGACTACACATACGACTAGTCGTCCGAATCTGGTGATGGTGGAGGAGCACCCTTATCCTGCATACAGCACAGGAGGGCCTTCAAGGTGCAAGACACCTTCTTAAATCTCTACTTCATGTAGGCCTGACTCTCTTCAAGCTTGGCCTAGGTCTCTTTGACCTCATGTCTCATGGCGACTTGGCTCTCCTCAATCTGATCCAAGCGGGCCTCTATGGCGGTGCTCATGTGTAGCAGGAGGAGGTCCCTCATCAGACTCTTGGGCCTCCTCTTCTTCTTCCTGATCTCCCTCTTCATTACTGCCCTCATCTTCACTGCCTTCCTCACCACTTCCTTCTTCTTCGTCACCACTTTCTTCCTCACCTTCACTTCCCTCGACATCTTCACTCTCTTCTTTTGTATCATCACTCTGCTCCTCAAGTCGGGCTCGGTGTCACCTAAGGTCAATGCCCATGTTGTCAAAAGTGTTTTCACTGATAATGTGAATTGGGGCGACATCATCCATATGGAGTCGAAAATAGTAGTGGCGGGCCATCTTGCAAACAAGTCAACCAAAAGGTAGCGATGAGCTTTCCCTAGTAAACCGCGCAGTGTTGATTATCTGTGATAGGACAAGAGTAGGCAGGTACACTTTCTCTCCTTATCCAACTCCATACAAGAAGTCCACCATAAACCTTGTGGATTCGGTGCGGTTACTCCACCTAGGATACACGTTATACGTGCATATGTAGTGGAGTAGGCGGAAGTCATGTGTCATCTTGGATGAAGAGAGGCTATTTCCCCACCTCTAACGCTTGAGCTGGCCACATAGGAAACGGGTGCAACATCGTTTCTTCACTCACTTGCGAGGTTCTTCTCACTGTTGTGTACCACACCTTTTTCAACTGGCATAATGCAGGCAATCTCGTCCACACCAACTATAGTCTCCTGCCTTCCCAAAGGGATAGTAAACTGGAGAGGCTTCAGCAGTGGGTTCCGAATGTGGGCGTAGAAGGCTCGCACAACGCCTTCACTTGCATGGGTGTTTCCTTCAAATATGGGACTCCACCCATTTCCAGGAGAAATTCGATGACTGGATACGTCCCAAACAACTTCTCATTGACATGTGCCTCAAATACGACCTTATGGTTGCGGAACTTACCAAGGTTGACGTTCAGCAGTAGCGATCGCTCCAACGGAATTTTAGGATCGAGGTCCCGCTTGGACCTTCGTTCACGCTCGACACCCGCACTGGCTTCGGCGCCAGCCCTCTTCATAGTACGGCGTGGTCAGCTCGACCCGGCCTCATTCGGGGCCGCTCTCTTCTTTCCCAAAAGGGAAAGGAGCATAGAGATTGAGAAGATGGCGGTGATAACCTCGAAACGAACCATTTGGGAGTGAAAATGCTTGAAGGATGGGATGGGTTGGTGGGGTTTTGGAGGTCTTGAGACACAAAAGGAGGGCCTTTGTGCTTAATAGATGGAAATAGGGAAGAGAGGGAGATGAGAATGATAGTTTCAAGGCAATGGTGGTGAGTAGATGTTATAGGTAGAAGATTTGGAAGGTTATGAGACACAAAGAGGGCTTTTGTGCTAAAATGGGTGGAAATAATGAAGCTAGAAAGATGAAAATGATAGTTTCAAGGCAATGGAGGTGTATAGATGCAATGTGTAGAGAATTTAAAAGATGACAATGTGTATAGAAGGGAATTTGAGAGAGAAATGAGGGTTTGAGGGGTTTAGGGGATTTGTAAAACATGAAATGGGGGTAAATAGGGGGTTAGGGGAGTGAAATAGAGGCCTCACATGTGTGCAAGATCCCACCTGGCCGGGAGGTGGGCGGTGCGCCGACCGAGCGGTGCCGCTGCCCGGGCGCCGTGAAGCCGGGCAGTGCCACCGCCCGCTGCTTGGAACTCCGACGGTGGCTCCACTTATGGGCGGTGCCCACCCCTCCCCGGGGTGGTGAAAACACGCAGGACCCCCTTGGGTCCCTCTATAATTTACGGTGTGGCCCCTCACATCTGTTTGTAGTGCTTTCGGGTCCCAACTCGCACATATTCACGGTTTTTGGAGTGGTTTGAGCGTGGGATTCACCGAATTATCGTCCAAACCCGTCATTTGATGGTCTAGAAGGGGGTTGAGATGGTTTTATGTGATCTCAAACGCATATGGGGTGCATTTCAGCTATTAGTTTTGCCCGTCAGTGAAACTAGGAACTAGGAATCCTACGTTCATTTCTACATCTTATCGTCCCCACCTAAGTCAAAGTACATCAGTGTGCATCGTGTTACCATAACCCAGGTCCAGTTTAATCCAAATCATGCTTTGATACTAACTTGTAACTCTCCGTATTTCGAGGGTCGAGCAAAGGCTCAACTCCCGAGATCCGTCGCATCACTTATGCAACATAAATAATGATGATTGAATGTTGTCCGTATTAGTGCATAAAACATGAATGGGATTACACTAATTAGCATATCATACTCCAGAGACAATTAGATTACGCAGGTGGAAGACTGTAACGGATATATAAAGCATATCAGTGGTTGTAAGTCCCCAGAGTATGAATATGTCACCAGGTTAAATAATTACATGTATAATTCTAAAATTTACAAAATGATAAAATGTAATGTTCAACTAGTCTGTATCCCTGTAATCCTTGTGTTGCAACTCTAAGTCTACATAGACCCGCCAGAGAGTTGCATGTAGGAGAACTCCTACTCGTCATCATAAAAGTTGGGCTCTGCCTCGTAAGCCTTGCCATCATCTGAAACTAAAACAGGGTCTGGTTGGTATTTTAAAACACCGTCCCAGAGTGAGAGTGAGTGATCAACTCAGTGAAGCTATATGGTAAAGGTTAACAGGTTATTAATTTAATCAAGAAGTAATGATAAAGCAGTACAACAATCATGTCCTAAGTAATCTTATTAATGCAAGAATGATATGCTATAATGATGCATGCCCTCGCCTACACTCCCTCAGCGACATCATCTCACGATTGCACATGCAACACTCGGACACGTGCGCTTCCTCGCTAAAGCACATGCAATGTGGTGCATAGGCATGTTAGCCAATATTTAATTAAGCTTATTCATACAGCAGATTCGGGAAGCTAAGGTACCTCTCTTTATATCATTTAACCAAACAATGATCCATCTAGGTCGTAAATCCTAGTTAATCACATACGATAGGCAAGTTATAGGGCAACTTCACCCTGGAAAGCCGTAGATAGGCAAGTTCAGGTCACTACGAAGAGGCTCGTCACCTCAGCATAGGCCTAGTTTATGCTCGATGTCACTATGGAAAGGCTCGTCACCTTAGCGTAGGCCGACAACTCGAATACAGTGTCCCATACCACCGTATTCAGCTCACGAGTTTGGGTTACTCACTGGACACTACGGGGAGGCTCGTCACCCCAACGTAGGTCGACAGCTCGACCACGGTGTCTCATACCACCATGCCCGGCTCATGAGTCTTAGCGGATCATGGTACCAAGGTTAAATATGATATACATTGGTAAGTGGTACCTTAGATTCAAGCAGTAGCATCCATACATGGTAAACACACATTAGGCCAATCGGGTTACTTGACATGTTCGATTGGTACGAGCGTACGCTAAATTAATCGACATGGAGAGTATATGCACTCCTCGTGCCTAACCACTGTCGATAATCACCGTATGACTCGGATTCATCGAACGTATCCATTGTGGCAAAACTAGTTCGGCCGCTCGATTGGAAACCATTATCGATTGCCTGCACTACCTAGTAGTCCCAATCATACTCCATTGCAACAGGTAATCACATGCGATAATCTTAACAGTATTGAGCAAACAATTTAAACATGACAATCATTTGAGCATTTTATGAAAACACAAAATGAACATGTTATCACACACATATATTTCACCCATAAATTACATAGTGGAATTTAAGCTACTTGAAGGAATTTATACATATAACTAAGCTAGTTGAGAATCCTATCTCAACACCCTTAATAAGTACTATTCATCAAACATTAACTCATTCAGACATTTTATCAAACACTTAGACTATGCATTTCAACATACATGAAATAAATTAGATATAACATATATTAGGGCAAATCCTTTTACAAAGGAGTTGTCATACATATAACAATCACATAATTCCATATCCTTTCAAGCATTTCAACAAACACAAGGAATGCATTATATTCAACATAGTTCGTATATATGTGTAATACGCGGAAAACATTGTATCTAAGTACATGTGACAACAATAAAGTCAGTCATAAATCATTAACAGACATTGAAAGTTGAAAACCATAATCTAAATGTTTATAGTCCGCACCTTTCGTCAGTTTGCTCGTTACAAACTCGGTTCGTATATTACGTCTCTGTTTACAGCAAAATGACTACCTAAATCATGAAATAGGTTAGCTATTTCACCATTTCCTCTATTCGGATTCCTAAAACATATTAGAGTTAGGATTTCTTACCCAAAAACGGATTCGGATTCGACGGTGTAGCGACATGGGAGAGATGATTCAGCACGTGAAGTGGTGGGAATGAATCCCAGCAACTATCTCTCTCTCTCTCTCTCTCTTCTCCTCACTCTTTCCTTCTCTTTTCTCTCTTCTCTCTCCTAGGGTTTAAGAAATTCGTATGGAATGAGAGAGGGGTGGGTTTAGGGCTTTAAATAGGCCCAGAAGTGATGTCAATGGCCCTAGGGCCATAGTATACTTAGGTTATAGCCAAAAGGCATCTGTTTCGGGTTAATGGAGCTCATCTGAAGGTCCATTTCTTGCATACGGTATGGAGAAAATTTTCTGACAATAGATCTATGTCAGGTTAAGATTTTGGTCCAATTGAATTGTGGATCGACCGTAGAGGACCAGTTTCAGTTCAACGGCTATTGTCACTCGATCAGGGCCACAAGTATACTGACATGTGTAGGGAAATTTTCCTGATCCAAGGGTATAGTTGGGTCAAAATCTGACGGTCTGAAATCTTAAATTTGGCCTGCCAATGAATGACCCAAATCACTTAAGTTTGAGTTCATTTTCTAAAGATATTCGCGTTTCTCACACACTTCGCTACGGGCTCAAGTTGTGCATTTCTGGATACTATATATTTGGACTCGATTTCTGCGATGGTTGTCAAGCCTGGTAAGGTGGTCATAACCTTATAGTTTCGTGGTCATCGGACTTTCGACGCGTAGTTCAAGTTCGATACAGAGCTTCAATGTGCTCCCGATAGCAATTGGGTTTTGAGATTTCTCCTAGACTTTTAGGTAATGTAGAGGTAGCGATTTTACTGGTTTTGGGTCTCGCAGTTGGTATAGAAAGTGGTTCAAGCTAATCTACTAATTAACTCAGTTTAGTACTTAATTAATTTTCGTCTAATTTCTACATAGTTTGACCCTAAGTGATTTTTACCTGAAGTGGTACTCGGGTCTTTGTACGGATTTTTTCGAGACGTTACAGTCTACCCCCCTTAAAGGAAAATTTCATCCTCGAAATTAGTACCTTTTCGTACTCCTCGAGAATCTGAGAGTAGTTTTTACGGACCTCGGCTTTTGTTTCCCAAGTAGCCTCTTCCTCAGTGTGGTGTGTCCACAGTACCTTCACAAGTGGAATCACTTTACTACGCAGCACCTACTCCTTCCTGTCTATAATACGCTTTGGTCGCAGTACATAAGTAGCATCTTCACTCAACTGTACCTGCCCTCATTTGATAATGTGAAAATGATCAGGAACGTATTTCTTCAGCATCGATACATGAAACACGTTGTACACGTCTGCGAGTGGTGTGGGCAAAGCAAGGCGGTATGCTACCACACCCACTAAGTTTAGAATTTGGAACGGACCAATAAATCGAGGCGTGAGTTTCCCCTTCCTGCCAAGTCGAAGGACTCCCTTCATTGGGGAAACCTTAAAAAACACATGGTCCCCAACCTCAAACTCTAGCTGTTGCCGTCTCGTATCGGCGTAGCTCTTCTGTGTACTCTTTGATGCAAGAAGTCGACATCTGATAATGTTGATCTTCTCGGAGGTCACGTGTACTAACTCTGGGCCAATCAAACTATTCTCGCCAACCTTTGCCCAGCAATGCGGTGCTCTACATGGGCGCCTATACAATGCTTCATAGGGAGTCATGCCAATGTTAGCCTGAAAGGTGTTGTTATAAGCGAACTCGGCATAGGGAAGACAGTCATCCCAACTGTCTTTAAAATTGAGCACACATGCCCGCAACATATCTTCTAACACCTGATTCACCCGTTTCGTCTGCCCATCCGTCTGTGGGTGGAACGCGGTACTAAACTTTAGTTTCACACCCATTGCTTCTTGGTGTGAGTCCAGAAGATAGATGTGAATCGCGTGTCTCAATCCGACACAATCTTCATAGGCACTCCATGCAGACGTATTATCTCCTTGATGTACAGCCTGGCCAAATTGTCTGCTGAGTTTGAGACTTTAATCGGGAGGAAATGAGTTGACTTCGTCAATCAGTCCACAATCACTCAAATGGAGTCATGTCCCTTTCTCATCTTCGGTAACCCTGAGATGAAATCCATGGAAATGAAATCCCATTTCCATTCAGCTATGGGCATGGGCTGAAGTAATCCAAGAGGTCGGCGATGTTCGGCCTTGACCTGCGGGCATGTGAGACAACGAGATACATAGTCTGCTATGTGGGCCTTCATGTTGTCCCACCAATATGAACGCTTAATATCTCGATACATCTTTGTACTACTAGGATGCATCGCCATCTTCGATTTGTGAGCAACTTTGAGAACTTCCCTTCTCATTTCACGAATATTTGGGATGCATAGGCAGCCACGATAATGTAAACCCCCATCTGAACTAACTCTTCATTTAGAGTCTTCATCGTCAGTAGCTCTCTTTCGCAACTCTACCAACCATTCATCTTGTCACGCCCCAAACTCGGAAACCGGGCTCACAAAATTTTTGATCACCGAATCCGGCGCCGACAGCCTCCGTAGTATCCCATTCTCGGCTTCCAGTGCCCATACGCCAGATTCGGATCCAGGGATCCTATAAGGAGGATTTTCAGTATGAATTTTTTTTTGTAATGTAATGGAGCATAACCAAAAGCATAACCAAGTCACAAAACAACATCACCACATATCCACTATATCAAAAACGTTTAAGTACAATGCAGAAAGGGAAATACAGGGTGATCAAAAAGCTCCAAAAAGAGATCTAATACGCGCTCCTGCCTTAGCGCTGCTGCTGCCCAATAGCGGACACATTTGCGAGCTGGTCAAACTCAGCCTAGCTTATAGCCCCCTCACTCAGGCGGATGAGGCCACACCCCCTTCCAACCGACCACGACACAGTGGGAGAAGCGGCCTACAGGTATTCCGCACTCGGGCGCTCGTGTATCCACTCGGTCTAAACGTTGGAGCATCTCCTTGTACCAAAAAGGTTCTGCGACTTTCACCCAAGGACATCCTAAGTGCCCACAGTGCTAGAAAAAAGTATTTCCGGTATCCGATACGACCATCCACGATGTGCCTGTGAAGCCACGGCCCTGATGTCGCTAGGGCGTGCAGTGATCAAGTCACACATATGCGAGATGCATGAGTCACACCGCACAATCATGCAGAAATCTCACGCGTACCACGCGATCATGTGGGGCACTCCGTCTCATAAGGAGTCCCATAAATGTCTCAGCCCAACGGCTTATGCTATGATCAAACATTTCTCATATCAATCATACATATGATGCGTATGCGTATGAATCATTGAAGTGCACTAAGCATGTTATAAAGTGGTGGACTATCAACAAGTATGGGCCTAATAATGGGCCCTAAGGAGAGTTATAATGCGGACATTTAACCAACATTATTCTTACAATGTGGACGTCAAACCAACATTGCTCCCAAGGCATGACCTGTCATCAAACATTATTATACACACTATGGAGGAATCACTCATTGCAATGGACCCTAAGGACATCCTGTTGGGCCTCGACTCATGGGCCTTAGATACATCAAATGGGCCACATCATATGGGCCTTTTATAAATCAAGTGGGCCGCATCAAGGGGGCCTTATGTACATTGCAATGGGCTATGTCCCATGGGCCTTTGAAAACATCACCATGGGCCTCAACTTATGGGCCCTAATACATCCTAATGGGCCTTAGAATACATACAAATGGGCCTAATTACATGGGCTTATATATATACCAAATGGGCCACCCCAATTGGGCCCCATAGTACATCAAAATGGGACCGATCACATGGACAATATGAATAACAAATGGTGGGGTCCACTTGAACTGTTAGATCTGCCTCATTCCTTAGCTCATCCAATAACATGAGCTTTCAAAATTGGATGGACGGGTTGGATACAACAAATGCATCATGGTAGGGCCCATGAAAGCCCACCAAATGCTATATACAATACACACACACACACACACACATGCACACACCCGTACACACACACACGCATACACGCACACACACACGTGAACACACACGGGCACACGCACACTCTGCCGCACCCACCGTCCCCTGGACGGTGGGAATATAACACATATATCATGGTTGGCTCCACCGTCCAGGCGGATGGTGGAGGAAAAATACATACATCATTGTGGGTCCCACGTGGGGCCCACCATAACGTTTACTTTCCATCTAACCCGTTCATAAGGTCCCACATACTTGGGTGAAAAGGAAAAAACAAATTTCACCATGATCCGAAACTTCTGTGGAGCCAAAAATGGGTTTCAATGGTATAGTTCAATCGCCGCTGTTTCGTGTGGTGTGGGCCACCTGAGATCTGGATCAGTCTGAAATTTGGAGGGGGCCCATTGCTGGCAGTGGCCCACCATGTGAACCGGGTGGATGACAAATATACATCACGGTGGGACCCACGGCTGGAGTCGTGGGTCCTTGCCTACACGCCTGCCCGCTGACGCCTGACATCCTCTCTGACAGCAGCAGCAGCAGCTGCTGCTGCATATATATTTTTTTTTTTGATTTTTTTTTTGAAATCACGTTTTTCAGCGGTTTTTCTGGTGTAGGGCCCGCATCAGTTAAATCCGTCTCAGCCATTGGTCCCCTTAGCTCATAACAAGGCTAACAAGCCCAATATTGGGTACGTTTTGGCGTCTAGAAAGGTTAAGGTACTTCTAAATGGTAGCAATTGATCTTTGCTAAGGTAGGCCCCCCCGTTTGTTAGACCAGTCTCATTTTTCGGCTTAACGCCTAAAATGAGTTGGGGAAGAGGATGGACGGCTTGGATTGAATACATACATCAAGGTGGGGCCTACATGAGTGGCTCGCCCAATGAGCTTTGAATTCAAGCTAATATTTGTGTTTTCATTTCTGTCTAGGGACGTCCCTGGACGTCTGGCCATAACATATGCTCAAGGTGGGCACTACTCAGTTGGGCCACACAATGATGGATGGTGTTGGTACAACACATAAGAAGTGGGCCCCACTTATAGGTGGCTTGGATACAATTCGTGCCTTAGGGTGGGGGTCCATCCAAGTGGGCCATACATTCATATCATCATATAAAAAGAAAGAAAGGTAGGGAAAGAGAGAGAGAAAGAGAGAGTGGGACACGTATGATGGAGGGCTCCCGACACTATGGGCCCTCCCTTTCAAGCATCCAATCATACATCAATGGGTCTATTGCATATGGGCCCTCCAAATCAAAGATCAACGGTGGAGATCCCTCTCCACCCAAAATGAACGGTCTATATGACATCTATTCAAGCTAGGAAAGTAAACATCATGATGGGGTCCATGGAGAATGGCCCTATCATGGAATGATATTGATAATTAAGGTGGGCCATCGGCCACATCTTAGGATCTAGAGTAAGATCCACACCATTGATCGGTAGGCCTCACTTGGCCTATCATAAAAATATGAAAACTAGCCTATAGGTGTCACGCCCCAAAGTCGAAAACCGGGCTCACAAAATTCTCGATTGCCGAATCCAGCGCCGACAGCCTCCGTAGAACCCCATTCTCGGCTCCAGCGCCCATATGCCAGGTTCCGATCCTGGGATGCTACAAGGAGGATTTTTAACATCCGTTTAATTTGTAATAAGCATAACCAAAGGCATAACCCACAAACAACAACCAAAAACTCCATCACATTTCCACTATGATAAAAAACTTTACAAGTACAATGAGCATAAAGGGAAATACAAGGAGAATGGACAAAAAGCTCCAAAAGATCTGCTCTGCGCTCCTGCCTCAGCGCTGCTGTGTCATCGCGTCACCTGCATGCAACGATCGTGCATAAGCTTATAGAAATCTTAGAGGGTGGTGAAAGTGTGTGCGTAAGGTAGTAATGCAGACATGCAGTATCAGAGTAATGCGGAACATGCTGATGAATCCATGAATACTACTAGCCATACCAAGGCTATGCGATGCAAGGCATGAAAGATGTCGGCCATACCAAGGCCATGCGATGCGAAATGTAACTCAAGCATACAAATCCTCATCTAAGTCCACATGTCAATACAGCTCAAATCTGGGATATCACTGGGGTCTAGTACACTCTAAACCAGATTGCTGCCCCATCGCGTGCAATAAGGTAAGTGGAAGAGACCTCACTACCCGCCTACCAATATCGGGCTCGGCTTGTCGATAGCGGACCCATTCCTCGAGCTGGTCAAACTCAGCCTAGCATTGCCCCCTCCTCTCGGGCGGGTAAGGCCGTACCCCCTTCCAACCGACCACGACATAGTGGAAAGCGCGGCCGTCTGGTAATTGGCAATCGGCGCTCCTGTACCCACTCGGTTTAGACGTTGGAGCAACCTCTTGGTACCATAAGGGTTTAGGGACTTTCACCTAGGGATATCTATAGCACCCCATATAGAACAAGATTTTCGGTATCCAATTCTGCAAGCCACGATATGCCTGTGGCGGCTACAGCCCTGATGTCGCTAGGGTGTAAACACTACCAAAAAAATGAGCAAAGGATACGGACTATAGAGGTTTACAGCTACGGATTTAGTCCGTAGCTAATTAGCTACGGATATAATCCGTAGCTAAAACTTACTTAATCTGTAGCTAACGCATACCTCCCAATAGGGCTTTATTAGAGAATGATGATGCTTAGGGGGCTCCATGGGGCCCATTGCAATATATTTTTTTTATCTAATCCGTCCATAAATTTTGAAATATTATTTAAGTGCATGAGCCAAATAATTAGAAAGATCAAAAGTTTAGGTGGACCACACCATGAGAAAGAAGGAAAACATAAATTTATATCGTTAATATGTGGTGTGGTCCACCTAAATCTTTGATCTAACTCATTTTTTGGATTTATCCTAAAAAGGAGCCGTTAAAGTGAATGGACGGAGTGGATAATTAACATACACAATGGTGGGCCCCACAAGTCCTAAAATAATTTCTTCCTAAAATCCCGTCCGCCCGCGCACCTCTCCCGCGCACCCCATTTCACAAAAGGAATCCCATCTCTCTCTCTCTCTCTCTCTCTCCCGCCTGCGACTCCCCCTCCCTCGCACTCTCTCTCTCTCTCTCCCTCGCACTCAGCCATTGCCCTAAAACACGACCATTTGCTACAAAAGCCCACTCCTTTGCAACAGTCTCTCTCTCTCTCTCTCTCTCTAGGAAATAGGAAGATGGAAAAGCTCTTCCTTTTCATCTACATTAGCTGAGAGTTATAGGAGAGATTGATAGCTTCTGGTTATCTTTCAATGGCTCCAAGCTATGACTGTGTAGGATCAAGCCTCCTCTGTCCAGAGGACAACAACAGCATCCTGGGTTTTGATGATGATGGGGAGGTTGACGTTGATGGGGGTGAGGATGGACATGGATATCATCAAAAGCAAGGGTTTTTTGGGGATTTCTTGACGGGATTTCCATTGCAGACTGATGAGTGCTTGGGCTTGATGGTGGAGAGAGAATGCCAGCATCTTCCCAGGGACGATTACTTGCAGAGGTTGAAGAGTGGTGTGGTGGGTTTATCACCCAGGAGAGATGCTGTTGATTGGATTGGAAAGGTTGGTATTTGATTTCATGGTTTTTATGAAATGGGGTTTTCATGCTGGATTGAAATGTGGGGGTTTTGTAGTGGTTTTTGATGGATTTTGCTGAATCTTGAAGTGGGTTTATGTTTGGAAGGTCGATTTGGGTTTGTAAAAGAATTGGTTTTGATTTACTCATTTTGTTAATATAGTTGTTGTTAAAATGCCTTCGATTCTGTTTGTTTGTTTTCTGGAATCGATTTTTGGTTGTTGTTCACTCTCCCTTCCTTTTTCTGATTAATGATGCTGCTGTTTTTGCGATCATTTGTAGGATTTTACAGTTTTCTGCATTGGGTTTTGGGGTCTTGTGGAGTGGGGATTTGATTTCCTTAAAAAAATAATAATTCATATTGCTGTGTTTGATGTTAATATGGATTCTTGTATATGCTGAATTGGGTTTTTAGTCTTTGTTTTCTTTTACTGTGATTTTGATTGATTAAGTTGCATTGGATTTTAACAGGTTCATGCCCATTACAGTTTTGGACCCCTGAGTGCATATCTATCTATAAATTACTTGGATCGGTTCCTTTCGGCATATGAACTTCCTGTAAGTTGCAGAAATTGGCTCAAATACTCTTCTTTGATCAACCCCCTAAGATTTTGACTTGCTATTGTAAGCTTCCTTGATTAAACCATATGAATGAATGAGGTTCTTTCTTTGATTGTGGTGTTTGTAGCAGGGAAAAGCTTGGATGATGCAGTTGTTAGCTATTGCTTGCTTATCTTTAGCAGCAAAGATGGAGGAAACCGAAGTTCATTTGTCTCTTGATTTACAGGTGAAGAAACATTGCTTAAATGGTCTAGAATATCTTACTATCTCATATGTCTTGGGATTGTTTTCAATCCTGTTTTGGAGAAGATGGTATTGTGTTTTCCTTTCTTTTCACTTACCTGATTGTCAAAACGATATGGGTTTATCAGGTTGGTGAATCAAAATTCGTATTTGAAGCTAGGACTATACAGAGAATGGAGCTTCTAGTGCTTAGTACTTTGAAGTGGAGAATGCAAGCTGTTACCCCCTTCTCATTCATAGATCACTTTCTTCAGAAGATCAATGATGATAAACCACCACCAAGATCATCAATCTGCAAATCCATTCAACTCATCTTAGGAACAATTAGAGGTCTGTTTTCTTGTGTTATATTGCATAAATTTCCCATTCCTTTTCAAAATTCTCCTCAGGCTTAATGTACTTCCCTTTTCCAAGTTGCAATATTCTAAACTGATGCATTACAATGGCCCATGTAAGGCTCAATTACATCTCCAACTTGGGTTAATTAATGGACAGTTTTCGAGTAATATTTGGAACAGCTGTGTGTTTTGTATAGCCCACTGAATTAGGTCAGCAAACTAATCATAATTAGTTCCTTAAATAGTTCAGAAAATTATCTTTATGTGGACCACAAATAAAATAAACGAATATGCTCTTTAAGCCCATTAAGGCCCATATCTTTAAGCAAACTAGATCTATCTTCTGTGAATCTGATGTGAATTGCATGCTTTGCACCTCTGTGTGGATTTTTTTCTGTTTATTTTTAGTTTAAGATGATGTGGAAAGGAACTGTACTTTTGGGGCTTGTAATTTCTCTTTTTCTATTGAATTATGAAACTTAGGTTAAGAATTACTGTCAATGGCAGTGTCGCTCTCAAGCGTGTTGAGTTTGTGATACAACAAGGTCTACTTCATCCGAATTCTTCTGTTAGGATCACAAGAAAGAAGAGATTTTGTCAGTAATCACTTGTAGCTACCCATGGATTCCCTCTATATCTATGGCAGGATCACACAGTGGCTGAAGTGCAGGCGGTTTAGGATGGTCTTAGCCTGGAGAGTATGAAATTCTTAGCTTGTGTCAGTAATCACTTGTAGCTACCCATGGATTCCCACTATACAACCTGGAGAGTATGAAAATAAATCATCTTTAAGCTACTATATATGCATTAGTTTGTTTATGTGGATGTGTCATGTACAGAAATTCGTGGGCTTCTTGTTTGTCAAAGTTGAGATGTTTAGAGAATCGGAATGCTAATCCAGCTTGTAGATATATTGAAGAAATACTGTACGCATGATGTTTTGCAGGAATCTATTTAATTCATTTGATATAGCTAAGCAGGGGAGAGTCTCGCTGGATTTCACCCTATTTGTTCACTGCAATATGGATTTCATCTCTTTTGCATGTTCCTTCCTGCCAAAGCCTAATTACAAGCAACTACATTTACTCTTCTTTGGCCACGAGAGATTTTTTAGGAGGATTCTTAGATATTTTTGCTCACAGGATGGCAAAATTGAAGCTGAAGTTAAACTCATGGATTCTCAGCTTAGGAGCATTGCAACCTAGGGAATCCAGAAAATATGGTACAATTATTGCTCCTATGTTATACGCACCAGTCCATCAACACTACTTTTATCGCACTAACATAGCTTAGAATATAAAATCCAACCCATTGGCAAACAAAAGACAAAATGAAGACTATTTATCCTTTCAGCTTGATAATCCTTCACTACTTCTATCGCACTATTGTAATTTGATTTTGAATTTTGTACATAATGCTAAAATTTTAAAATTTCTACTCAGCTACATACTTTTGGAAAGCTTAAAAGCTTTTGCATTGATAATGCTGTGGAAATATTTTGCATCTTATGTCAGGGCAGGTTACTTCTATTAGCATTTTCACTGCTTTAAGAAGTTGGTTCTTTAGGCTAATTTGGAGAACCGAAAGGCATGCACACATCAAGTTAGTGTAAAACGTTTTTTGGGTGATGGGTACATGTTGGTTCAAGCAGGACCAAAACAGGTAGTGGGACCTTCACCCCACGATGTTGAATGTTATCAAAATTGTTCTTCCTCTACGGTTTAATATCATGCACGCATTACATGATGATGATGACTACATGATGATGATGACTACAACCATGGTGTTAGGAAACAAGATATGGTGGGATATCTTCTGGGATATTAGGATCTGTTTCTCAGGAATTGCACATGTTCCAGGTTTGCATAGTTTTTTGTGCATGAACACAAAATTGTGTGGTGACCAAGATATTTGGTTTCATTTATTTCATACTTTACCTGGCTTCACATTTATCAAATATTTGATACATCAATAAAACAAAATAAATGATAATGCATCTATTTTCTATTGGACCAGTTTGTCCATTATAGAATAATGATCGTGTTCATGTTTTAGATCTTGTGTTTTTTGGTTTTCCTTTTCAATCTTGCGATTCTGCTACCTGTTCAAATTACCTTTTGGATGTACCTTTCTGGTGTATAGGATTCTATCAATCTGGTGACCATTCTCTACTGTTTATACAGGTTATGCACAAGCACCAGAAGTATTTTATGTGAGTATTGAAGGTAGTTGGATTCGGTATTAGATTGTAAAAATAATGGGTTTTTAACATAGAGTAAAAATTCTGTCTGAAAACTTTATGTTTTATGGCAATTTGTTAGAAATGTGAAATAAGCTCTGAAATCACATCTTGATTTTATCGGTGTTGTAGTGCTTCTTCAAGTCAGATGGTAAGGTAAAGCTGGTAGAACCAGAATATGGTGGAGTCATCTCTCCACAGTGCACATTGCAAGGTAATGTATCAATAAGAACCATCTCTCTTGTGGGTCATGTCACGAATGTTCTGTGTTTCAAAAATCACACACATTAGACATTCCTAGCCATCATTTTTCTTCACTTTCCTACACCGAATGTTGACTGCTTATTTTCTTTATAACCTTGCTTTGAAGGCCACCGAGCAGATGGGTATCCAATCTAAGTGTAGTTTGAAATCATCCAATCACCCTGCCATGTTTACTTTGGTGAGTGTCCTTTTTTCCCTTTCCACAGACAAGCACACAAATACATATATATTAATTTATATATTGTATATTGAAACCTCTGACAGTCTGTCGACGATCACAATACATGTTTAGACTATCAGTCCACAATGTATGCTTACCTAAGAATGGGTTCCTTTTCATGATCAGCAAATCTTTTGCTTTAACATGTTTAGTTTTTTTTTTTTTTTTTTTTTTTTTCAACAAATCTACCAGCACACATCTAATTCTTTAGTTACGGATGTATAAAGAAGCTATTCTTCTTTAGATAGGTGAACACTACGCTGCATGCTATTTGATATTTAAACACTACTGTAGATCTACCATGGTCTGAGCTCTAGACCTAGATATTTAAATATTGTTTTAGTTTCTTTAACTTGATCTTACTGACCATAAAGTATTTGTGGTTGCCTTGATTCATGTTAATCTTGTAACAAATGGCTTCTATTTTGTGAAAAACTGCTTGCATTTAAGTCTATTGTGCTTATGATATTACAGGATTCCTTATATCACAATTTGTCCGAGGAGGAACTGATGCGAGTTCATGAATATAATTTTGACCATCCTGGTAATGTCTACCTTTTCCTAAAGTTGGAGAAACAAATAGTCATGTAGAATATCTAAAATATGCATGTCATGTTGTAGTCATATTTTGAGTCAAAATTCTGGCACCTGTTTGCTAATTATGTTGGGTATGAATCAGTGGGAGGATCCTTATAAATTGTTTGGCAGGTCAATCCTTCAGATGTGATAATTTTGGAAGGGATATTTTTTCATATCATTTCCAAAAATGTTGTGATCTAGTCTAGTTACTCATGTATATGAACCATGCAACAAAGTGGCAGCTGTAAAAGCCAAAAGACCATCTTTACGTGCATGAAATCCACCCTCTCCATAAGGTACAATACCCCTTTTCTTGACTTGATACCAACTCTCGATCAACATATGTTTCTTACCAAAATTTCTCCTAATTTTTTAGTCAAGTCTACTTGTAATTTCCATCACATTTCTTGCAGTCCACTTTTTTCCTGGTAAGATTTTCATTTAATCTTGGGTTGGCAATGGGTTGGGTTTTGGTTGAGTTGGATCAGCCTGGGTTTGACCTTGCAGAAATGTAATGAACTCGAGCATATGGATGATCTTGAAATTTTTAGCTCCTTTTAAAATCCTAAATTAGGCAGTCAATGAAGTCATCGCTGCTGAGATGCATGCACTCATAAATTGTACCTGAGACATTCTTGTAACTCTGAAATCCTTTTAAAAACAACAATCAAAACCAACAATAACAACCATCCTAACATAAATCATATGATATTTTAAGTGAATTCTGTCTCTCTTACCTACACATTAGCATTCATAAATATAAATAAATTGTCTAGAGGCAGCAGCATCTGTTGTGATATTGGGAATAGAAAGGGGCTGAGAGCGAGTATTGGGCTTATGCATCAGGCCAGGCCAAGTCCCATTGCCACCCTCAAATAGCTATTGAACTCATGTAGAGTAGCATCTGTGCTAAGGTGTGGAACGAGGGGGTTGGGAATCATGCATGGTAAAACTCAAAAGGGCCGCTGATCTGTTTATTTTTATCAAACCCTCTCTTTGGATTTGAATTTAATTTTGCCCATCAATCAAGTTTAGATTCGAATTTATGTTTTGTGATCAGGGCAGTAGAGTATTTCTGGGATTGAATGAAGATATTGGACTTGCATTTGGCTTTCATCTTGTGTTTTAGTTTGTACTAGGGAAATAGGTTTTCTCATATTGTATAACTGCTGCTAAATATTTACCTTATGCTGGATGTTAAATTGGAGTAGGGTGACTTGTCAAATCAACTGATTTAAGGGAGGTTGCTCTTTTGATGAGCTTTGAGGTAGCCCCTAAAGTGGTCACAATGGTTTTGGTTTTTACAGTTCTTTTCTTGGTGTTTGTTATGGTTGCTGTTAAAACATATGCTGGATTCTTTTCTTCTTCTTCTTCTTCTTCTTCTTCTTCTTTTTTCCACCTGTTCTATTGAGTAAATCAAAATTGCTTCTGGAAGGCAAGGAGCATTGTTTATGCCATAGCCAGCAAAACTCTGTTGCAAAGTCGGTATTTTTGGAAATTTTATAATTTTTAAAATGTTTAAAACCAGTATTTTTTTGGATGATAGGCAGAAAAATGAACTCTTTTTGAGCAAATGAATCAAACACTTTTTCTTTCTTTTTTTTTTTTTTTTTTTTTTTTTTTTTTTTTTTCTGTTCAAAAACACTTTTGAGAGCAATTTAAAAGACACTAGAGCGTTGCCTACATCCGTGTGCAATAAAGCTCGTTTACATGCCAACCATGTATCTACATGGGACAAAAGGTCTTGGATCCCATCCATCCATCATAACGACACCACTATATTGATGCCCTAGCCCAAGAATTAGGTTCATCCACCACTGGTTAGATGGGCTACAATTTGAAAAACAAATTTGCAGCTCTGAAGAACTTGTCTAAAGTTTCTAAACTGCATTCACCCATTTCTAGTATTGGTGCCACATGCTAATTGGACTAGATTTTTTTATTGGGAAAAAGATATTCAAGATCAGACCAAACTGATGAATTGATTAGATCTCGCACTTGTATAATGCTGGCAAATGTGTGGCATGTACATGAGCTTTATTGCTGTGTGCGCTTAGAAAAGCTCTATTGCCTACATAAAATATATTTTAATCTGCTATGAAATATTAATTCTTTCATTTAATTACCTGCGTGGTTTGGTCGATCATGAAGGTACCTTTATCTCCTACAATCTTAACATTCTTCCTTGATGATTTAAAACAGGACTTGCTTCAGATGGCCCAGTAAATTGAATTGCAAAGATTTCAAGGTACCTAGAAATCATTCATTTTATTTTGTTTGAAATAAACTGCTGTTCCCAAAGGCAGCCATCCAGAGACCCATGAGATGGCGCATTTGGGTTTGTCTTCAATGATGATCTGGTCCAGGCATCAAACCAACTCTATCCATGATCTCTACCCAGTTTTTATTTATCTGTTGAATAGGCTACCCAAGTTTCATATTCTTTTACTGAGTTTCCTTGCAATTTATTATTTATTTTTATTTGTAATATATTATTATAAATATTTTTCTGGAATGGTTGTCAATTTGTTTATTCTTTCTTCATCTCATGTTTCTATTGTTGGAAGAACTCATGCTGTATCATTTGTTTTTTGCAATAATTGATGGGACATGAGGAATTTGAGTTTTTGATTATCATGTGCTGCTTTGGTTTGCAACAGGAACTTACAATTATTTTACTCACACTTCTTCCAGTGGCTTGCATTACCAACGACAACAATGAGAATTCGGATTTTTCAGTGGGCTTGAAGGTACTGCATCCTTGAGAACTGATTATTAGTTCGAGTGTGGCTGTTTGTAATTGTATTTACAATTGATTCTGGTTGAATCTTGACCAAAGTCCGTCCATGTTCTGGCATTATTTACATATTTTATGTTTTGAAGGTTTTGACTTTAATTGTTTGTAATTTTATCCTTTGTTTGGGTTGTAGTTTTCATACCTGCTTTTGGTGCGCTTTTTTTAAAGCCTTTTTAAATGGAATCAAGCTTTGCAAGAAGAAAAAGAAAAAAATAGAAAAATATGTAAGCAACCTCTAGGTTAATATTGTTAATGGAGGATGTGTTCTGTGAGATATTCTTGTAACTTCTATGTACCATGAAGGTGTCTTTTAAGTATGCAATTCTAGAAGCTTCGTTGGTAGTAATCTTTTAGATAGGCTTGAGAACATCTGTGTGATCTCTCTAGATTAGCTTGACAAGAAGTGCAGAATCTTCTCAGATAGATTTGACGGGATCATGCCTTCTCTAACAGGATCAAGCCTTTGAAAAAAGGATAAAAATGTAAGCATTCTCTAGGTTAATGTTGTTAATTGAGGATGTGTACTGTGAGATATTCTTGTAAGTTGTAACTTCTATGTACTATGAAGGTATCTATTAAGTATGCAATTCTGGAAGCTTCGTTGGTAATTAATCTTTTTGATAGGCTTGAGAATATCTGTGTGATCTCTCTAGATTAGCTGGAGAAGAAGTGCAGAATCTTTTCAGATAGATTTGATGGGATCAAGCCTTCTCTAACAGAATCAAGCCTTGGAAAAAAGGAAAAAAAAATGTAAGCATTCTCTAGGTTAATGTTGTTAATTGATGATGTGTACTATGAGATATTCTTGTAACATCCGTGTACTATGAAGGTATTCTTTTAATGATATGTAATTCTAGAAGCTTCCTTGGTAGTAAACCTTGTAGACATGCATGATAACATCTCTCCAATCTCTCTAGATATTGTTGATAAGAAGTCTAGAATCTTCTTAGATAGATTTGGGAAGTCTATCAATATCACTTTTTTGTGTTCCTTTTATTCAAAGCAAGTCCTCTGATCTGACTCTGTTCTTCATTTGGGTGGCCTGCTGATCTCTTCATCCCTTAGTATTCACATTCTGTTTATCTCTCTTCATTTTTTCACTAATTTCACAAACATGTCTTTATGTTTCCATCCTACATTTTAGTCAGTCAAAGCAGAAAACACGTGATCAATAACAGTGGATCTTAATTTGTGAATATCATTATAACTGTATGGAAATGTTAGATCTAAAATTTCTTATACATAGTAGAATAGGCATGCAAGAAATCTTAATTTGTGAATATCATTAGCCACTGAATGCATATACTTTCACATAAACCAAATGAGAATTCTTCTATAAAAATTGAAAATTTTTTAAGGCATGGAACTCTAACAGAAATTAAACTAGAATTCTAAAAACTTAACAGAAATTAAACTGGAATTCTAAAAACTCAACAAAAATGTTTCAAAGAGAAAAGGCCATTGACAAAATGAAAATGACTCTTATCAAGTGTTTGCCTCACCTTCATCTCATGCACATGCCAGTTCTCCTGACTAAGATAATCCGAAGTCCTTTGATGAACGAACTCCTTCATCCCATGTCCATTATAGGTAATGCACCCTGATGTTTGTAAACATTTCAATGGCAGTAACAAGTCACACAGTTTTTTCTTTTCTTTTAAGAGAACAACTGTGAAACAAATTTGACATGGTTGTTGCTGCCAAACAGGGATATGAGGTGCTGGACAGAGTTCCATGAAAAATCCAAATCGGCAAAAAGTTTTTGAATAGGTAAGCTGGGCTTGAATCAGAGACCTAATACCTCTCCACAGTCCACACAAACATTTAAATGCAGCACAAATGCATATGGGGACATCATAGCTGTACAAAAAGGTAAGAGCATCAGGCTGATCCATTCATTAGATGGGCCACACATGTAAGATTGCTGATTTTTTTAAACAGATAATTGTTTTTGTGCGTGTGGCTGCCAGATGAATGAACCTACCTAACTTTTATCCCAGGTGATCTTCACAGATGGATCCAACCTGATTCACAGCTCAAATCTCCCACAAGCACTTAGAAAATATCATCCAAACAAAACATCTCTATAAGCCTTGTAGTCACATGAGAACTAGTTTGACAAAACAGAAGATAAACTTATAGCTTGAGCTATTTTTGGAATTGATGTAATTGTGGATACCATCAAACATTATTCATACTACTGACCTCTACCCTTAAAGAAACAACTCCAATGAAAAGTGGTCCTTCATCATCATCAACATGGGCAGGGGATACAGAGTTGCTGAACCTGAACCTGAACAAAACATAAGTATAAATGAAAATCAGTAAAAGAACACACGTATGCAATGCCAAGCATCTACATTGTAAGCAACTATGGCACTCCTTATCCAGTTAATAAACTATGACAAAAAAAATTTAGGCATCAACCAAAACATGGCCTTAGGATCTGCTGATCTAGGACATTATGTAGCACCTCTCACCCAAGCTTGGCCCTAAATCAGTGAGCCGAGGCTCAAGACCACATATTTCCTCTTTGCTTGCAGCAATTTTTCATAACATTCATGTTTTATTGTCATTGGTTATCTGACCCAATGCCTGATTCCTACTTGCTGTAGCTTGGTGGTCATTGGTTGGATCCTTCCCTCATAGTTAATATATATCATCCCATGCTTTATAATTTTTCAAAATTATGCCGTCATGTTTTTCTTTTTAGCTAATCTGTTAATGTCAGCAGGCTAATGGTGCAAATTGAAGAAGTTTGAATATCAAATAAAATAGGTTTGTAGATTGGGAGCTCTTGTCAGCAGGCTAATGGTGCAAATTGAAGAAGTTTGGGAGCTCTTGTCATTATCTTTGCTAAAATGAGATCAACTGGGAATGAACCTATGTTCACATATATAGGATTTCACACCTTTGTGCCTGGCTGGCACATGTGGTGGCATTTAGATGGGCTAGGTTATACATGTGTATGCTCAACGCACCTCTAAACTCTATATGTGAGCCTCCTTTTTAGATTTTTGTGTTTCTTATTGATGTTGCATAACTTCTGCAGGCCTGCATCAACCATAGGACATAATGGGAAGGAGTTTCTCCTAACAGATACTGTTGGATTCATCCAAAAGCTACCAACTACACTTGTAAGCTCTTCTAGAACTTCAAAATCTGCCAATTATACAGGTTAGAAGTCGTGTTTTACTAATCTCAAGCATGTTAGAAGTCGTGTTCAACATGGATTGCCTATGCAACGTGTCCATCTTTTTTCTACATGTGTTTTACTAATCTCAAACCACTTGGAACGGGCCATCATTCCCTGGAAAGAAGCCAATGGGATTTTAATTGTTCTGTGAGCATGAGATGCATTCTGTGCTGAATTCAGTGAAAGTAGAAACTTGTAAAAGATATAATTGGATTTTAATTTCCATGAACTGCTGCTTTCCATTTTTAATTAGATCTTTTGTTCATATATCAGTATTTTTTTTTTCCAGCTGATTGTAAATAGGTGGGACAAAGCAGAAACTTGTAAAAGATATAAATGGATTTTATTTATTTTTAATTAGATCTTTTGTTCATATATCTCCTTGAACTATATTAAGTCCTATATTTACGTATTTGATATTCAGGAGACGATTGCATCTCCATCGTCAATGGTACCTCAAATCTAATTCTTATACCGGTGGTTTTTTGGACTTTTAGGGGCGGTTTTGGCTGCCGGTAATGCCTATTTTTCTTGTAGTGTTTCCATCATGGATTCCATCCAATCAATGCTATAAAAGATGAATTGTATAGTTCAAAGGTCTAGAGTTCACCTAGAATACTACAACTGGCAAACCAACAGCTACAAAAAGAGAGACTTGGATTTTGAAGGTTAGAATCTTGTGGTCACCTTAGGGTTGTTATGATAGACCATGAGTAGTGGGGCTATCCTAATGGCCATCCATATGAATGATTTAACTGTGCACATGTCATGTTGTACTAGGGTCTACCAAATAGCCTTATTGTAGGGTAGGGATCATGTGAGATTTTCCCTCCTATCAAGGGAACTAATATTTACACCCAATCTTGTTTCACCAATCAGTAAAAACATGAGAGTTATGGTATTGTTTACCGCTACCATCTGTGGTTCGGGTTCGGGATCGGGTTTAGGTTTAGGTTAGGGTTTGGGCTGAAAGTATGAGTGCTGGAGCCGATACTTTCGGAATCCGAACTCATTCTTTTGAAAAATAGAAAAATGGGAATATTAGTAAATATGGATTTTCTTGTTAAGAAGAAAATAGAAGATGGATAGAAAAAACATAAAAGAGATTTATGCATAATCAAATCTGAAATCATATTTAAGAAAATTACAGAAATTCTGCCGCATATACAGGTTAGTACTTGGCTTGTCATTACTGCCGCACATATACTAGTTTTTATTTATTCAATCAATCAATCATGTTCTTCTTTCTTGCGGCGAATTTTGAGTGTGCAGTACTCTATCCCGGACTATGTTCACGTTGTGCCATTTATGGTTTTACTTGTACATTCCTATATTGATTACTCAAGCATAACAGTTATGCGCATTCTTTCAGGTGGATGTTGCATGTAGGTGGATTGGAGCTGCATATTTCAGATTTAAGCATCTGGTATGTCTCTTGTCAAGAATGCACATGATTGGAGTGGCCTGGCCATTTGGACAGGTCGTATTTATGTATTTGCTCAAAATTGATGGAGCATACCCGGATGTGCGTCGGAGCTATTCGGATGAGCGGGGGTCCCTGGAAGGTGGGAACCGCTGTTATGACCATGATGAAGCTGTCCATTTCCTATGGACGGCATTGGAGGGGCCTGACCATTTGGACAGGCCGTGTTTATATATTTGCTCGAGATTAATGGAGCAGACCCGGATGTGCGTCGGAGCTATCTGGAAGAGCGGGGGTCCCTGGAAGGTGGGAACCGTTGTTATGACCATGATGAAGCTGTCCATTTTCTATGGACGGCATTGGAAGGGCCTGGCCATTCGGACAGGCCGTGTTTATATTTGTATTATATTTGTATTTGCAGGGACCACACCCGAACCCATTCTCAAATCCTATAACCTATAACCAAAACCTATAACCTATAACCTATAACCTAAATCAAAACCCCTAACCTAAACCAAAACCTAAACCTATAACCTAAACTCAATTCCCTAAAGCTAAACCTACACCTAATCCTAATCTCAACTCCCTAACCTAAACCTAAACCTTAACTTGAAAACCCAAACTTAAACCCAATCTTGAACCTGAACCCGAACCCGGTTTCCTCAACCTTCACCTTAACCTATTCTCAATTACCTAAAGCTTAACCTACAACCTAACCTAAACATAAACCTAAACTTGAAAACCGAAACGTAAACCCGATGCCGAACCCGAACCCAATTTCTTCAACTTAAACCTTAACCTATTCTCAATTCCCTAAAGCTTAACCTACAACCTAACCTAAACATAAACTTGAAAACTCGAACTTAAATCCAATCCCGAACCTGATTTCTTAAACGTAAACCTTAACCTCTTCTCAAATCCCTAAATCTAAACCTACACCTAATCCTAAATCTCAACTCACTAACCTAAACCTAAACCAAAACTTGAAAACCCAAACTTAAACCCGATGCTGAACCCGAACCCAATTTCCTTAACCTAAACTTTAACCTATTCTCAATTCCCTAAACCTTAACCTACAACCTAACCTAAACTTAAACCTAAACTTGAAAACCCAAACTTAAACCCGATCCCGAACCCGAAACCGGTTTCCTAAACCTAAACCTTAACCTACAAACTAACCTAAACCTAACTACCTAACCTAAACCTAAACCTAAACCTAAACTTGAAAACCCAAACTTAAACCCGATCCCGAACCCGAACCCGAACCCGGTTTCCTCAACCTAAACCTTAACCTATTCTCAATTCCCTAAACCTTAACCTACAACCTAACCTAAACCTAACTCCCTAACCTAAACATAAATATAAACTTGAAAACCCGAACTTAAATCCAATCCCGAACCTGATTTCTTAAACGTAAACCTTAACCTCTTCTCAAATCCCTAAATCTAAACCTACACCTAATCCTAAATCTCAACTCACTAACCTAAACCTAAACCAAAACTTGAAAACCCAAACTTAAACCCGATGCCGAACCCGAACCCAATTTCCTTAACCTAAACTTTAACCTATTCTCAATTCCCTAAACCTTAACCTACAACCTAACCTAAACTTAAACCTAAACTTGAAAACTCAAACTTAAACCCGATCCCGAACCCGAAACCGGTTTCCTAAACCTAAACCTTAACCTACAAACTAACCTAAACCTAACTACTAAACCTAAACCTAAACCTAAACTTGAAAACCCAAACTTAAACCCGATCTTGAACCCGAACCCGAACCCGAACCCGGTTTCCTCAACCTAAACCTTAACCTATTCTCAAATCCCTAAACCTTAACCTACAACCTAACCTAAACCTAACTCCCTAACCTAAACATAAACCTAAACTTGAAAACCCAAACTTAAACACGATCCTGAACCCGAACCCGATTTCTTAAACTTAAACCTTAACCTATTCTCAAATCCCTTAACCTAAACCTACACCTAATCCTAAATCTCAACTCCCTAACCTAAACCTAAACCTAAACTTGAAAAACCAAACTTAAACCCGATGCCGAACCCGAACCAAATTTTCTCAACCTAAACCTTAACCTATTCTCAATTCCCTAAACCTTAACCTACAACCTAAACTAAACCTAACTCCTTAACCTAAACCTAAACCTAAACTTGAAAACCCAAACTTAAACCCGGTCCCGAACCCGAACCCAGTTTCCTCAACTTAAACCTTAACCTATTCTCAATTCCCTAAACCTTAACCTACAACCGAACCTAAACCTAACTCCCTAACCTAAACCTAAACCTAAACTTAAAAACCCAAACTTAAACCCGATCCCGAACCCGAACCCGGTTTCTTAAACCTAAACCTTAACTTATTCTCAATTCCCTAAACTTTAACCTACAACCTAACCTAAACCTAACTACCTAACCTAAATCTAAACCTAAACTTGAAAACCCAAACTTAAACCCGATCCCGAACCCGAAACCGGTTTCCTAAACCTAAACCTTAACCTATTCTCAAATCCCTAAACCTAAACCTACACCTAATCCTAAATCTCAACTCCTTAACCTAAACCTAAACCTAAACTTGAAAACCTAAACTTAAACCCGATGCCGAACCTGAACCAAATTTCCTCAACCTAAACCTTAACCTATTCTCAATTCCCTAAACCTTAACCTACAACCTAACCTAAACCTAAACCTAAACTTGAAAACCCAAACTTAAACCCGATCCCGAACCCGAAACCGGTTTCCTAAACCTAAACCTTAACCTACAAACTAACCTAAACGTAACTACCTAACCTAAACCTAAACCTAAACCTAAACCTAAACTTGAAAACCCAAACTTAAACCCGAACCCGAACCTGAACCCGGTTTCCTCAACCTAAACCTTAACCTATTTTCAATTCCCTAAACCTTAACCTATAACCTAACCTTAACCTAACTCCCTAACCTAAACATAAACCTAAACTTGAAAACCAAAACTTAAACCCGATGCCGAACCTGAACCCAATTTCCTCAACCTAAACCTACCTATTCTCAATTTCCCAAAGCTTAACCTAAAACCTAACCTAAACTTAACTCCCTAACCTAAACCTAAACCTAAACTTGAAAATCCAAACTTAAACCCCGTCTCGAACCCGAACCCAGTTTCCTCAACCTAAACCTTAACCTATTCTCAATTCCCTAAACCTTAACCTACAACCTAACCTAAACCTAACTCCCTAACCTAAACCTAAACCTAAACTTGAAAACCCAAACTTAAACCCGATCCCGAACCCGAACCTGGTTTCATAAACCTAAACCTTAACCTATTCTCAATTCCCTAAAGATTAACCTACAACGTAACCTAAACCTAACTCCCTAACCTAAATCTAAACCTAAACTTGAAAACCCGAAATTAAACTCGATCCCGAACCCGAACCCGGTTTCCTAAACCTAAACCTTAACCTATTCTCAATTCCCAAAACCTTAACCTACAACCTAACCTAAACCTAACTACCTAACCTAAACCTAAACCTAAACTTGAAAACCCAAGCTTAAACCCGATCCCGAACCCGAACCCGATTTCTTAAACCTACACCTTAACCTATTCTCAAATCCCTTAACCTAAACCTACACCTAATCCGAATCTCAACTCCCTAACCTAAACCTAAACCTAAACTTGAAAACCCAAACTTAAACCTGATGCCGAACCCGAACCCAATTTCCTCAACCTAAACCTTATCCTATTCTCAATTCCCTAAACCTTAACCTACAACCTAACCTAAACCTAACTCCCAAACCTAAACCTAAGCCTAAACTTGAAAACCCAAAATTAAACCCGATCCCGAACCCAAACCCGGTTTCCTTAACCTAAACCTTAACCTATTCTCAAATCCCTTAACCTAAACCTACACCTAATCCTAATCTCAACTCCCTTAACCTAAACCTACACCTAATCCTAATCTCAACTACCTAACCTAAACCTAAACCTAAACCTAAACTTGAAAACCCAAACTTAAACCCGATGCCGAACCCGAACCCAATTTCTTCAACCTAAACCTTAACCTACAACCTAACCTAAACCTAACTCCCTAACCTAAACCTTAACCTATAGGTTTTATTAATTTATTAAGAAAAAAAGAAGAAGAAAATGGTTATACATGATGCACTTCGATCAATTTGTTTTTCTTTCCTCCAATTGTCATTCTGATTTATGAATGTCATGACTATTTGTAGGATGATGGAATATACGAAGCTGTTGCAGGAAGTGACTTTGTCATTACTAGAGGTTCATTTCGAGACGACTCTTCAAAGTACTACATAAATGACTGTGGAAGTAATTTTACAGAGGTCACTAAGAAATTGAAAGGAAAAGGAGTAGACTTGGACAACAACCGGTTTTTTATTCTTCAGGTGGGTGATGGCTAAAAAAGGCCTATTTACTTGTGAAAAAAATATCATACTATCAAAATATATCTTCTCTTTTAATTCTTTATCTTTGAAATTTCAGGGTGAAGTCGAGCAAATTTCTCTAATAAAGCCAAAGATTTGTATTTTCAGCATTATTGTAATTGTAATTGTAATTGATTGAATGAAGGATTGTAATTAATTGTAATTGTAATTGTAATTGATTGAATGAAGGATTGTAATTGATTGAAAGAAGGATTGTCATTGAATGAATGAATGATTATAATTGATTGTAATGGAATGAATGAATGATTATGCAGGTGGTAATTGAATGAACAAATAATTGTATATATATTTTTTAATATAGAATTTGCTACGGATTATATCCGTAGCTGTTGTAAACTATAGCTACGGATTAAATCCCTAGCTGTTACGATTAAATCCGTAGCTGTGGTAACCTACAACTACGGATATAATTGGTACGGCTTAGATCCGTAGCGGTTGCCAGATATATCTACGGATTAAATACGTAGCGGTGGTGATTAAATCCGTAGCTGTTGTGACCTATAGCTACGGATAAAATTGCTACGGATTAAATCCGTGGCCATTTTGACCTATAGCTACGGATTAAATCCGTAGCTATAGGTTCCAGACCTATTGTTATGGCACCTACGACTACGGTAGTGCTACGGACTAGATCCGTAGCCATAGGTCTATGGCTACGGATTTAGTCCGTAGCCTTTGCCCATTTTTCTGGTAGTGAAAGTGACCATATCACACAATGCAAAATGCATGAATCACACTATCCAGTCATGCAGCAATCCTGCACGTCTCGTGCGCTCATGTGGGGCAACACTGCCTAACCGGGGAGCCCCTAAACAATCTGGCTGAAGGCATATGCTATAATCAGTCACTTCTTATACCAAGCATACATATGATGCGTATGATCATGAATCATGGGACTATACTAAACATGTTATATGGGATAGATGTTATTCATAAGGAGATGGGCCTAGACGGCCTATAAGTATGGGCTTAACAATGGGCCCTAGGGAGAATTATAATACGGACATTTAACCAACATTATTCGACAATGTGGACGTCAAACCAACATTGCTCCCAAGGCATTGCCCGTCGTAAACATCATTACATAAACCATGTTGGGATCACACATTGCAATGGACCTTAGGTGCATCCCATTGGGCCTTAAATACATCAAATGGGCCATATCACATGGGCCTTACATTCATCAAATGGGTTGCATTAATGAGCCTCACCAACGGGCCTTAAGTACATTGCAATGGGCCATAACCCATGGGCCTTAGAATGCATCAAAATGGGCCTCGCAACATGGGCCTTATATATATCAAAGTGGGCCTCAACCACAGCTACAAATACATCGAATGGGCCTCATAATATGGGCCCTACATCCACATCAAAGTGGGCCCCAATGATCTACCACAAATACATTAAGATGGACCTCAAAACATGTCAAGGTGGGGTCCACTTGGACTTTAGATCTGTTTCATTCTTTAACTCATGCCATAAAATGGCCCTTCAAAATAGATAGACGGATTGGATGTAACATATACATCATGGGGGGGGGGGGGGGGGGGGGGGTCCACATGAGGGTCCACCATAAAGTATATTACATAATATAATATAATATATTTGTATATATATACAATAATATATACATACATATATATACATATATATATATATATATATATATATATATATATATATATATATACACACACACACACACACACCCATACGCACCCACGCACACACCCACACGCACACATGTGCATGCACCCACGCACACACACACGTCCACACACCCACACACACACATGTGCATGCACCCACGCACACACCCACCGTCCACTGGACGGTGGGACTACATGCAGCACAGCAGGCTCCACCGTCCAGCGGACGATGGAGAGAAAAAAAAATTAAAATTAAAAATAAATCACTGTGGGTCCACGTGGGGCCCACTGTAATGTTTACCTCCCATCCAACCCATTCATAAGGTCATGCAGACCCAGATGAAGGGTAACAATAAATTTCAGCTTGATCCGAGACTTCTGTGGGCCCAAAAATGGTTTCAATGGCAGACCTTTAATTCACATTGTTTCCTTTGGTGTGGGCCGCCAAAGTACCGGATGGGCCTGATCTTTGGAGGGGACCCACTCCAGGGAGGGGCCCACCCAATGAACGGGATGGATGAAACATATACATCATGGTGGGGCCCACGGCAGGAGCCGTGGGTGTTGTTGTCCGCCTGTCGTCGGCCCAGCGCAGGCAGCAGGCGCAGGCCGCGCCTGCCCTCTAACAGTGCCAGCGCTGCAACAGCAGCGCCTTTCCCTTTTTTTTTTTTTTTTTTAGTTTTCTTGCGAAAAAAATGCATGTGGGGCCCACCATCAGAGAATCCACTCCGACCAAAAGACTCTAGGGCTCGAAATACACCAATTAAGTCCAATATCCGGTATTTTTGGCGTGTAGAAACAGAAAGGAGGGCTCGAATAACTTTGAACAGTAAGAAATACAGTTTCCTATGGTACGGTCCGCCTGATTATCGGATTGACCTCATTTTTCGGCTCAACGCCTAAAATGAGCCAAAGAATAGGATGGACGGCGTGGATTAAACACATATCGTAAGGTGGGGCCCGCATGAGCGGTCCACTCAAAAAGAACCAAAATATCAAGCTCATATTTGTGTTTTCATTTCTACGTCCAGAGACGCTGGACCGTTCTTGGCTAAATAAAATCTTCAAGGTGGCCCCGCCTAGGTGGGCCACAACACGGTGATGGTGTGGAACATACATACATATAAAGTGGGCCCCACCTGCAAATGGGTTGGATACAAAACATGCTTTATGGTGGGGGTCCAACAGGGTGGGCCACAAGGCCATTTCATCACACAAAAGGAAGAAGAAAAAGAGGGAGAGAGAGAGAGATCGGTGAGGATGGAGGGACCCCGCCACTATGGGCCCTCCCTTACAATAAATCATACATCAAGTGGGTCCTATTACACATGGGCCCATTAAATAAAAAATCCAACGGTGGAGGTCCCTTCTCCACTAAAATGAACGGTCTAGATGACCCTAAGTATAGAAAAAAATAAACATCATGATGGGGTCCATGGAGAATGGCCCCATCGTGGAATGATCATGATGATCCTAGTGGGCCATCGGCCACATCTTAGGGTCCCAAGTGAGATCCAAACCACTGATCGGTTGGCCTCACTTGGCCCATCTTAAAAATATGAAAAACTACTCTTATCAAGCACCCACCACTTGATCTTCTTGCTCCTATGGGTTCCTTAGCTCCTTGGCTTCAATTTCAGTGGAGGAGATGAGGAATGGATGGCTAGGATGAGAGATCTTGGGATGGAAAGGTGGGCCACACTTGTGGTTCTTGGGAGAGATGGGAAGGGCTTGTATGTGTGAGGATTTGGAGTTGCTTGGAATAGGTTTGAAAATGAAGGGGAGAGAGAGTTGTAGAGAGAGAGGAGTGATGGGTGATGGAGTGATGGATGTGGTGGTGATGGGTGTGTAAGAGCACCTTTTTGACTTTGTTGGCCATTTGTGTAAGAGAGGCATGGCTTGTGTAAGAACTTTTTGACTTTGAGGCTTGCTTGGGAAAGGGTGAAAGTGATGGATTGATGGGATTGATTGATGGGGGATTGATGTGACATTTTGTTGAGATTCTATTGAGTTTCGCAACGCGTGGCGTTTTCCTCGTACCGAACGCTGGCCCACATCTCCTGGCCAGAGTATCGCCTCGGCGCGCGAGTCGCTGCATCAGAACCGCGACGACGGTGCGGTCGTAATGGTACAAGTCTCAGGTTGAGTCGACTCGGGTTGACAGCGTGTGAATCAAGGTCGCGCGTAACGCCGGTTAAGGGTCGAAGGTTGCCGAAATTCGACCGAAAAGATCGCGGGAACCTACGGAACGGTACGGTCTAAGATGCGGGTCTTACAATAGGAGTACCCACCACTTGATCTTCTTGGTCCGTTGGAAAGCCTATCTCCTTGTGCTTCATTTTGATGGTGGAAGATGGGGGATGGATGGCTAGGATGATGGGTTTTGGAATGGGAAAGGTGGGCCACACAAACTCTCTCTTCTCTCACTTGGGAGCTTGGACGTGGGAGTGCTCTTGCTTGGCTTGGGAATGTGAGTTTGAAAAATGAGAGAGAAAGAGTGTACTAAAGAGAGGGAGAGAGTAGCTTAGGTAGGCTATGATTACTTGTAAGAGAGGGTGACTTACAATAAATGATTGTAAGAGGGCTAGGGGTAGGGTGGCTAGCCATAAGTGCTTGTAAGAAGGCTAGGGGGTAGGGTGGCTATAGCTAGGTTAGGGTGGCTATTGCTAGGCTAGGGTGGCTATAGCTAGGGTGATATCATCCATCACCCTCATAATTACCTAGGGATTTGTGCCACATGGGATGGGTGGGTCCCGCAATGTGCGGTCCACGGTTATTATAATGTACGGTCCACATCTTATGATCTAAGCGTCGGATTGGCGCATGAGACGCGGCGTTGGAATCGCGGTGACGGCGTGGTCGAAATGGTACGGGTCTCAGATTAAACTGACTCGAATCTAAAGGATACGACTTACGATCGTGCGCAACATTAATTATCGGTCGCGGACTGCCGGACTTCGACGGAAAGAATCGCGGGATTCGATGGAACAGTACGAATTAGGATACGGGTCTTACAGCTCTCCCCACCTAATAAAAATTTTGTCCTCGAAATTTGTACTACCATCACAGCTAAGCGTAACTCACAAGGGAATAGAAAACATAACATCATATATAATCACAACACAGTACAACATACAATCAAACATCGAAAAGATGGGGATAGCGCTCGCGAATCTCCGCCTCGCGCTCCCAAGACACCTCATCTATACTATGATGACCCCACTGCACCTTCACTAAGGGGATGACCTTGGTCCGCAAGACTTGCTCCTTCCGATCGAGGATACGAACTGGCTGCTCAATGTAAGAAGCGTCCTCACGAACCTCCAACGGCTGCCAATCAATAACAGGAACGATGTCTGACCCACACTTCCTCAATATAGAGACGTGGAAAACGTTATGGGCGCCAGATAACTGAGATGACAAGGCAACCCGATAGGCCACTGCGCCAATGCGCCCGGTGATCTCGAAAGGTCTTATAAATCTCGGGGCAAGCTTGCCCTTCACTCCAAAATGAACCACACCCTTCATGGGTGAGACCTTGAGATACACATGGTCTCCAACGACAAACTCCAAGGGACGACACCGATGGTCAGCAAAACTCTTCTGTTGGCTCTGAGCTATGCGCATCCTCTGCCTGATGATATCGATAGTCTCTAATGTCTGCAACACAAGCTCAGGACCTAGGAGACGCAGCTCTCCAACCTCGGTCCAACAACTCAGAGATTTACACGGTCTGCCATATAATGCCTCAAAAGGAGTCATGCCAATGGTCGCCTGATAGCTGTTGTTGTACGCAAACTCAGCTAATCGCAGGTGCTCGTCCCAACTACCCGAGAAATCAATCGCGCAGGCCCGAAGCATATCCTCAAGGATTTGGTTGACCCTTTCGGTCTGCCCATCGGTTTGCGGATGATACACGGTGCTGAGCTACAAATTAGTGCCCATCGCTCTCTAAAAGCTCCTCCAAAACTGAGACGTGAACCTCGAGTCTCGGTCTGAAACGATCGAAACAGGAACACCGTGCAGCCTCACGATCTCATCAACAAATATCTTGGCAAGTCGGTCCGTATGCTAAGTCTTACGAATCGCAAGAAAATGTGCCGACTTTGTCAAACGGTCCACGACAACCCAGATGGAGTCATGACCGCGCTGAGTCCTCGGCAAGCCTAGTACAAAATCGGTAGATATATGCTCCCACTTCCACATGGGGATGCTCAACGGCTGCAATAGACCAGGGGGTCTCTGGTGATCGGCCTTGACACGCTGGCACGTGTCACACTCGGCTACAAAGCTGGCTATCTGACGCTTCATCCCTGACCAAAAATACTGACGCCTCATATCGCGATACATCTTCATCGAGCCAGGGTGGATAGAGAAACACGATCGATGTGCCTCGGTCATAAGATCTCGACGTAACTCAGGAATATCCGGGACACATAATCGGCCTCTGAAGCGAAGTCCACCATTAGAACCAATCTGCTAGTCCGACTGACTCTCAGATGCTGCCTCTACTCGGTAATCCTGTAACGACTCGTCTGCCTGCTGAGCCTTAATCACCCTTGCGACAAGAGAGGGTTGAATCGACAAGCTCGATAACTGGATGATAGAAGACTGCAGACCAAACTCGAAGTCGTACTCAATTACATCCTCGAGCATCCTCCACTCCCGAATCATCAAGTGCGCCACCAGGCCTCGTGGCTGACCGCTGAGGGCATCCGCCACCACGTTCGCCTTGCCCGGATGGTACTGGAGATCAAAATCATAGTCCTTTAGGAGCTCCATCCAATGCCTCTGCCTCATATTCAGCTCAGACTGAGAGAACAGATACTTCAAGCTCTTGTGGTCGGAGAAGAGCTCGAACCTCACCCCATAAAGATAGTGCCTCCACACCTTCAGTGCGAAGACCACTGCCACCAACTCCAAATCATGCGTAGGGTAATTTAGCTCATGGACCTTGAGCTGGCGAGACGCATAAGCCACCGGCTTCTCGTGCTGCATCAGGACAGCACCCCAACCAACTCGTGAGGCATCAGTAAATACAACAAATCTATCACTCCCAAAGGGAAGAGTGAGGACTGGAGCGGACGTAAGGCGGTCCTTCAGCTCCATAAACGCATGCTCACAAGCGTCGCTCCAAACAAACTCAGCACCCTTCCGGGTCAACCTAGTCAACGGGGCTGCAATACGAGAGAATCCCTCAATGAAACATTTGTAGTAGCCCGCCAAACCAAGAAAACTGCGGATCTCGGATGCGTTCGTGGGCTGGCCCCACTGACGCACGACATCAATCTTCGAGGGGTCTACAGCGACGCCCTGCCTCGTCACCACTTGACCGAGGAACTTCACCTCCTTCAGTCAGAACTCACGCTTCTCCAGCTTTGCGTAAAGCTGGTGTGCACGGAGGGTCTGCAATGTAATCTCTAGATGCCGCTTATGCTCCTCACGGGTCCTCGAATATATCAGAATGTCGTCAATGAACACCACAACAAATTGATCGAGATACGGACGGAAGACCTCGTTCATCAACTGCATGAATACTGCGGGCGCATTGGTCAGTCTGAAGGACATGACCTGGAACTCAAAATGACCGTAGCGCGTCCTGAAGGCTGTCTTCTGGATATCCTCATCTCGTACCCGAACCTAATGATAACAGGACCGCAAGTCAATCTTCGAAAAGAACTGCGCCTCCTGCAGCGAATCAAACAAATCATCGATCCTCGGAAGTGGGTACTTGTTCTTGATCGTGACCTTATTGAGCTCGCGGTAATCTACGCAAAGCCTCAACGAGCCATCCTTCTTCTTCATGAAGAGTACCGGCGCTCCCCACAGCGAACTGCTCGGACGGATAAATCCTAACTCACGCAACTCATCCAATTGCTTCTGTAGTTCCCGTAACTCCAACGGTGCCATACGATACGGGGCCTTCGAAATAGGCGCCGTACCGGGCACGAGATCAATCTGGAACTCGGTGTGCCGACGAGGTGGTAACCCCAAAATCTCTTGAAAATACATAAAGCAACTGGCTCCTCAACGGCATATGATAACAGGTAAGAAAGCTGCTCTCCTTTGGGCTCGGCAACAAATTGGAATTCTGGCACGTCGGGTATATAGAACGTGACTATCCTCGCGAAGCAGTTCAATATAGCGTGGTACTCGGCGAGCCAATCCATGCCCAGGATGACATCAAAATCGGACATCGGCAATACGAACAAGTAAGCAGGCTATCCCCAATCAGAACGGGGCAAGATGTGCAAAATCGGCCCAACACTGCAGTCTTCCCTAAGGGTGTCGATACTGACAAACCCTCACGGGCAGACTCTATCGGCAAACCGGTCGATCGGTAAAAATCATCGACCACAAAGGAATGCGATGCACCAGAATCAAACAATACACGTGCAATGCATGCAGAAACAAGGAGAGTACCCTCGACGACCCCTCCTGATGACTGTGGGTCCTGCTGTGCAGCATAGAACCTGCCCTGGGCCTGCTGGGGAGGTGCAGGTCCCCTCTGAGGTCTCTGCTGCTGTGGCCGCTGTGGGGGCCTAACCTACTGTCTCTGCTGCTGCGGGGGAAGTATAGGAGGCTGATGCTGCGGTCGCTACTGCTGCTGTGGTGGCTGTCGCGGAGGCTGATGCGGTGTCCTCGGCTGCTGTCGCTACTGATGGGGACACTCGTGCACGTGATGTCCTGTCCTACCGCACCCAAAGCAAGTACCGGTGAATGGTCCTGAAGGTGGTGCTGGGGGTACTGCTGCTACTTGGAATGCTGGACGAGTCGTACGTCGTTGCTGTGAACGATGCTGTTGCGGCTGCGAACTACCAGAGGGCGCCTTCCTCTTCTGATCTCCCATCTGATCATGGGCTCTTTGCATACCAGCCCAATCTGTCCCATATATCAGGGCTCTCTCCACTATCTACTCAAATGTCGGAAGCATGTGTCTGATCACACGGCTCCTGAGGGCAGGATGTAAGCCGTTCTCAAAACGGCGGGCCTTCCGCCCCTCATCATCCACAAGATACATCGCGAACCTCGAGAGTGCGACGAAACGTGCCTCATACTGGGACACAGTCATGTCTCCCTGTACCAGACTCTCAAACTCTAATGCGCGCTGCTGGCGCACATGCTCAGGAAAGAACTTCCGGTCAAACCGGTCTGTAAAGTCCTCCCAGGTCCACTCAAAATCGGCCGCTACAGATCGAGCTACAGATGCCCACCAATGCTGAGCCTCACCCTGGAGAAGGAATACAGCTAATGGGACTCGCTGCTGGGTAGTGCATCTCATGGTGTCGAATATCTTCTCCACCTCGGAGCACCATAACTCGGCTGCAGTGGGGTCTGGCTCACCCCGGAAGCGTGGAGGATCGTGCTGACGGAAGTCCTTGAGAAGGGCTCCAGCACGCTCCTGCTCGGCCTCGGCCGGCGTAACAGTGGGATGCCTGCTCTGCCCTTGAAGAATGACGGTCATCGCCTGAAGCATCTGCTGCGCCTGGGTGACACTCACAGGTACGGTCGGATCCACATCGGTCTCAGGTAAAGGAGTGGCATTTACAGGCTGGAAATCAGAAATATTCGGTGGTGGAGCGGGAGTCACAGGTGGTAGAGCGGGAACGGCAGGTGGTGGAGTGGGAGTAATAAGTGGTGGAGCGGGAGTCGTAGGTGGTGGAGCAGGATTCGCTCGGGTCGGTCTTCTAGTCATTCCGTCCTATAGGAAACAACAAGGGCCTATCAGTCTTGAGAATTCTCGAAGGCATAAACGTCAAGGGTCTATGTCGGAAAAATTGTTACGTTAACAGGACTCGGAACCTATTCATTCTAAGTTCATAGCAGATATGTGATGTGATCCTTAGGTATTCCCAAGTTATGCTCTGATACCAACTTCTGTCACGCCCCAAACTCGAAAACCGGGCTCACAAAATTCCCGATCGCCGAATCCGGCGCCGACAGCTTCCGTAGTATCCCATTCTCGGCTTCCAGCGCCCATACGCCAGATTCCGATCTTGGGATCCTACAAGGAGGATTTTCAGTAGGAATTTTTTTTTTTGTAATGTAATGGAGCATAACCAAAAGCATAACCAAGTCATAAAACAACATCACCACATATCCACTATATCAAAAACTTTTAAGTACAATGAAGAAAGGGAAATACAAGGTGATCAAAAAGCTCCAAAAAGAGATCTGATACGCGCTCCTGCCTTAGCGCTGCTACTGCCCAATGGTACCTGCACGCAACGGTCGTGCATAAGCTTACAAAAGCTTAGAGGGTGGAGTAAGTGTGTGCGCAAGGCAAACGCCAAGTGTACAATATCAGAGTAATGCGGAAGTATGCAGTAAGTCCATGAATGCTACCAGCTGTATCAAAGCTATGCAAGGCATGAATGCTATAGGCCATACCAAGGCCATGCGATGCGAAACATGAATGTTATCGGCCATACCGACGCAATGCAAGGCCTACATAGCTGAATGCCATATGCGTGATGCAATACAAGCATGTCAGTCCTCATCATGTACACATATCAGTACAGTTCCTCTCTGGATATCACCGGGGTCTAATACACCTCACACTGACTGCCTCGTCCCTAGCTGCACAGTCAAGCAAGTGGAAGAGACCACACTATCCGCCTGACCAGTAGTCTGCCAATACCTACCCGGCTCATCGATAGCGGACACATTTGCGAGCTGGTCAAACTCAGCCTAGCTTATAGCCCCCTCACTCAGGCGGATAAGGCCATACCCCCTTCCAACAGACCACGACACAGTGGGAGACGCGACCAACTGGTATTCGGCACTCGAGCGCTCGTGTATCCACTCAGTCTAGACGTTGGAGCATCTCCTGGTACCAAAAAGGTTCTGGGACTTTCACCCAAGTACATCCTAAGTGCCCACAGTGCTAGAACAAAGTATTTTCGGTATCCGATACGGCCATCCACGATGTGCCTGTGGAGCCATGGCCCTGATGTCGCTAGGGCGTGCAGTGATCAAGTCACACATATGCGAGATGCATGAGTCACACCGTACAATCATATAGAAATCTCACGCGTACCACGCGATCATGTGGGGCACTCCGTCTCATAAGGAGTCAAGTAAATGTCTCAGCCCTACGGCTTATGCTATGATCAAGCATTTCTCATATCAAGCATACATATGATGCGTATGCGTATGAATCATTGAAGTGCACTAAGCATGTTATAAAGTGGCGGACTATCAACAAGTATGGGCCTACTAATGGGCCCTAAGGAGAGTTATAATGCGGACATTTAACCAACATTATTCTTACAATGTGGACGTCAAACCAACATTGCTCCCAAGGCATGACCTGTCATCAAACATTATTATACACACTATGGAGGAATCACTCATTGCAATGGACCCTAAGGACATCCTGTTGGGCCTCGACTCATGGGCCTTAGATACATCAAATGGGCCACATCATATGGGCCTTTTATAAATTAAGTGGGCCGCATCAAGGGGGCCTTATGTACATTGCAATGGGCTATGTCCCATGGGCCTTTGAAAACATCACCATGGGCCTCAACCTATGGGCCCTAATACATCCTAATGGGCCTTAGAATACATACAAATGGGCCTAATTACATGGGCTTATATATATACCAAATGGGCCACCCCAATTAGGCCCCATAGTACATCAAAATGGGACCGATCACATGGACCATATGAATAACAAATGGTGGGGTCCACTTGAACTGTTAGATCTGCCTCATTCCTTAGTTCATCTAATAACATGAGCTTTCAAAATTGGATGGACGGGTTGGATACAACAAATGCATCATGGTAGGGCTCATGAAAGCCCACCAAATGCTATATACAATACACACACACACACATGCACACACCCGTACACACACACGCATACACACACACACGTGAACACACACGGGCACATGCACACTCTGCCGCACCCACCGTCCCCTGGACGGTGGGAATACAACACATATATCATGGTTGGCTCCACCGTCCAGGCGGACGGTGGAGGAAAAATACATACATCATTGTGGGTCCCAGGTGGGGCCCACCATAATGTTTACTTTCCATCTAACCCGTTCATAAGGTCCGACATACCTGGGTGAAATGGAAAAAACAAATTTCACCATGATCCGAAACTTCTGTGGACCCAAAAATGGGTTTCAATGGTAGAGTTCAATTGCCGCTATTTCGTGTGGTGTGGGCCACTTGAGATCTGGATCAGCCTGAAATTTGGAGGGGGCCCACTGCTGGCAGTGGCCCACCATGTGAACCGGGTGGATGACAAATATACATCATGGTGGGGCCCACGGCTGGAGCCGTGGGTCCCTGCCTACACGCCCGCCCGCTGACGCCTGACGTCCTCTCTGACAGCAGCAGCAGCAGCTGCTGCTGCATATATATATATATATATATATATATATATATATATATATATATATATATATATATATATTATTTGATTTTTTTTTGAAATCACGTTTTTCCGTGGTTTTTTCGGTGTAGGGCCCGCATCAGTTAAATTCGCCTCAGCCATTGGTCCCCATGGCTCACAACAAGGCTAACAAGCCCAATATTGGGTACGTTTTGGCATCTAGAAAGGTTAAGGTACTTCTAAACGGTAGCAATTGATCTTTGCTAAGGTAGGGCCCGCCCGTTTCTCAGACCAGTCTCATTTTTCGGCTCAACGCCTAAAATGAGTTGAGGAAGAGGATGGATGGCTTGGATTGAATACATACATCAAGGTGGGGCCTACATGAGCGGCTCGCCCAATGAGCTTTGAATTCAAGCTAATATTTGTGTTTTCATTTCTGTCCAGGGATGTCCCTGGACGTCTGGCCGTAACATATGCTCAAGGTGGGCCCTACTCAGTTGGGCCACACAATGATGGATGGTGTTGGCACAACACATAAGAAGTGGGCCCGACTTATAGGTGGCTTGGATACAATTCGTGCCTTAGGGTGGGGGTCCATCCAAGTGGGCCATACATTCATATCATCATATAAAAAGAAAGAAAAGGTAGGGAAAGAGAGAGAGAAAGAGAGAGTGGGACACGTATGATGGAGGGCTCCTGACACTATGGGCCCTCCCTTTCAAGCATCCAATCATACATCAATGGGTCCTATTGCATATGGGCCCTCCAAATCAAAGATCAACGGTGGAGATCCCTCTCCACCCAAAATGAACGGTCTATATGACCTCTATTCAAGCTAGGAAAGTAAACATCATGATGGGGTCCATGGAGAATGGCCCCATCATGGAATGATATTGATAATCAAGGTGGGCCATCGGCCACATCTTAGGATCCAAAGTAAGATTCACACCATTGATCGGTAGGCCTCACTTGGTCTATCATAAAAATATGAAAACTAGCCTATAGGAGCACCCACCACTTGATCTTCTTAGTCCGTTGGAAAGCCTATCTCCTTGTGCTTCACTTTGATGGTGGAAGATGGGGGATGGATGGCTAGGATGATGGATTTTGGAATGGAAAAGGTGGGCCACACAAACTCTCTCTTCTCTCACTTGGGAGCTTGGACGTGGGAGTGCTCTTGCTTGGCTTGGGAATGTGAGTTTAAAAAATGAGAGAGAAAGAGTGTAGTAAAGCGAGGGAGAGAGTAGCTTAGGTAGGCCATGATTACTTGTAAGAGAGGGTGGCTTGCAATAAATGATTGTAAGAGGGCTACGGGTAGGGTGGCTAGCCATAAGTGCTTGTAAGAAGGCTAGGGGGTAGGGTGGCTATAGCTAGGGTGATGTCATCCATCACCCTCATAATTACCTAGGGATTTGTGCCACATGGGATGGGTGGGTCCCGCAATGTGCGGTCTACGGTTATTATAATGTATGGTCCACATCTTATGATCTAAGCATCGGATTGGCGCATGAGACGCGACGTTGGAATCGCGGCGATGGCGCGGTTGAAATGGTATGGGTCTCGGATTAAATCGACTCTAATTTAAAGGATACGACTTACAATCGTGCGCAACGTTAATTATCGGTCGCGGACTGCTGGACTTCGATCGAAAGAATCGCGGGATTCGACGGAACAATACGAACTAGGATACGGGTCTTACACATCTTCCCCTTGAGCCACTATGATACGGTCATCGATAAGTGGCAGCACACGAATTTGTGTTACACTCTCGAATGGCTCCTCTTTCGTAAGCTTTTGCTTAAAATCTCGAATAAATTCTACCATATTCCACTCCTCTATCATTAGCAGAGCCGCAAATGCTATCGTCTTCTTGCGGCTCAACGCATCAGCCATAAGGTTGGCCTTGCCAGAATGGTAGGAGACCTCGAACTTGAAGTCTTTCAAGGTTTCCTTCCATTGTCACTGCCTCATATTCAAGACTCTCTGTGTGAATATGTATCTGAGGCTCTTATGGTTTCAAAAGTGTTCGAACTCCTCTCCGTAGAGGTAATGTCTCCAGAGCTTTAATACAAAGATGACGGCCGCTAACTCCAGGTCATGCGTAGGATAGTTCTCCTCATGCTTCCTCAACTATCTCGAGGCATAAGCAATCACTCTGTCCTTCTACATCAGAACACAACCCAAACCAATACGAGACACGTCTGTTATATCATATATTTGACCCCCTGCTCTGACAATACTAGCACGGGTGCGGATGTCAACTTTTCCTTCATTTCCTGAAAGGCTGTTTCTACCTTCTCATTCTAGGCAAACTTAAGATCCTTCCGAGTTAGCTGAGACAACGGTCTAGCTATCTTGGAAAAATTTCTAATGAATCGACGATAGTTCCCCGCCAGGCCGAGAAAGCTCCTCACTTCAGTAACTGAACCGGGCTGCTCCCAGTCCTGAACTGCGGTCACCTTAACAAGGTCGACAACTATCCCTTCCTTGGACACCACATGTCTCAGGAACTTGACTTCTTCTTTTCAGAAGTCACACTTCTTGTACTAAGCAAACAACTGGTTCTTCCTGAGTGTATCAAAGATTGCTCGCAGGTGCTCCTCGTGATCCTTCCGACTCTTGGAGTATATCAGGATGTCATCTATAAATACGATGACGAATCAGTACAGATACGGCCGAAACACCCGATTCATAAGGTTCATGAACACGGCTGTTGTGAGTCCAAACGACATCACAAGGAACTCGTAGTGCACAAAGCTAATTCTGAACGCTATTTTTTGCACGTCCTCATCCCTGACACGTAACTGGTGATACCCTTACTGTAAGTCAATTTTTGAGAAATACTGTGCCCCTTTCAACTGATCGAACAGATTGTCTATCCTGGGTAAAGGATACTTGTTCTTCACTATCATTTGATTCAACCTGCGATAATCAATTCACAATCACAACAATTTGTCCTTCTTCTTCACAAACAACACGGGTGCTCCCCAAGGAGATACAATCGGTCGTATGAAGCCTACATCCAACAGATCATCGACCTGTCTCCTCAGTTCCTCCATTTCACATGGAGGCATGCGATAAGTCGGTAGTGAAATGGGTGTCGCACTAGGCACAAGGTCGATAGTAAAGTTGATCTCGCGCTGAGGAGGTAGTCTCGGGATCTTCTTGAACACTTTCCAGAAGTCCTGGACCACGGGCATGTTCCCAAGCGTCGAGCCATCAACATTCTCCAATAAGGAAGCATAACAACTTATGCGACAGGGCTAACTGACCTGAACTGGAAAGGTAAAGGCCGTGCCCTCAGGTGCACGGGCTGTCTACACTCTAGTATCACAATCGATCTCTACCTTCATCTCGGTGAGCCAATCCATACCAAGGATAACGTTGTAATACCATAGTGGGGCAACAATCAGGTCAATGAGTACTGTCCTGCTTCCTTAGTCTATCGAGCAATCCTTATAAATCTTAGTAACATCTGAAAAGGTCCTGTGGCGGTAAGGATTCTCACCCCCTTCGTAGGAGCTGTTTCCAACACTAGTCGCTTGACTGCTGCGTATGATATTATCGAGATAGTGGACCCGATGTCCACCAATAGGAAGACTGGTGTACCTTGGAAATGTGTTGTGACTTCAAAATCCAATGGTGCTGTAACTGCTGTCTCGGATGCCTCAGTTACAAGTGAGTGCACATGAGCTTGTTGAGGACGATTTGTCTACGGTACCATAGGTCGTTGAGGCAGCCTACTTCGAGGTACATTAGGCCTATAAAAAGGTTGTGCTGGTGGTACTGAAAGTAGAGGTGGAGCCGAGATAGCCTGAGGAAGCTGCTGATTGATCTTCTGAGGCGACGAGAAGCCGTTATCCCTCATCTTGGTGAAGCAGTAAGTATCTGTATGGTCCGACCTCTTGTAGTTGGTGCACCACAGATTTGATCGCCTCAGCTGGGCTGGTGGAGCCGTAAGTCTGGGAGGCGAGTCTCCACGTGGCCTCTTGTCGAGGAACGACTTGCTCGGTAAATCTGATCGAGGCCTCGGACCCATGGGTACACATGTACGGGATAGCCTGTCCTCGTCCTGTTCAGCTCGTAGAAAAATGCTCACTAGCTCAGCATGGTTGGGTATGCTAGCGCAACACATCTTTGTGCGGATATCGGGCCGCAGACCATCGAAGAATCGCCGCATCTTCATCGGCTCGTTTGCTAGGATCAAAAGAGCGCATCTGGACAGCTCCATGAACTTGTTCTGATACTCGGCCACGGTCATTCCTCCCTGACGGAGGCGAAAGAACTCTTCCTCGTTTTCGTTATGGTAGGTGAGGGGGTAGTACTTTTCGTGGAAGTGGACCTCAAAAGCATCCCATGTCCACACGTAACCCCTTGGGAACGGTCCGAAGGATGCTATCCCACCAAAGCTGGCTTCCTCTCAAACATATACGGGACCAACTCAACCTGCTCTGCCTCGGTGCAGTGTAGTGGTTTCAGCATCTTAGAGATGTGGTCAAGCCAATATTCGGCCTCCTTAGGTCTGTGAGTACCCGTAAACATGGGAGGTCGAAAGAGCTGAAATCGCTCAAATAGGCCGTTGATACTCATGTTTCCAGAAGGGTGTATAGGTGGTGCAGGCGGAACCATGTTCATGTTCTGGGCAAGGGCCCCTGCTATGGTGGTTGAAATCTGTTGTTGCTGCTACATAAGGAGCATCATCTACTCCAACCTATCAGGAGGAGAAGCCGCCTGAGACAAGTGAGGCGTCGAGGTAGACAGGTCGAATACAATGTCCTATACCACCGTATTCAGCTCACAAGTTCAGGTTGCTCACTGGACACTATGGGGAGGCTCGTCACCCCAGTGTAGGTCGACAGCTCGACTACGGTGTCCCATACCACCATGTCCGGCTCATGAGTCTTGGCGGATCATGGTACCAAGGTTAAACGGGCTATACATTGGTAAATGGTACCTTAGATTCAAGCAGTAGCGTCAATACATGGTAAACATACATTAGGCTAATCGGGTTACTTGACAAGTTCGATTGGTACGAGCGTATGCTGAATTAATCGAGATGGAGTGCATACGCACTCCTCGTGGCCTAACCACTGTCGATAATCACCGTATGACTCAGATTCATCGAACGTATTTGTTGTGGCGAAACTAGTTCGGCCACTCGATCGGAAACCATTACCAATTGCCTGGACTACGTAGTAGTCCCAATCATACTCCATTGCAACAGGTAATCACATGCGATAGTTATAACAGTATTGAGCAAATAATTTAAACACGACAATCATTTGAGCATTTTATGAAAACACAGAATGAACATGTTACCACACATATATATTTCACCCATAAATTACATCGTGGAATTTAAGCTACTTGAAGGAATTTATACATATAACTAAGGTAGTTGAGAATCCTATCTCAACACCCTTAATAAGTACTATTCATCAAACATTTACTCATTCAGACATTTTATCAAACACTTAGACTACGCATTTCAACATACATGAAATAAATTAGATATACCATGGCATGCACAAATCATAATTCTATATCATTTCAAGCATTTCAACAAACACATGGAATGCATTATATTCAACATAGTTCGTATATATGTGTAATACGTGGAAAACATCGTATTTAAGTACATGTGACAACAATCCAGTCAGTCATAAATCATTAACTAACATTGAAACCCTTGAAAATAATAACTTAAATGTTTATAGTCTGCACCTTTCGTCGGTTTGCTCGTTACGAACTTGGTTCGTACACTACGTCTCTATTTAGAGCAAATTGGCTACCTAAATCATGAAATAGGTTAGCTATTTCACCGTTTCCTCTATTCAGATTCCTAAAATAGATTAGAGTTAGGATTTCTTACCCAAAACTGAATTCGGATTCGACGGTGTATCGACACGGGAGAGATGATTCGGCACGTGGAGTGGTGGGAATGAATCCCAATAACTATCTCTCTCTCTCTCTCATCTTCTCACTCTTTCCTTCTCTTTTCTCTCTTCTCTCTCCTAGGGTTTAGAAAATTTGTATGGAATGAGAGAGGGGTGGGTTTAGGGCTTTAAATAGGCCCAGAAGTGGCTTTAAGATTTCGGTCTGATCGAATTTGTATATCGACCGTAGAGGACCAGTTTCAGTTCAACGACTATTGTCACTCGATCAGGGCCACAAGTACACTGACATGTGTAGGAAAATTTTCCTGATCCAAGGGTGTAGTTGGGATAGAATCTGATGGTCTGAAACCTTAAATTTATCTTGCAAGTGAACAGCCCAAATCACTTAAATTTGAGTTCATTTTCTAAAGATATTCACGTTTCTCACACACTTCGCTACGGGTTCAAGTCGTACGTTTCTGGATACTATTTGGACTCGATTTCCGCAATGCTTGTCAAGCCCAGTAAGGTGGTCTTAACCTTATAGTTTCGCGGTCATCGGACTTTCGACGCGCGGTCCAAGTTCGATATGGAGCTTCAATGTGCTCCCGAGAGCAATTGGGTTTTGAGATTTCTCCTAGGTTTTTAGGTAATGTAGAGTTAGCGATTCTATTGGTTTTAGGTCTTGCAGTTCGTATAGAAAGTGATTCAAGATAATCTACTAATTAACTCAGTTTAATACTTAATTAATTTTCGTCTAATTTCTATATAAGTTGACCCTTAGTGATTTCTGCCTGAAGTGGTACTCGGGTCTTTGTACGGATTTTTGAGAGACGTTCCAATATCTTAATCCAAAAGTCACTAATATTTAATGAACAAGTAATAATAGTTCTCCATATTCATGTGAATTGCGTTTTTCTAATAGGTTTTCTTGAAAACTCTTTAAAATTAATGCTTGATTATGTGAATAAGATTAGAATTTTCTTGATTTGTCTTTTTGAAATTAAAATTCTTTGACAAGTGGTCCTTCCATCCACAATTTTGAAACTTTTTAGTTTCTCTTTCAATTTGAATTTTTCTTGATTCTTTCACCGGTATGTCTTTCAATAAATTCTCTACCCATCATTGCATTACAAAAAATATCTTAAAATATTTTTCTATGAAATTTTTCAATAAGTAACATGGCCATAGTTGATTCCATTTTAAGGTCCAAACCATTACTAAAATTTGTAACCAAAGTATCTAATGAACCTAGCATAAAACAAAGTAAAAGAGCTACCATCTTATCACCATCAATTTATTTATTTATTTATTTATTATTATTATTATTATTTACATCGATCATTGTCAATCTATTAACTAGAGTATTAAATTATGTTCTCTTGCAATGAGGACATCTCGAAGTTGTATAGCTACTTACGAGAAAGATCATTTTTCTTAATATACATATACGTCCCTTGATATAAGTTTTACAACATGTCTAAAAACATATAGCAATAGTTTAATCATGCATGTTGAGCAACATCGAATAATCTACTAGAAGAAGAATAAGATCCACCATGGCCAATTGGGTTGTCTTCTCATAGACCTCATGGTTCATCTTTTCAAGATCATTTTTTCTTTGATTGCAATTGTACAACCTTCATTCACCAACATTAATTTCTTTCCAAGTTACACAAAGTACAATTAATTCGATAAACTTTAACAATTCAAATATGGTAGAGCTCAATCTACTAATACAAAACAGTTACAACGCGAATGACTAATACCGAACTTAAAGCTTTTGACCCCAAGCTCTGATACCAATTATTGCAGAAAATCACACACATGATGTGCAAATGAAATAAAACAACAACAAAAATTCTAAAAAAAAAGAGATGATAAGGTACAAAAAATTTACGTGGTTAAACAATATTACCTATGTTCATAGAGCAATAAATTGAACTTTCTTCTTCACTAATTAAGAGAAATAAAATAGAATGTAAATGTTATTTCTCTTAGAATCATAATACACCAAGAGGGATCTCTCGTATTTCAAAAGATACATACATTTCCTTTTTATACACAATGCATCCAAGAGGGTCTACATCTAATCCCAATAAAACTATGATTCATACTTAGGTAAAAATGGGAGGTATTTTATTAGAAACTACCCACATGCAGCGACATAAAAAGGAGGAAGCAATTTACATGACATGGAAAGAGAGTGAGTGTGTGCCCTACACATGATTTGCAAAATGCAGAGAGAAGAGAGTTGATGCATGCTATTTATAAAGTAAAGGTGAGAGCTACATATAGAGGCAAAGAAAGAGTGAGCTACTCGTATCAAAATTTTAAAATATTAGAAATACCCCAAGAGTAGGTAATGACACAACTCATAGAGTAGAGCATGTAAAAATTTAAACCATCGGTTACTAAATATGCACCCTTTCCTATTTGAAATACCTTTTAAAATCTTGGGTTAACAAGAGTGGGTAAATTTATCCTTGTCTGCTAATATTGCATTTCATTGCACTAGTGGTGCAGAGAAATTTGGGAGAGGGATAAGAATTGATACGTACCATCATCAACGTACAATAGCCCAACTAATGTGGCGTTATCATCAACTATCATTTTGGACTTCAGCAACCCATTCCAGATTTTCAGCAATTTGAATTTCAAAATAAAGTAATTATGTAGTTAGGAAACATAAGGAAATGATATTATCCTTATCTCATTTTAGCATTAGAAATAATTAAATGTTATTTGAAATTTAAATTATTGGTATTAAATAGAGTATAGAATGTAATAAAGAAAATAGAGAAAAAGAATACAAATTGCTTAAGGAGATTGATCACCTTCGAAGTGGCCATATTTTCTATATTTTCTTTTTAGTTTATTTCTATTAAATCAAACATAAGACATTTTCTGACTTAGGAATCATTTACAATACTTATTTTACACTTGTTATGTATGTAAAATCCAATTCATCCATCACGTGAGAAACCTTACATTTATAGTACATAAAAAGTAATTGCTCGATAAAAATCTTGGACTATATCAATGGGAACAACTGAAATTTTTGCCTAAAACCTCTACATTCACACGTTGCGGCCCACCTGAGTCTTGAATTAGGCAAATATTTTATACTTTCTTAAATCCTGATAATTTACATCTGATGAACAACTTTCATACATTACATGAAAAATGCCCCAATTTTGTGTCCCATAACCGTCGAATATCGGGCTATTTGACAGATGTGGGCGTTGAGAACAGCCGTAAAAAATTTTAAGCTTGAAAATGCAATTCGACGGTTCAAAATTTTCTAATAGTTTTTGTCGGTCCGGTTGAGCAGTCGAATAAGAGTTTCGACGGAGAAAAAATTCGGTAGCTCAAAACCGTCATTCTGGGATATTATTTGACCACTCAGAATAGTCATCTAAGACGAAATATTTTTTAAGTATTCGACGGCTCGGGGCCATCAAATTTTATTTAGGTATAGAAAAAAAAAAAAAAAAACAACAACAACAACTGAATTTGAAGCCTCTATGCTATGGTTATCCCACATGCCTAATAAACGCATTTTATATTATCTAAAATAACCACAATCCATTATACACCTGATAAACACATTCTATACAATCTAAAATTACTAAAACCAACTATTTTTTATTTTCAAATAAAATTAAATACAATAAAATTAAAGCATATTTTATTTACTCCTATCCAAGCACATTTTATACAATCTATAAATAACTATAATCCAATGCATTCTCATTCCTCCATTTACTTCCATCCAATCATAATATTTTAATTTCAAATACATTTCATTTACTACCATCCAAACATAATTAAGAAAGCCATTTCCTCCCAATTCATTTACCTCTATTTCATTTCCCATTTACCTCCATTTACAAGCTCCCAAACGTGCCCTAAAATGCAAGGTAAATGGGTCAATATTACCATTTTTAAATTTTTGTTTGAAAAAGAATTATGTCTCTTAGATCAAGAGTCAAATACACTTGTGAAAGAAGAAGATAAGGTAAAATGCAATCATTACCTTTTTACCTTGCAAAACCACCATTTTAAAGATGCTTTCAATGTGAAATAAATAATGTAACAAAATCATAATTACAATCAAATGCTTGTGATATGAAAGCCAAATTACAAAATAAAATAACCATGACCCATTTACAATCATTTACGATTTTAATTGGAATATCAAACAGGTCCTAAATAAAAAGTAAAGTGTCCAACAATGAGAAATGCTCAAGTAATTAGAATTTAGTCATTTTCACAAATTAATTAATGTAATTCAATCGAAACAATGCACCCAAATACAACCAAAATGACAGGTAATTTTACCTGATGAACAATAAAAGAAGACTGCTAACATTTTACAGTTGGAGCATCAAGATCACTAAGAATACATCTCACCCTGCAAAATTTATTCTATGAAAATAAAAACTTAAGTAAATAAAAATTCATAAACATAACATTTCAATAGAAACAATAGAAAGATGAAATCATATGTACTTCCCCAATTACCTCGAGCAAGAGGCAGCTTAAATCTAAGTCGTTGGCTGTCACTGGATCTTGACCGTTGCTACTAGCCTTATCGAATTTGTGTTTGCCCTTCATCCTGGTTTGTTTGACCTTATGAACAAGTTGGATGGGAAACATTATGCCCAATTCTTTGTAACTTGTTATTAAGATTTAGACTGCCATATGTAATGTAACGCCCCAGATTTCGAGGGTCGAGCAAAGCTCAACTCCTGAGATCTAACGCATCACTTATGTAACATAGATAATAGTGGTTAAATGTTGTCCATATTAGTGCATTAAACATGAGAGGAATTATACTAAATCAGCATATCATACTCCAGCGTTAATGTAATTAAGCAAGCGGAAGACTGAGATAGATATATAAAGTGTATACGTGTTTCATAACCTCCAGAGTATGAGTGTATTATCGGGCTGAATATATACATGTTTTGTTTCAAAATATACAAAATGTCAAAATGTAGATGTTCAAATAATCCATGTAACCCTGTAATCTCCTTCGATCAGTACATGGTCTACATAGACTTGCCTGATAGCTATATATAGGAGAACTCCTCGTCTATGAAATCCAAATCAGCTGCATAGGCATCGTCGTTACTTGCATCTACAATAAGGTCTGGTTGGTGTTTTAAAACACCATCCCAGAGTGGGACTAAGTGATTAACTCAGTGGTAATATAAGGTAAAGGTTAACATGTTATTAATTCAGTCAAACAGTAATGATAAAACAGTACAACAATTATATCCTAAGTGCTCTTGTTAATGCAGGAATTGTATGCTGTAATGATGCAAGCCCTCGCACGAAGCTCCCTCACAAGCGATTCCGTCAACTGTCCGTGCATGACAAACTCCCTAAACGTGCCCTTCCATGCCAAAGCACATGCAATGCGGTGCATGGTCTTGTTAGCCAAGTAATTAATTGAGTTTATTCACACAGCATATTCGGGAAGCTAAGGTACCTCCCTTTATACCATTAACCCAACTGAAGGATCCATCTAGGATCGTCAATCCTAGTTAATCACATACGATAGGCAAGTTGTAGGGCATCACCCCAAATGGAAGCAGTGGATAGGCAAATTCAAGTGTTTATACTCGCGGTCACTATGGGGAGGCTCGTCACCTCAGCGTAGGTTGACAGCTCGAATACAGTGTCTCATACCACTGTATTCGGCTCACGAGTTTGGGTTGCTCACTGGTCATTACGGGGAGGCTCGTCACCCCAGCGTAGGCTGACAACTCGACCACGGTGTCCCATACCACCATGCCCGGCTCATGAGTCTTAGCGGATCGTGGTACCATGGTTGAAATGGGTCTTTACATTGATAAGTAGTACCTTAGATTCAAACAGTAGTGTCCATATATGGTAAACACATAATAGGATAATCGGGTTATTTGACAAGTTCAACTGGTACATGCACAAGTTGACTTAATCGACATGGAACGCATAAGCATCCCTTGTGGCATAACCACTGTCGACAGTCGTCGTGTGACCCGGATTCATCGAATTACCCAATGTGGTGAAGCTAGTTGGCCACCTGTACATGAATTGTTACCGATTGCCTGGGCCACACTGTAGCCCCAAGTCTTACTCAGAAGCAATAGGTAGATACATGTGATAATCATATCAACATTTGACAAACAATCCAAATCAAATCCTCATTTGAGCATTTTATCAAACACATTGAACATGTTACCAAACACTACATTTTATTCATAAATTTCATAGCGACAAATATGGTTACATGAAAGGAACAATACATATGAGCAAGGTAAATAAGAATACTATCTTAATGCTCTTAATAAATACTTCATCAACATTTTCTCATTCAGACATTTAATCAAACACTTAGGCCACACAAAAGCAAATACGTAGACTAGGCTAGTTACAACGAGTATTTTAGCAATTCCTTCTACAAGGATGTCATCATGTAAATAACAATCATGAATCCTAGCTTAGTAGTCGTAACAAGCACAAATCATGTTTACATGTTCATTCAAACATTTCCACAAACACATAGGATGCATAGTTATTCAATATAGTTCATACATGTGTGTAATACATCGAAATTGACGTGTCTAAGAAAATATGGTAGCAATCAAGCTAGACATAAATCATTAGCTGACATTGAAAGTCTTGAAAACCATAACCTAAACGTTTATAGTTTGCACCTTCTGTCGGAATACTCGTTTCGAACTCGATCGGTTCGAATCCTACGTTCCCGAATACAGAACAATGGGTACCTAAATAATGAAATCTATTAGCTAGGTTGACAAACAACCATTATAGGTCTTAACTATAACATTAGGGTTAGGATTTCTTACCTAAATCCCAGTTGAAATGATTCGTGTAGCGAAGTGGAAAGGCGATCTAGTGCGTGTAGACGTGGGAGAGAAACACTGTCACGATCTCCCAAGCTTTCTCTTCTCTCCTCACTTTTTTCTCTCTTCTCTCTCCTAGGGTTTGGAGAAAATTCGTATGAGAGAGGAGTGGGGTGGTTTAAGGGCATTATATAGGCCCAAAACTGATGTCAATGGCCCCAAGGCCATGGTATACTTAGGTTATAGCCAACGGGTGCCTGTTTCGGGCAAACAAGGCTCGTTTGGAGGTCCATTACTCACCTACTGCATGGAACAAGTTCCCTGACCATGGATCTAAGCCAGGTTATGATTTTGGTATGATCGTATTAGAGGATCAACCGTGGAGGACTTGTATCAGATCAACGGTCGTTGTCACTCGTCAGGGTCACAAGTTTACAGATATGTGTAGGGAAATTTTCCTGATCCATGGGTGAAGTTTGTTAAAAACTGACGGTCCAAAATCTTCAATTTCGTCCGCAAGCGAACGACCCAATTTACTTAAGTTCTGGTTTATTTTTTAGAGATATTCGTATTTCTCACACACTTCGCTCAGGGCTCAAGTTGTGCGTTTCTAGACACTATTTGGGCTCTATTCCCGCGATGGTTGTCAAGCCCAATAAGACAGACATATCCCTATAATTTCGCTGTCATCGGACTTTCGACGTGCGGTCCAGGTCCGATACGGAGTTTCAATGTGCCCCCATGAGCAACCGGCTTTTGAGATTTCTCCTAGGTTTTTAAGTAGTGTTGAGTCAGTGATTTTAGTGGTTTTGGGTCTTGCCGTTTTTATAAATAGTGGTTCAGCTAAATCCATCGATTAATTTAGTTTAGTACTACATTTCGCCTAAATTTCTACAGAGTACGGTCCTTAGGGACTTCTGCCTGAGGTGGTACTCAGGTCTTTGTACGGATTTTTCCGAGATGTTACATGTAACTAGCTCATAGTGAAGGTTTGAGTTTATTTATTTATTTATTTTTACTGGACTTTCCATAAACAAAGAGATAGCTGCATACATACTTATCATCATTATAAGTTCAAGTCATTGTAGTTCATCTTTTTTTCCCATATGACAACACAAAACTACGTTTGAGTCTGAATAGTTCTACAGTCTTGAAAACAGCAAGATCAAGGAGAGCTAGCATATGAGATCAAATGATGTAGGGAAGTCGATGATCAAAATTTTCCAAATGTACCTCTGGAGTTTTCCCTTGTCGATTTTAATTATCACCTGAAAATCCAAGAGGCTCATCTGGGGAAACTCCATCCTCGACTCTCCCTACACAATTTGACCTCGTACGCGAGCTCTCATTGATCTTTTAGTTTTTAAGATTAGAGAACCACCCAAAATTGAAAGAATTTTTTTTATTAACGTCTGAGAAAAAGAGATGAACTAGAGTTACCTAATCTTAGTGATAAGATTATGTCATTGTAGTTCATCTTTCTCTTTTATCAAATGCACATTCATGATTTTCTACTACCAATTCGAAACCGGTTACAGTAGATGGTGATAGTGGATATACAGCGGAAGACGTCGATTATCTTTCAGTGATGGAACAAATGATAAGTAGTATTATCATTTGTTCCATTAACAAGATGATCCACATTATCTACTGTAAATATACCATCAATATCAATTGTACCCAACTTCAAATCGACTGACTGAATCTCAAAATCATGTCTTGCAAAAGAAAAAGAAGAAATCCAAACATATCCAATCAACATTTGTAAAAAATCATCCATGAAAAGTGAACAAATCCATTAAGATTCAAGCATACAATCCCAATTCACAGTGTAAAAAAATGATATATATTCAATTATCAACTAACAAGTAAAAAAAAATTAAAAATAAAATAAAATACAAGTTCGAAAAAGTCATTTTTCAATCAATTAAATTAAATCATATTCAAACGCCACCTAATAATGGATAGTATATTAACATTTGTAAACGTTATCCCCATGGTAGATCCCTATCTTGCTACTCCGCACTGTGGTCGAACATTTCCTCGATGCAGACATGAGCATAAGTTGGATTAGGGGCTTTACTATCAACTAAGTATCCATAGCAAAAGTCTTAGTCATACGAAAGTTATTTAACAAGTACCTACTGCCAATCTCTAGTGGGAGGGAGGGAGAGGATGTTGGTTCTTTACCTGCTCATCTTTCTGATCAATTTATCCTGATATTTGGGTGGTCTATTTTATGGATTCAAACAGATGGACGATTAGATGATATGTTAAAAATAGAGAAACTGGATGGTTAGTATCCTGATCATGTTTGTAGGTGGATGTATGGTTGGTTTCATAAACAGATCACCAGAAATGACCATTTTTATTATGAAAGCATCTTATAGTGTATTTAGTGAGAAAAAGAAGAAAAAAAATTACGTATGTAATAATCTAGACTTTCCTAGTCCCGCATATGAGAAATTCAGGTTATTACACCCAATCATTCCACAATTCTAGCACTTTATTTTGCATTTTCCTTTCTATTTGTATCATGGTTTAGAATTGCCCTTCTCCCATTCAGTATTCATTTCCCTGGCAACCAATGCATCCATAGAGGTACCTTCACCACTATTATTCTTTCTCAACTGCCTCTCATGAAGGGTTGAGATGACAGTCTTAACATCGAAGTATCCCTACCGTAGATCAGCGTGTCTATCAAATTCTCAAAAAATGATGGAAACGATTTCAAAAGAATTAAAGCTTGATCTTCCTCTCTAATCTCAACCTCCATATTCATCAGTTTATATAGCAATTCATTGAAAGTGCTCGTGTTCATTAATGTCAGACTCATCTATCATCTTAAGATTATAGAATTGCTTCTTAAGATATAGACAGCTAACTAAGAATTTCTTCATGTAAAAACTATTCAGTTTCGTCCATACCCCTGTGGCGGTCTTTTAATCCATGACATTATATATAGAATGTTGTCCACTAGACAAAATTATATCGAGGTTGTAGCCCTCTCATCTAGTCTATTACAGTCTGCACTATTCGTAGATGCAGAATGTTTCGCCTTGCTAATGAGAGTATGTTGCAATCCTTGCTGAACTAGGAGGCCTCTCATATTAACCTTCTATAGTTCAAAGGTATTCCTCCCAGTGAACTTATTCGTTTCATACTGAATATTAGATTCCTTAGACGACATGTTTTCATATTCAAAAACTCAAAAGCCTAATGTTTGCTCTGATATCACTTGTTGGGGGACGCACAGAAGCAACACTGAGGTAGAATCAAACAATAAGAGGTCAAATAAACCAAGCGCATAAAGGATACAAGGTTTTTATGTGGAACCCTCACGGGAAAAAATCACGGCACAAAGCAACAATTAATCCACTATGATAAATAATGTTACAAGAGATTGAAGAACTTACCGATCCAAGAATTAACCTAAGAAAACATACAAAACCCTAGCCTTACTATCTTTTTACTAAAAAAAAAAAAAAAACCCATAAACACGTTCTCAATACCCCAATCCCCGATTACAAACCCTTAAATAGTTAAAACTAAATTAGGAATAAAAAATTGCAATTAAGCAAAACCACGCAGTCAATCGATTGGAGCTTTGATCAAATCAAGTTCCATTGACGACCCATCAATGAGATTGAAGCCATCTTCGATTGGATCAATTTAGACCTCAAAACTATCCAGCGAGCAAGAAACAAAAAACAAGAGTTACTTGATGGGATCGAGTGGACAGTCGATGGGATCGACAACTGCTCGATGAAATCAAGTAGTCTGTCGATGGCATCGACAGACTCAGTTATAGACCATCGACAGACTCAATTATAGACAGATTAAAGACATCTGAAAACACGATTTCCACCACAATGTTGGTGAGGCCCAAGTTTTCACATATTTGAAGACCTTCTAACATCGCCTAAGTCTCGGAGACCACCAAACGTCCAGCAATGTGATAAATTAAATAATCGAATAAAAGTAGCTTTGGTACATGACCTCTAAGCTGGTACCCATAATTTAGAGAGTTTATTTTGGTTTACTTGTATGCCAAGTATGCATTTTCTCAGTGATTTCTAATTGCCGGAGTATCATCAATCACACTTGCTTGAGTACGAAAGTATTTCTTGAGAGAAAAAGCAAACCCTCTACACTTGTCGCGGGTAAAATGCAATCCATCGGATGGCTTTCGATGGAAGAAATCTTAGCCATCCTGATGTAGAGTGGGTCGCAGACAATTTCATTGCCAAGATGGATCAGAAAAGGCCCGGTTGACGACAGAAGTGATCCGGACTGTCGGACCTTAGATCGGGCGTATCTCGCAATACGGAATGAGTTATCTGACGTAAAATATATGATTTTGGGGTAGAATGAGCTACTTTAGCCAACTAACCCTACTATGCTGGGTTACGATGTCCAGAATTGTGAAAAATCCCTGGATCAACGGTCGTTTCCCTGCTTTAATTTCGTTTTTACTATAAATAGTAAGTTTTAGTTTAAGTATAACTCTTCATCTGTCGGGCTTTAGGAGTTGCGCCCAACATGAAAAGAGCTTAGAATAATTAGGAGAACGGTTTGGTGAAGCCAAATAGGACACTTACTCTTTTTAGCCGAAAACCTTGCGCATTAGTAGACATCACGACCGTCTATAAATAGTAAGTTTACTATTTATAGTAAGTTGCGGATTCTAGGAGTTTTAGTTGTAGTTTGATTCTGATTTCTTTCCCATTGCTTGGTTCCCCTATTTAAAGGGTTGTGAACTCGTTTTTATTTATTCATTAATCAATTTCGAATTTATTAGAATTTATTTCTATTTTCTGCTTTCTTTCCTTGTGGATTTGAGAAGTCTCTGTGAGGAGTTCGGAGAAGTTCCGTGGATTCGGAATAGTTATCCTCTTGAGGAAGACGGTGCTCGACCTCACGCCCTCCCTTGCATCACATCCCTAAGCAGGGACACTGGTGACAATTTTATGTTTATAAAATATCCGCATATTAACTTACAGTATGTTTCATGTCCTTTGAATTTTCATTGTTTGGTACCCTATAAAAACTAATTGTGATGGGAAAAATGTCGTAAGACTACTCATGTTATTATATATAGTTTTAAATTACATGTATAGTAGAGATATTTCAACGGTTGGCATTCAAAAGTAGAAAGTCCTTTGATCTTATGGTCAGGATAGAATCAAGAAGGCGTGACCAAACCAAGATCCGGCCACCAAAATGACCGGTCTTCATCAACAAAAAGGCGAGCCTAGCATGTAGGCTGCTAGTGGCTAAGAAAGGCACTGTATGATTTGACCATGGCAAGCATCAATTAGTCAACTTAACTATCAAAACATTGTCATTCATGGGGCCCACTAATCTAGGAAGTGGTGCTCCCTCGTTGGACACCGTTGGATGAAGACCAAATGATCAAATGGTTGTAAAGCTGTTGACCGACTTTGTAAATCAATGTGGTCGACTTATACCAAACCCTGTGGTGGTTGGACATGGTTGAGATCTTCCAGGTGCTTAAGTTCTCACCCCCCTTAGACAATGGGTCAAACCCTAGGGAGCTTTACACCATAGGACTATGTATATCTTTTTAACAATAAAAAATAATAATAATAATAATGCTTAAAGACATGGATTCATACGCAACTTGCTCTTGACTAGAATAAAAGGAGACCCCACCCACCACTCACTTTCATGCCAAAGTAGAGAGAGAGAGAGAGAGAGAGAGAGAGAGAGAGGTGACTCACAGCGCAGTGCATGTTCCTACGTGGTCCTGAAGTGTTCATTAAGTGGGGCTGACCCTGAACATGCCCTGGCCCAAGAACTAGTCCGGTCAACTCATCAGGCAGGGGCCATGCGTGTGTTATGAGAATGAGCCATCATAACAGAAAAGAACAGCAAGAGTCTACATTCAATGTACACGTGCCATCCATTTGATGAGTGACCCGACCTCAAATTTGGGCTTGTGTATGTTTATGGGAGAACCCACCTGCTGCGTGACCGGGATCTCACACACACATGCCATATTGGCATGAGAGAGAGAGAGAGAGAGAGAGTATTTGGGCAATTGATGGGAGCCTAGACTTAGCGGCCAAGCACCGACCATGACCTTCTTTACATGATATGTTCAATATTTAAATGGGACAAACGCTCATTACTTTCATATAATATAATCCACAGCCATGTGAGGGCCAAATCATTCCAATCATTTCATTGAAGTTAGAGATGATTAGTTTAGGTTTTGAGGGAAAATAAAAATATATATATTAAAGAGAACCAATGGACACTAGAAAGTTGTAACATGTCTTGGGTCTGCCATTCAATAATACTTAGGTATGAAATATGTTCACATCCAACTCGTTGGACAAAAGTTGCTGTCCACTCAGTGGAAACCTTCCTAACCGTCATGTTTGTGCAACATCCAACCAGTCCAATAGGTTGGCCCATCATGAGTATCACCTTGTGCAAAAATTGGCATGTTCCATTTATGGGGCGGGTCAGACCAAGGAAATTAATGCAGGGTCACTGATAAAAACAAAATAAGAGCGTGGCCCACCCGATAGTTGGTGGGCCTGTATTTTTCACAAGGTGATCCTCATGGCGTGTCCAACCTATTGGACAGGGTGGATGTCGTATGCACATGGTAGGCTGGAAGTTATTGTGTGGATGATAAGTTATCCTCCAACCAGTTAGATGTGAGTTTATCTTCTTATCTACCTAATAATGGAATACTTTGGGGACTGTAATGCTTTATTAAATATAAATGAATACTTTGGAGGTTTAGTTGATAAGTTATATGATATAAACCGTCCAAATCATAGGACCCACAATAGATAGGTCATAACCCAAAATCATATTAAGATTGATTGAAGTATTTAACCTCTTCTTTTGTTGACATTTATTTGATGAATTCAGACTGTTGACTGATTTTTCATTCTAACTGTCCACTTGAAGTCCCTTTTCAGAAAACAATCTTTCGTGTGATCAGGTATGAATGAGTAGACTCAAGACATGAAAGTGGTATTTTGAAAACCTAGAGTCAAATCACATAAGCAATCAATCAAATAAGTTCTTTATCCATTAAGTCAGAGCATAGTTCACATATCAAGTTTTTCAATGTGCTCAGTGAAAATCAACTTACTTCTGTAAAGAATACTTTTATTTCATAATGTTAGCCATGTTCATCATATCAAGAATAGTTTAAAAATTCAAGTACTGATTCCGAACTTATCCCCTTCTCTTTCTTTTTCCAGTTTTTAATTTTATATTGACGGTCATACACACCTTTTTTTTTAGACTTTACAGCTTTTCAAAGACTTTTTTCAAAAGACGATGTCATTCTTCTTCGTCATTCATGACCTTTTCGTCGATCTCTTGTTTTTTAACTTTTTTTTTTTTTTTTTTTTTTTTTTTTTTTTTTTTTAAAAATCTTTTAAGGTGGATAAAATTCTCTAGACTCAATTCCCAACATCTTTCAATGATTTACATGCTAACAATCAGAAATCCTAGAACAACTCAGAGAAAGGAAATTGAATGTGTCTTTGTGATTTGGATTAATATGATATTTAAGCTACCTCTTAATCAATTAAGTGCAAGAACCATAAGTGATAGGCTACATAGTTGATCAAAACTCCTACAATTTAAAATTCGCTTCATATCTTATCGTCGTAATCATTCTTAAATACATAAATTATCAATTTCCAAATAGGTTTTATCTTGAAAAATTAAAAAATTTCCACAATTTTTTGCTCAAAACTAAGAAAATATTGATTAGTTACCTAATTCCCCCCCCCCCCCCCCCCCCCCCCCCCCCCCCCAAACTTAAAATTTACATTGTCCTCAATCTAAAAAATATAAGCATGCAATGCATGTGTGACAATGAAAAAAAGAAAAGAAAAGGAGAAGTGATGGAAAGCTAGTACCTGAAGAAGTAGAATCTAAACTTATTCCAAGGATCTCGGTGTGAAGATGAGTTAACACAAAGACTAGACAAACCAAAAGCAAACTACCATAATCCTATGAAAGCAATAAATTCTAATCCTAAACTAGGAAAGCAAGGGAAATCTACTCAATCATACAACAAGGTTCCTCCTTCGACCAATATCTTGATAAATTCCTTAGTAGGTTTCTCAACAAGATCATCCAAAAGCCCCTTTTGCAATAGGCTCAGGTGTCATGGAGTATGAATTTTTAGAGAAATTGATGGATCTCAGAATAAAGTTTCATTTTAATCTCCTGAGGTGTCCAAAGTATATACGATTCACTTATTATAAAAAAAAGTTTCAATGTTAGCATAACATGGTGAATCAGAGACTTCACGTAGATGAAATTCAGAAAAATTCTCAGAAAGTGATGTAGTCTCAACACATTCCGAAGTTTCAGACTCTGGTTCAATTTTCAGATCTTCCTCCTTTAATGGTAAACATTCAGGATTTGGGGAAGGAGGGGCTTCAGAATAAGAGTTCTCTCGGTCAGTAACAACTACCGAGGTATTGTCTTGCAAGGCATTCACTATTTCTGTTATCATATTATCATTTGGATCTTCAAAGTGTGCCAAGCAATCTTCTAGAGAGCTAGGAGATTTAGTTGAGAGAGACTCGTTCTCCACATCGAGATCTGTGATGATATGCCCCATAACTCCATTGTCTTTGAAAGTAGATGGAAACATGTTCTCTTGCTCTTCATCTTAGTGAGAATAAATCGTCACCGGATGTATCTTGTGTTGCCCTGCATAGATAGATTTAGGATCAGCAGGCGAAGAATTTATGTGAAGACTCTGTTCATTGATACCACTCAGTAAAGGCATTGTATCATCAAGGGTTGATAACTCAAATGGTGGCCTCCACTGGGTAGTTTCAAATTCTAGAGTCCTATCGAGCAGCTCGTCCATCTCCCTAACCATATTATAATTTAACTCAGGGGAGTGGTCTAAATATGCATCACAAGAGTTGGAAGGGTCGGTTCAAAGGAGCTCATCCTTCATATTTAAATCAAACATGTCAGATGGGTGGAGTAGATTATTATGGTACGGTTAACAACTCCTTGTACCTCTTGATCATGGACCTGGACCAATCTTGAGGTTGATTCCAGGGAAATTTGGGTTGTAAACTCATGACTGTCATCCCAATCCTCATCATTTTCCAATTCAGTGCAGTAGACAGTGGGATGGGATCACTTTCCTCACACTGTTTTTCTAGATTGAGTTAAGGCTTGAATAAACTAGCCTCTTCCTCCTTGTTGAAGTCAAGTATGCCATGTGACTGGAGTATGTCAGTATCATTATATTTGAAAGACACCCACGTCTCTTGATCATTCCTTTGGACAGTCATCGAGATCGACTCTTCGGAAAATTGAACCATATACTCATTAACACAATTCAACTCTTCATTCTCAATTTCAGTACCCTCTGCAAGCGAGTTAGGATCACTTTACTCGTATTGTGTTTCTGGATTGGGTCGAGGCTGGGATAAACTAGCATCTTCCCCCTCATTGAGGTGTGACTGATGTTCTAACCCAGTCAATTTAATCAATTCGATAGACTTTTTAATGGCTACGAATGACTGCATGAGATATTGATTGAATTACTCTTATGCATTCATGAGTTTTTGAAATGAATCCTCTTGGATCATTTCTGGTTGGATTTCAAAGGTAATCCAAAAGAATAATCATTATAATCTCTTGTTGGTTCATCTCACCAATGTTGATGTTTCCACTGATCATAGTCAAATGGGTCATAGGTGGTAAAGTTGAATGTTTGTTGGTACGCATTATCACTCATAATATAATCATGCATTATTTTCTTCTTATCTGATGGGTGATACTTATTCTCACTCCAATACGGGTCATATGGAGTGTAATTATTCTCCCGCCTATAATCATCGAATGACTTTTTAACCGGTGGAATATTATATTCTGGCCGGTTCTCGATGATGGTTTCAGAAAAATTTTGAGACATAGGTTGTTTCCTAACATAATCATCTGGCATTTCTTCGCAACATCTCTTAACTAGCTCAACATACTAAGGTTCCCACTCTTGCATGGTGAAATCTTAACTCTAAATCTAATCCTAAAAGAGAATAAAAGAAAATTCTTAAAAACAAAAGTCTAAAATTAAGAAAAATCTAACCTAATCCTAAAAAGAAAAGGGAAAATATAAATAGAAAGAGAGGGAACTAGAAAGAGGTTACCAAATTAGAAGTTTCTATATTGGAATCCTACAAAAGAAAAAGGAAAGTGAAATAGTTTCTAAAAAGGAACTAAGAAAGCAACCTAGTTTCTAAAAATGAAAAAGGAAAGTTTCTAAAAATAAAGAGTAAAGTAGTTTCTAAAACAGATTATGAAAGTAAACAGATTAAGAAAGTTTCTATATAAAAAAAAGTTAATTTCTAAAAACAAATTAGGAAAGTTTCTATCCTAGAATTAGAAAGTAAATTAGTTTTAAAAAATAAAAAAGGAAAGTTTCTAAACCTAAAAATAGAAAGCGAAGTTAATTTATAAAATAATTCAAAAAAAAACCCTAACCTAAAAATAGAAAGTAGAAAAACCCTAATCTTAAACTAATTCCAAAACTAGTTAATCTTAGAAAAATGAAACCGTTAATCCCCAACAACGGTGCCAAAAACTTGTTCACAACCCCAAGTGTAGGGTTGCGATGTAGTAATAATCTCGGTGAGGCCAAGGTCGAATCTACAAGGACTAATCTTGTGTGTATTCTGAAAGTAACTAGAACTAGAACTAGAAGAATATGTGAATCTAATTCTGAAGTAATTGAGAGAGTAATCGTGATTAAGGTAATTAAAACTTAAGAATTCAAAGGTGGGAACTAGGATTTCCAAGGATCCACTTGTAGTAATTATGGTGATACAATGCTTGATTTAAGGACACAGCTGGAATCGGAGTCCGATATTATCCAGTTGGAAGAAGAGACGGTCAGATCTCTGAAGTTCTCATGAATCTAGTCATCAAAGAATGAGAATTGGGAAGATTGGAAGGGTTTCTGTCACCTAACCATGCCCATGAGACAATGGCAAACAATAAGATTTACTAATCCATCAATCTCAAAATAGGAAATGATGATATTCAAAGTTATCACAGATCTATTGTAATTTGTCACAACAAACCATTAAAAATTGAAAATATTCCTTATAATCAAACTAGAATAAAAGAGAGTTCAACATAAACATGAATCAAAGCAATAGAAACATCCCATCACGCTACAAGCTTCACCTCTTAGCTCTAACTAAGAGGTTTAGCCAATCATAGACATGATTGAACCAAAGTCTCTTAAATAAAACATGAAAACAACTAAGGAAGAAGAAGAAAAACTCTTAGCGACAGCTTCTCCACCCTTTTGCTCCACTCCTCAAACCTTAGAAGATGCCTAGGAACATCTTAGGAACGTCTATTTATAGTTGTGCAACTCCAACTTTCGCACCAAGTTAGAAAAATCTGGAAACCGCCTCAAATTTATGCAGTCCACGCAGAATTTGCGGAACCTTAGACTGGTCAAGGACAGCCTTCGACTGGTTGAGGGTTAGCTTCGACTGGTCTTGGATGATGGGAATTTAGAGGATTTTGATCGCTGGAGTTCGAGTCGAAGTTCCTTCGACTAGTCGAGGAAGAGCTTAGACTGGTCGAAGTAGAGCTGAGATTAGTCGAAGCAAGCAGATTTTTAGGGCTCTTTTTCTTCACTTCAAGTCTTCAATTCTCATTATTACTTATTTGATTTTCTTAATCTTTGGCATGTGAATTCTTCATTCTTGGTCTCATAAGATCCATCATTGGCTTTGGCGATTCTTGAACGTTAAATATATGCTTTTAGCATCCTTTTCAATCCATGCTCTTAAATTCACCTTGCAACACAAATATGATTAAAATAGAAATTAAGCATTATCATGTTCATAAAACCAAGTAATAAATGGGGGATAATATTTGACCCTCAACAAGGAACGGGTACTATCAGATTCGTATCTAGCCCGATGATGAGTGGAAAACAACATTCAAGACTAAGGAAGGATTCTATGAGTGGTTGGTCATGCCGTTCGGTCTATCAAATGCACCGAGTACTTCTATGCGTCTGATAAATCAAGTGTTGAAGCCGTTCATTAGCAGGTTTATGGTAGTATATTTTGATGATATCCTAATATATAGGCAGGGAGAGACAAAGCACATGGAACACTTAGGCAGGTGTTAAAGGTCCTAACAGTTAACAAGTTATACCTCAACTTGAAGAAGTGTAATTTTTTAACGGACAACTTATTGTTCTTAAGATTTGTTGTGACATCCACAATGGATGATAAAAAGCGTGAGCCATCAGGGAATGGCTAATTCCGACGAGCATTCATGAAGTAAGGAATTTCCACGGGTTGGCGATATTCTATCATCGATTCGTGTGAAATTTTTGTACGATGGTCGCACCCATTACAGATTACATGAAAAAATGGTCATTTCAGTAGACCGATGAGGCTGACAAGAGCTTTGATGAAATCAAGCTTCAATTATCCACAATACTAGTCTTGGTTCTTCTCAATTTCAATAATAAGTTTTTGAGGTTAAGTGTGACACCTCATAGTTAGAATTGGAGGAGGCTTATCACAGGAAGGTAGTCTGGTAGCCTTTTATAATGAGAAGCTTAACAATGCTCGAAAGAAATGGTTGAGATATGAGCTTGAACTGTACGCAGTAGTTTAAGCACTACAACATTGGTGGCATTATCTGATTCAGAGAGAGTTTGCTCTCTACATTGACCATCAAGCCTTAAAGTTTATTAATGGTTAGGCTAATGTGAGCCATGTACATACTAGATGGGTCGCATTTTTTAGGAATTGTTGAGGGTCAAATATTGCATATTAGACCCCAGTTATTACTTGATTTTATGAGCATGATACCGTTTAACGCCTTATTTTAATTATGTTTGTGATGCAGGGTGTATTTAGGAGCTTGGACTGGAAAAGTGTACTAAAAGAATGGATTTAATGCTCAAGAAGCACCAAGGCAAGGGACGGACCCAACGGGACTGAGATCGAAGACATTACACGACCGAGATTCGAGAAAATCCATTATGTCACGTCAAAAAGGCCCGAAATTCATACAGAATGCAAAATCACAGGGTTCTCACCATTCGTTTGACTCGAAACTTCATATATGGCTTGAGGACCATAAATTAACCGTACACGTCGAACTTCAGCTCCCGGATCCTTGTGGAAGTGACCCAACAGACAGATCAACCCATGAATCTCTAGTTTGGGGCTTTTGGAGCATGAAAAATCATGAAGGGGAGAAAGATTCAAGGTTAAAAGTAGGACATAGAATGAAAGGAATGCATGGAAGAACAGTTTGGTCAGTTGCATAGATCGTGCAACAAAGAAGCTCCATTACGCGAATTGCGCAACCAGAAGGAACCATTACGCGGATCGCGCAACCAAGGAAGTTCGTTGCACGGGTCGCGCAACCAGTAAACACTGTTGCGCGGATAGTGCAATCAACAAAAGAACGACGGTGAGATGAATGGTCTTCTCTAAGTGCAAAGTAGGTCCGAGGGCACGAGAATTGAAGATTAACATGTGTGAAGAACCTATAAATACACCATTCCCCCTCTCATTTGGAGATCGAAGATTTTAGAGAACAGAGTGGAGCAATTGAAGGTAGAAGAGCAGAGAGAAGGGTCAGTTGCACTGATCACGCAACGTGTCTATCCGTTGTGCGGATCGCGTAATATTTCTTTCAGGTTGCGCGGATCGCGCAACACTTTCCGCGCAACTGGCATATCGGTTACGTGGGTCGCACAACAGGCTCATGATTCAACCAAGCATGCTGTGGGAATTACAGGGAGCTTTCAAGTCTAGCCTTCATCTCCACAAGTTCTTCTTTGGAAAGAAGAAATTCTTCCTAAGTATTGGGAGATGATCAAAATAGTGCCGGAATGCTGCCGAAATTTCTATCTTATAGAAGATTGGCTGATCAATTCAGCAATTCCTCCTAAGTATTAGGAGATGGCTAAAATGGCGTCGAGATGTTGCCGGATTTAAGATTGGACATATAAAACTTGCTAATTATAACTTGTTATTTTGACCTATCTTAGAATTAAGGGATATTAAAGGGATGTAAATGAATTCAGCAATAATATTACGATGATTGATCCATGATTCATTCTCTTTGTTATACTCAAATAAGATAATCTTCCAAATAAAACACATTTATTTTCGTGTCAAAACAAAACCACCTGATATCAGGATATGCTTCAATTTTGGTCTAAACCCTTTGAGCGAGATGGGAAGGCAGATGGACGGTGTGGATTTATCAGAACTATCATTGTGGGGCTCACATGAGTGTTGCACGTGCACTTCAGCAAGTGCACTGAACCATAACAAGCGGTCAAATGGTGTTTGACCGCACCAGCAAACTTTCCTAAACAGAGACGAAGCCTCTCTGTTCTCTCTCTCGCGCACAGCCGTCCGCTGGACGATCGGTGGGCCATCACAACGAACCCGTCTGTATAATCCAGACTGTCCATTCAGTCCAGGAGGTGTCCACGACCCTCGCCAAGGCCTCTTCATGGTCCTATGCATGCACACATAGAAAGATTACATTCACTTGTAAGATGAACGACAGAGCAAAAGATCCTATGGGCCTCATCAACAGAATACACATTTCCGACTAAAATTCTGAGAGGAATCCGGTGGACAGCATGGATTTCTCAAACGTCAGCTAAAGTGGGCCCCACCAAGCATTAGCATAGACCACTTCCACAAGCTCTATTTACAGCACGTTCGAGGCCCGACCGATCCGGGCCATTTTGGAAACGTAGCCAAGATCGGTCCGACGATCCTGGTTGGGCCAACCGATCAGAGCCATGAAGCTTGAATGGCTCGGATCTTGCACTTGGAGCCCCTGTGCCGGAAATTCCATTCCAAACGCAAAATGGTTGCATTTTGTTCCGAGACGATTGGGAAAGGGGTGCGTATACTCCAGCCGACTTCCCTATTGCATAAAGAGCATTCTCCACCGCCTCTCCATACACTGACTCCAACCTCTACACCTAGCCACCGACCTCCATCAGTTTATAAAAAGAGGACGTGAGAGAGAGAGGGGATCATCGACTGCTGGGACGTCAGTGAGAGAGAGAGAGAGTGAGTATTTTCTTTAGAGTTTTTATTAGTTTATTTACTGTTTTTAGTTTTTTTTTTTTTTTTTTAGAGATCTAGTCCAATCTTGTTGGGCTAAACCTCTTAGCTAGGGCTAAGAGGTGAAGCTTGTGGAGTGATGGGTAATGTTCTCTGGGTTTGATTCATGCTTAGACTGAATTGATGTTGATATAGTTTGATTAATAGGAATGCTTTCAGTTTTTAATGGTTTTTTGTGACTTAAATTATAATAGATCTGCGATGGCTTTAAGTATTCTCTTTTTCCTTATTTTGATTGTGAAGATAAGCAACTCTGTTGTTCACCATTGCCCCTTGGACATGGTTAGATGATGGAATCCCTCCTAACATTCATACATCTTTTTTATTGGTTGTGGATTAGTTTAATTATGTTGTTTACTTTGTCTTATGAGCATGGTTTTGTGATGGAATCATCTCTAATTCTTATACATTTCATCTCTTTGAAAACTAGATCAAAGGAAGTTCAGATTGAGCTTTAGTGATGTATCTTCCAACTGGATGAAGATGGGACTCGAAGTCCAGTTGAGTTCATGCATCAAGCCTAGATCTCCCTGATCTCTATAAGTGGATCCTCTGAATCCTTAGTTTCCTACCTTTGAATTTCACAATTTTTAGATTACTATTTCACCATTAGTCACTTGATTTAGATTTCATCTTATTCTTGTTCTAGTTCTGGTTACTTTCAGAATACATACAAGGTTCAGTCCCTGTGGATTCGACCTCGGTCTTACCGAGATTATTACTACATCACAACCCTATACTTGGGGTGTGAACATAAATTCATGTTCATTTTGAAGCACAAGTTAGGGTAACAGAACAAGATGGTTGATGCACTTAGACGTCGTGCATCACTACTAGTTATGATGAGCAATGAGCTAGTCAGCTTCGACTGTCTCAAGGAGCTGCATGCCAAGGATGGTGACTTCAATAATGCATGGATGAGGTTCCAAGAGGGTCATCCTAGTAACCTACATTTGTAAGACATTTTCCTCTTCAAAAGAAATTAGTTGTGTATCCTCCAAAGTTCTCTAATGGAGCAAATTATCTAAGAGCTACACGGAGGTGGCCTTGGTGGACACCTTAGGCGAGACAAGACGTGGGCTTGTTGAGGAATGGTATTATTGGCCGCTATTGAGGAATGGATTTTCTGAAATTAACTAGTTTTAGAATTAGGTGAAGATTAGGGTTTTTCTAGGTTTAGGTTTTTCTGTTTGATTTCTAGAAACTAACATAATTTTTCTGTTTTGTAGGACCCTGACATAAACTTTCTAAATTGGTAATCTCTTTCTAATTTTCTAGTTTTTCTAACTTTCTATTTATAGATTAGGATTTTTTTATCTTTTTAGAAATTTTTCTAATTTGTTTCATCTTTCCTTTCTTTTATTTTTAGAAACTTCCTAATTCTAATTTAGAATTTTCCTGATTACTTCTAGAATTGAGGTTAGTAATTTCCCTTTTTTAGAAACTCTTTCTAATTTTAGAAACTAACTCATCTTTCCTTCATTAGAAACTTTTTAATTCTAGGTTTTCTTTTAGAAAATTTCTTACTTTCTAATTTAGGTTTAGAACTTTCCTAATTTGTCTTTAGAAACTTTCTATTTTTCCTTTTTAGGAATTTTTCCTTTTTTAGAAACTAGTTTACTTACTATTTTAAGTTTTAGGAACTTTCTATTTTTAGACTTCCTATTTTTTTTTTAGAAACTAACTTGTTTTGGTTTGTTTTGTAGGTTTTTAACTTAGGGACTCTAATCTGGTAACTTCTTTCCAACCCTCTCTTTCTTTCTGGATTTTTAATTTCTTTCTTTCTCTTAGGTTTAGGTTTAGAATCTGATTGAGGGCTGTGAGTGTTTCATGCCCAAGTGGGCTCATGATAACACTCGATGTCTCTTGACTGAAGGAGGATTGGTTGAGGGGTTGACTATCCATCGTAGGACTAGACACTGCTCGAAATCCCCTAAGTTAATTGAAGTGAGGGCTGAAAACCAACCTCTTCTACCCCAACCTAGGGTGAAGGACATCTAGGATGAGAATGAGGTGCATCAAGTACCCCCGCCTCATACTTTACAAGATTATTTACAACCGGTGGGGGTGAGTATGCTCTCATGTATGGTTTTTCCTGAGAATGCAGGACACATGGATATCAAGCCAGGGGTGATCCAACTCCTTCCTAAATTTCATGGGCTTGAGTAAAAAAATCTATATTTATATTTGAAAATTTTTGATGAGATCATAACTACTTTATACTTTCCTAACGTGTCTGATGATACGGTCAGGTTGGAACTCTTTCCCTTCTCTTTGAAAGAAAAAGCTAAGACGTGGTTACATTCACTACGACCTCGATCTATTGGCAGATGGAATGACATGACAAGGGAGTTCATCAAGAAAAATTTCCCATACCATAAGACGAACACCCTTAGAAAGTTGATCATGAACTTCGCCCAAAGGGAAGATGAAACATTCATCCAATGTTGGGAGTGGTTCAAGGATCTTGTCAGTTCATGCCCACAACATGGTTTTGAAACGTGGCGCATCACGAACTTTTTCTATGATGGATTGACATCTCCCATGCTCCAATTAGTCGAGATGATGTGTAATGGGGAGTTTATGAATAAAGGTGTCGATGAGGTGTGGGACTACTTTGATAAGCTTGCTAAGAACACACAATCATGAGACATCTCCCCTAGACCGAGTACTAAGTCTAGGCCGACTCATTCCAAGGAAAGGGGTGGAATGTATCTCCAGAAAGAGGATGATGATATCAATGCTAAAGTGGCTAATCTTCCCAGAAAACTCGAGGCCATGGAATTAAAGAAGGATAAGGCTAAGGAAATTGTTTGTAATATTTGTGGTTACAACATTCACACTACTGAAAATTGTTGAACTATATTTGCCTTTCAAGAGGTATTGAATGAGCAATCCAATGTTATAAGCAATTACCAAAGACCTTTCAGTGGGCCCACCTCTAACACATACAATCCTGGTTAGAGAAATCATCCAAACTTCAGTTGGAGGAATGAACAAATCGCTACACCTCAAGGTTTCCTAAATCAAATTCCAACTCAAGAGAAACCTCAAGAGGATTCGGTTCTAAAACACTTTCAAAAGCAAGAGCTTTTCAATCAGGGTATCCTACAAGCCTTTCAAGACCTTACAAAAGACATACAAGGACTTAAGGTTGAAAATACGATTGGGAACAAGGGGAGCTTTCCAGCTCAACCTCTTCCCAATCCTAAACCGCAATATGAAGTTAGCAACCCAAGCTCTTCAAATCAGATGGAGCAAGCTAAATCCATCACCACTCTTAGGAGTGGGAAGATCATTGACAAAACTATTCCAGTTATGGCTGAAAAGCCTAAGGACCCGGAAGTAGACAAAGAAGATGGATCTACCCATGCCCCCACCAAAGTTAGAACCGGAACCTCAAGGGAAGCCGATTGCTCCATTTTCACAATGGTTGCATGCACCAAAACCTCTCTCTAACTCTCAGGATATTCTAGAGGTGTTGAAACAAGTGAAGGTCAACATTCCTCTACTTGATGTCGTGAAACAAATACCTTCGTATGCCAAATTCCTGAAAGACTTATGTACGACCAAAAGACAGCAAAATATTCAAAAGAAAATCTTCTTGACTGAGAAAGTGAGTGCCATTCTAAAGCAAGATGTGCCACAGAAATTCATAAACCTGGTAGCCCAACCATATCATGTGTAATCAGGGACTATCGAATTGAGCACGCACTTCTTGACTTAGGAGCGAGCGTCAATCTTATTCCCTACTTGGTATACAAACAGTTAGGTTTGGGTGAATTAAAACCCACCCTAACCACACTATAACTTGTTGATCGCTCTGTTCGTGTACCAAGAGGGATAGTTGAAGATGTGTTGGTCCAGGTCGATAGATTTTACTATCCCATAGATTTTATCATCCTGGATACTGAACCCATCGGTAATATGAGTACTCAGATTCCTGTTATTCTTGGTCACCCATTCCTTGCCACCTCAAACGCAATTATCAATTACAGGAATGGTATCATGAGTATGTCTTTCGGGAATATGACATTAGAAATGAATATCTTTTTCAACACAGGCGAACGGTTAGTGGATGATGACGATTTCCACGACATTAACATGATTGATACCTTCGTGGAAGATAGGACACCCTTTACCTTATCCTCTGACCCTCTAGAGACGTGCCTGGCCCACTCCCATGATTTTGATTATGACATGATTAGGGAGACGTGTGTCATGCTTGATGTTGCGCCGGTACTTGAAGTTAATCGGTGGAGGCCATAATTTGAAGAGTTGCCCCAAACTGATGAAGTGCTTCTACCGTCTAACCTCAAGCCACCGAAGCTTGACCTAAATCCTTTGCCTTCTGATTTGAAATATGCATATTTAGGTCAAGATGAGACATACCCGGTGGTGATTTCTGCCCACCTTAAGAAAGAACAAGAGAGTATGCTCATATCTACTCTCATTGAGCATAAGGGAGCCCTTGGATGGACGAATGCGGTCCTCAAGGGAATTGACTCCTTGATTTGTACTCGCCGCATTTATCTTGTGGATAATGCGAAGACCGCTCGGCAATCACAACATAGACTAAATCCAAACATGAAAGAAGTGGTTAAGGCCGAGGTTCTTAAACTATTGGATGTGGGTATCATATACCCTATATTCGATAGTCAATGGGTGGGTCCAACTCAGGTGGTTCCTAAGAAGTCCGGGATCACCATCATAGCCAATGCCAATAATGAACTCGTGCCAACTAGAGTTACTATTGATTGGAGAATGTACATTGACTACAGGAAGTTGAATACCTTCAAGAGAAAGGACCACTTTCCTTTACCCTTCATTGATTACATCTTGGAAACGCTAGCTGGTCATACATATTACTATTTCCTTGACGGGTATTTGTGCTACAATCAGATAGAGATATCCCCTGAAGATCAGGAAAAGACCACATATACATGTCCCTATAGCACCTTTGCTTACCGAAGGATGCCATTCGGACTATGTAATGCCCCTACCAGCTTTCAGCGATATATGATGAGTATCTTTTCTGACATGGTGGGGCAATATTTAGAGGTCTTCATGAATGATTTCTCTGTCTTCGGTCCATCTTTCAGCGAGTGCTTAGAAAGTCTTAAATGTGTGCTGAAAAGATTTGAAGAAAAGAATTTGATACTTAATTGGGAGAAGTATCATTTCATGGTTCGTAAGGAAATTGTCCTTGGACATATTATCTCGTCCAAAGGAATCTAGGTGGATAAGGCAAAAATTGATCTTATCTCTAACCTACCTTCACCCAAGAACATACAAGACATGCGATCCTTCTTAGGACATGCTGAGTTTTACAGAAGATTCATAAAGGACTTTAGTCTCATCTCTCGTCCTCTATGTAATTTACTTCAAAAGGATGCATCATATGAGTGGACTGATCCATGTTAGGAAGCTTTCACTAAGCTTAGGGGCATGTTAACCAGTGCACCCATCATACAACCACGCAACTAGAGCATTCCTTTTGAACTTATGTGCGACGCGTATGATTATGCTCTTGAGGTGGTTCTAGGCCAGAGAAAAAATAAGAAACCCTACGTTATTCATTATGTGAGTAAGATTCTAAATCCTGCCCAAGTAGCTACTCGACTACGTTAAAGGAACTCTTGGCCGTAGTGTTCACTTTGGACAAATTTAGGTCCTACTTGATCGGATCCAAAATCATTATTTACCCATATCATGCAGCGCTCAAGTATCTTCTGTCTAAGAATGATGTTAAGCCCCGCATAATAAGATGGATCCTCCTACTCCAAGAATTTGACTTAGAAATTAAAGATAAAAAGGGAGTAGAGAATATAGTGGCTGATCACCTTTCCCGCCTTAATCCCTCTGATTCCCTTGAGACGACACATATCAATGACATGTTCCCTGACGAACAGTTATTTAGAGTTTCCCATTCACCTTGGTTCGCCAATATCGATAATTATCTTGCCACAGGTTTCATACCGATACATTGGACTGCGCAAGATAAGAAGAAATTTTTCACCAAGGTGCGCAGCTTTTTCTGGGATGATTCATATTTGTTTAAATATTACTCAGACCAAATCTTAAGGAGATGTGTGTCAAACGATGAGCATCAGAGTGTCATCTCCTTCTGTCACTCACAGGCCTGTGGTGGTCACTTTTCTACTAAAAAGACCATGACCAAGATTCTGCAGTGTGGCTTTTACTGGCCCACTATGTTCAGGGACACTCATGAGTTTTGCAAAGCTTGTGAGCATTGTCAGAAATTGGGAGCGTTGTCCCGTCGAAATATGATGCCCTTAAATCCCATTCTTATCATAGAGGCACTTTGATTGCTGGGGCATCGATTTCATGGGACCATTCCTCCAATCGTTTAAAAATCTATATATTTTGCTCATTGTAGACTATGTCACTAAATGGGCCGAAGCGATTCCGTGTCGAAATAATGACTATCGTACGGTCATTAAATTCCTAAAAGAGAACATCCTTTCCTGATTCGGAATGCCTCGCGCTATCATTAGTGATGGGGGCTCACATTTTTGTAATAGACCATTTGAGAGCTTAATGAAGAAATATGGTATCTCTCATAAGGTAAGCACCCCATACCACCCACAGACAAGTGGGCAAGCTGAGATTTTCAATAGAGAGATCAAGCACATTTTAGAAAAAATGGTTAACCTTGACCGTAAGGATTGGTCAATCTGATTGACTGATGCCTTATGGGCTTACTGTACTGCTTTTAAAACTCCTATTGGAATGTCTTCCTTTAAACTTGTCTATGGGAAGGCTTGCCACTTACCTGTGGAGTTAGAACATAGAGCTTACTAGGTGATTAAAAATCAGAATTTCAATCTGGACAACGCTAGCTCACTATACAAACTTCAGTTGAATGAACTCGAAGAAATCCGGAATGACGCGTACGAGAACTCGAGAATTTACAAGGACGAGATGAAGATGTTTCATGACCAACATATTCTACGAAAATCATTCACACCTGGTCAGAAAGTCCTTTTGTATAATTCTCGATTACATCTCTTTCCAGGTAAGCTTCAATCTCGTTGGACCAGCCCTTTTACCGTTATCAATGTTTATCCTCATGGGGCTGTTGAGATTCGGAATCCAGACAATGGCAATGAGTTTAAAGTGAATGGACATCGCCTAAAGCCATTTGTTGAGAAATTTAATTCAGAGGACATGTCCATGCTCTGACCGATCTTGTTTACCAGGATTGATCTCCTAGTCTGATGGAGGTATAGGTAGGTTTACTGCTTCATAGGACTAGGGTAGTTTGTTTTATATTGTTATTAGTTAGTCGGTTTTATGCCATTAGGTTAATTTATTTTCTACATTGTTTATGATAGTTTGCTTTTGTTAGTTTCTCTCTTGTGTTGACTCGCTGTTGAGGGTCAAATATTGCATATTAAACCTTAGTTATTACCTGAATTTATGAGCATGAAATTGTTTAACGGCCTATTTTAATCGTGTTTGTGATGTAAGGTGTATTTAGGAGCCTGGATTGAAAAAAGGTACTAAAAGCATGGATTTAATGCTCATAAATCACCAAGGCGAGGGACAGACCCCAGGGGACTGAGATCGAAGAATTTACACACCAGAGATCTAATAAAATCAGGTCACTCACGTTAAACGAGCCCGAAAATCGTTCGGAATGCAAGATCACAGGGTTCCCACCATCCGTTCGACTCGAAACTTTATATCTGGCCTGAGGACCATAAATTAACCGTACACGTCAAAATTAAGCCCTTGGATCAGTGTATAAGTGACCCAATGGGCAAGATCAAATAATAATCATTAAGAAAGCATCTTGGACATCTTTGGGAGATTGGGACCGAAGCTGAACTGATGGAAAGAACATGAAAAGCGATGGATATCCGCCAAATTTCAAGGCATTTAGAGGTGTACTCTAACATAAGGTGAAAGAGGAATTGATGGCAAATCTATAAATAAGGTTAGAACCATCATGCCACTATTCAACAAATAGATTTAACGATGAGTGCCAGATTTCATTTATTTAGATGGTGCGGCCCACCTGATTTACGAAACTTCCTCATCTTTTACCCCGTGTCATAATATAGTGGGTCAAAGGCGGTGAACAGAGTGGATTGCTTACTAAACATCACAGTGGACCCCACCTGATGCTACGACCAATATGTGTCAATGTTACGTTACCTCAACAGTCATGTTAGAGCGTTGATACGGTCAGATTGTCAAATGTGTTGTGGCCCACCATGGTTATCCAAATGGTTGATCTAAACCGTCCAACCTGACTGGACGAGGGTTTCAACCAAACCCTAGTCATTTTCATACATCTATGCATGCATCCATGGCCACAGAAACAATGAAAATTTCTCTACATCGGTTAATGGTGTGGCCCACCCAAGACTCGGATCCAATTCAGATTTTGGCTCATGGCCTAAATCGACCTCACTAATCAGATGGATGGAACTGATGCTTCAAAGATCATAGAATGCGGGCCCCACCGTTAACACAAACGTCCATTTCCGCATGCATTACGCATATAACAGCATCTAGGAAAGCAGGATCTTCACGGCCGTTCGGTGGTCAAAATCGTGATCAGCTTGACGATCTAAACTGTCCAAAACATCATCATGGTGAGGCCGACCATCACTAAGATGGCAGAACAGATTTCTTTAATCAGGGGGGTCTCCCACAGCTGCAAACGCAAGATGCTCATCGCGGTTTTGTTGCGTAAACCAGCTGTTGCTGCGTAAAAGTCACCGACGTTCCCCACGCACCTTGCACGTGAAACTCCACCGACCTTCTTTGCCTATAAAAAGGAGGAGAGAGACTGAAGAACAGAATCATCTAGGGGGAAGCCGTGGAAGCATCATCTGACATGGGGAGGCGTGGACATGTGAAGCACCAGAGTTTTCTCTTTTTCCTTCCTTTTTCTTTAGTTGTTTTGTTTATTTAAGAGTCTTTGGTCCACCATGTCTATGATGGGCTAAACCTCTTAGCTAGGGCTAAGAGGTGAAGCCTGAAGTGAGATGGGTTGGTTTTTACGGCTTTGATTCATGTTTAATGAACTCCCTTTAATTATAGTTTGATTTTATGGAATATTTGTAGTTTTTAATGGTTTATTGCGACTTAAATTACAATAAATCTGCGATAGCTTCGGGTATGTTCATTGCATTATAGGGATTGTGAATTTAGGAGGATCCGTTGTTCACCATTGCCCCTTAGACATGGTTGGGTGATGGAATCCTTCCTAACATTCATACATCTTTCAGATTAGTTATGGATTGATTTAATTCTGTTGTTTACTTTGTCGCATAGGCATGGTTTTGTGATGAAATCCATTCTAATTCTTATACCTCTCATCTCTTGAAAACTAGATCAAAGAAAGTTCATGTATGCTTTTAGTGATATATCTTCCAACTGGATGAAGATGGGACTTGAAGTCTAGTTAAGTTCATAAATCAAGTGTAGATCTCCCTGATCCCTACAAGTGGATCCTCTGAATCCCTACTTTCCCACCTTTGAATTTTACAATTTTTAGTTAATTAAATTCACCATTACTCTCTTAATTTTCTTAGTTTAGATTACATCTTCGCATAGTTCTAGTTCGAGTTACTTTCAGATTACGTATAAGGTTCAATCACTATGGATTCGACCTCAGTCTCACCGAGATTATTACTACATCACAACCCTATACTCTCACGCTGATATCTTTGAAAAGCCTCTTGATTCTTTCATCCAGATACTATCTTTCCATCACTCCTCTTTTCCTTTTGTTGTCCCATGTGCATTGCATGCTTTTTTTTTTCTTTTTTCTTTTTTACAATGAGGACAATGTAGATTTTAGGTTGGGAGTGAGTGATTACGTCACCTAATCAATGTTTTCTCGGTCTTGAGCAAACTTTGTGAAAAAATTTCAAATTTTTCTGAAAATTCATGTAAATTCAAAGTGATTTTAACAACCATCATTGATTTAAAATTATAAGATATGGAGTGTTGGGGATTTAAGTCTCTTGGATTTAGCTGTCTGATAATGTAACTCCTTGACTTTTCAGGACCTGAGTATATGACTCGTTTACCAAAAACCTGAGTGTTAACCTCAAGTGATGGTAAAATTCGAGTATATATTTTTTTTCAACTATCAGAGTAAGCAGATGAGCGTAAAATGGACAAATCATACATAATGGAAAATTTCATTTACGTTTAGAATGTACAAGAGGCTGCCCATAATGACTTATACAAATCAATGTCTCGATATAACAAATACAAGAATTCACATAATGTAATACATGAAAAATAACAGAAGAATGTAAACATAAGCCGCAAGACCACGCAGTTCCTCTTAGCAATACAGCCGTGCAACCCTGGCACCTGTACCCGGCTCCTCATCAGTTTAAACCTAAAAATCACTTAATCCACCTATGCTACATGTACGGTTATATATTCAATGGATGAGTGGCCAACTCAGTGTGAATTCCTGTCGAGATTACGCATCACCGCATTAGGTAAGCATAATTATGAAAACATACAAGGCATACAAAACAATACATGATGCAGTCTTATTAAATGCATGGATGTATGAGTGCACATCAATTGGGGATGCTCATCAGTTGGCTTTTGGATAAAACCCATGCAATCTGGCCGGTCACCAGCGAAAGTATATAGTACATGCGTAGTGCCAACTCATCAAAAGTAGGTCGATAGTCGATGGTCGATGGTCTAGGAGCTAGCGAAACGATACCCCAACTAAATCCTATTAGGCACATGCTACAGCATCCAGAATTAGTCACCCGTCATCGCCCAATGCTATGAATGCATGATTAGCCCAACCATTATTAATCCGTTTACAACTAGCAGGTTTAATAAGCTCAAAGGTCACTACGGGGAGCTCAGAGCCCAACGTAGGCCGACAGCTCGAGTATAGGTCCCATACCACCATCCCTGGTTCATGAGACTACCATCTTAGGATGTTTGATGGAAACCCGTCGACTAGTGGCCTATCATATTACAGTATATGAGGCTTACCATCACATGGTTACACCGTCTAAAACATCGAACTCATATAGGAAAAATACCCAAAACAAAGCTACATATATCGATATCAAAACAAGCCACATAAGGTAAATATCAAAATAAGCCACATAAGGTGAGTATCAAAACCATGCGATAAAAGACCATCCTTAAAAACCACTTAGACACAGCAACCCCTGAATGGTAAGCCTACATCAATATTCAATTCAAGCCACCATTCAATAACCATAAAGTCAGAGGTCCATTACAATCACATTCAATCGAGTTACATTCCATGTATGGGTGTACATTTATAAGTGGGGGTTTTCCATTGATGTACCAGTTTAAATTCCAGAAACAACCCACAAGTAATCCACAAACATAAGGGAGTATGCAGGATAAACATTAAGCATATAATATAGCAATTCAATTCCAACAATTAACACATGTGACTATAAAATGAATGTATCAATTATCAATTGAAATTAAAATAAAAACTATCACCTAAGCTAATGGGAAAATGGAAAGCTCAAGGGGAAGAAATCACCACCTGATGTTTTGAACCGTCTATGTTATCCCTAAAAAGTGCGTGTGCCCTTAGAACCAAATCCTACCACAAATCATGAACTTGTACAATTAGATCCAAGTTCTATGTACCACCAAGATTTTATACCCTAGGGTTTAAATTATTTGCCGTAGGGTTTTGGTGTAAATTTAGGGTTTTATCTTAAGGTTTAGTGCTAGGCTTGTATTTTGGGATTCGTACTCTGATTATAATTATTATTGTTTATCTTTGTACCATGAATGTAGTAATAGTCATAATGGAAGTATTAAATAACCGGTATTAACAATTACGCCGACATTACCTAATACTCTTATAGTGACTTATAATCTCTTAAATAATTCAAGTAATAATAATAAGATTTTTCTTTCTAACCATAATATAATAACAACTAACACTCAATAATCATATTAACCGAATTATACTAATCCCATGATAATATTATTTAATGATGATGATCATAATTATCAATGACACTTGTGTTTAACAGTTGTAATTTGTATGTACTAACTAACATTAGTGTAGGTAATTTGCTCATGGTTAACTATGTTTGGTATTAACGATACTAATGATGATAAATAGGCTAGCATTGATAATAGATATCGAAATGAATCCAAATCAAGAAGGAGAAGGTGGACTTACCTTGTTGACTCGGTTCGAGCCGAGTTGGCCCGGCTCAACACTATCTTCCTTTCTTCTTCTTTCTTTCTCTTTCCTTCCTTTTCTTTCCCTTTTCTTTTCTTCTTCCCTGCTAGAATATCCAGCAGTGAGTCTGGACAGACCAAACCCAACTCGACTCGGCTGGACTCGGTTCCAACTGAGTCAACTCAGCATCCACCGAACCCGACTCAAGCTTCCTTCTTTCTCTTCCCTTTCTTTATTCTCCTTTCTTCTTCGATTTCCTTGATTTTTCTTCTTTCTCTCCTTCTACCCATTTTTCCTTCTGGCTGGGAAAAGGTCCAACAATGGCCTGTTAGACCCAACTTGGTTCAAACCGGTGCAACAATGCACCCACTCTCTCTCTCTCTCTCTCTCTCTCTCTCTCTCTCTCTCTCCCTACCTCCCTCTTTCTCCCTGGTTCTTCTTCCTCTCCTTACCCTTCTTTTCTTCTTCTTTTTTCTTCCTTTCTATCCTTTCTTTCTTGCTTTTGCTGGACTTCTAGCAACGCAGGCCAAGCCTGGCCTGACTCGACCCAAGCTCCGGTCGGTCCGAGTGCAGGTGGTGCGACATTGACGACAACAACCCCTCTCCATTCTCTTCTTTTGATTTTTTTTCTTTCTTTCTTTCTCTCACTTTCTCCCCATAACTGCCAGCAGACGCTTTGGCGCTACCTGATTTCACCTTGACTTGGGACGACCCGGTGCGGCTCGAACAAGGAAGAGGAAGGCTGCCATTAATGGCATTCTCGCCATCACCACCTCTTCTTCAAATCCGACCCCATCAAGCCATTCGTGAGGACCCCGGAGAGCTTGCCAACGAGCTCTAGCGAAGCTTGGAGGAGGTTCGAGCAGTGGGGAGAGCTTGGGGGGAAACGGCTATTCACTCTCTCTCTCTCTCTCTCTCTCATCCTCTTTCATTTTCTAAAGACCTAGCTAGGACGGCTGGGATCTCACTAAGACGGACGGCTAGGATTGAGGGTTCTCCTCTCACGCAGATCGTGCTAGCTGGTAAGGAGAAACGGTTTCCATTTTTGGAAGGGTGTGTTTGTAGGCTCTCCTTGCGTCGAGAATCGTAAGTCCATACGTACTGGAAAGCCTGATGTAACAGTTGGGTTTTGGTTAGCCCACTACCCTGAATAGAACGGATGGTTCAGATCACCCAACTGATCCGAGATGGTGGGCCATGTCACGTCCCAAACGGACTTTGTCCGTCGGCTGTGCAAAACGAAGAGAGAGAGAGAGAGAGAGAGAGAGAGAGAGAGAGAGAGAGAGAGAGAGAGAGAAATATCTCTTTTTATGGAACTTTCGGTCAATGGAGCTTTGACCGCTCCTGCTAGTTCGGTGCATGTCCTGCACATTGGCTGAGGTGCACATGCACCTCAGTGTGGGGTCCATTGCGACGTTTGCGAGAGATCCACTCCATCCATGGTCCTCTATGGGCCCATTTGGGCCATCTGACCAGAGTTGAGGCTAATGCAAAGCTTAGGTGGGCCATACCAACCAGATCTTGACCTTTAATAGATGATTATAATTGTTCTGGTGGTCAGATTAACTCTAAATCGAACGTCAACAGTTAAAGTGACCCTATGGGTCGTCTGTATGCTTCTACTGTGAACTTTACTACCCGAAAGATTTTTAAAAAAAATTAGTAACTTTATTATAAATTATTTTATTTATTTTAATCATGTTGTGGGTCCGGTTCTGTAGGTTATTAGGACTATCTGCCTCAGGATTTCATATTATTATTATCATTATTATCATTTATATACTCTATATTATGACAAGTTATATGAATATTAGTGGAAAAGAAATGAGGATTAATATATTATTATTACTATTATTTTTATCTTAAATTAAGATTGTAGGGCCTACTTCTAGGCAAAATTTTCCTCGAGGTAGCTAGATTTCCTTGAGCTGCCAATGAGGATGGCTCCTACTATTCGTATTGGTATGGGATTTTATTCATACATCGATCCAACAAGTGGGTGGATGATTTGGATTTGTCATGAACCGATGTCGGCGTATAAATTTTGATCTGCCTGTCAGGAATGATGGAACAGTCTAATCTTACTCCCTCATTTGTTATTTGTAATGGGTTCAATTGAGCAGTCAGACCACCCTACAGATACGACTTGAGTCCTCTTGGATCTTTTAGCTGTTATGTGGCAGGTGTATTATTTATTCTTCATATTAATAGTCGATTCTACTAAAAGTACTCTACTCATAGCTATCTACCACCAAATCGTCTAACTTCATCTTGATGTAAGAGTAGCGGTTTGATGTTACTAAAATTTTGATTTAAATGGAGCACGGGTTCTCCTATCCTTCTAGGGTGAAGATCAACGGTTATTATCTCCAATCAATGATTGGGCGACTTGATCTATGGATGAAGATTACTCCCAATGACTAGATTTAGGCTAGATAGCACGTGAATGTTCACTCAAGCTGGTTCATGGTTTTGCTAAGATAGCTTACACGGTAGCACCCGAATACTAAAAGTTATAGGGTATTAAAGATAGATTCCACAGTTGAGTTCAAATTATCAATCCATGATTAGAAGTTTTAAACATTGATTGAATCATGATTTCACATGTCACATCTCGCTTACACATTAAGGTTTTAGTTCGATATGGAAGGATTAACTTGGTAATCACTAAGCATGAAAGGAACCAACCTGAGAAAATTGAAAGGATTGGGCGAATGGTCTTCACCATAGGTTTGCTCCCTATAGGTGAAGGTTTGATTCCCCAAGATTGACATTCGAAAAGGGCTAGGCGAATAGTCTTCACCATAGGTTTGCTCCCTATAAGTGAGGATTTTATTCCCCTCCTTGGCCCTTGCTGTTATTTTTAATGGAAAAATCAAGAGCTAGAAGAAAGGAGAAGGATGATCTGTGAGGCAAGTTCTGGTTAGGTTTTGGTTGTCATGAATTCTCTTATTGGTTACCAATGATATCATGAAATAACGAATTGAGCCTTAATGTTGATAAGCCGAGATTACACTATACACTCATGGATCTTAATGTTTAGAATTTTTGTTAATTGATGGATTAATACTTTGAACTTAATTATGAAGTCTGTCGTGCGCTTTAGTATAGGAGAAAGTAATGCCCAACATTCATGAATCTTAAAATTCTCGTATCTGGAATATTTTCCAAAAACCACTCAAGTTTGTAGAAATTTTTCTATAATTCTTAACTTATTTTTCACATACTTTGCTCGAGACTAGCAAAATGCTGGTTGGGAGTTGTGTTGAGGGTCAAATATTGCATATTAGACCCCAGTTATTACTTGCTTTTACGAGCATGATACCGTTTAACGCCCTATTTTAATCGTGTTTGTGATGAAGGGTGTGTTTAGGAGGCTGGACTGGAAAAGGGTACTAAAAGCATGGATTTAACGATCAAGAAGCACCAAGGAGAGGGACGAACCCCAGGGGACCAAAATCGAAGACATTACACAGCCGGGACTTGAGAAAATCCAGTATGTCACGTCATAAGGGCTTGAAATTCATCCAGAATGCAAGATCACAGGGTTCTCACCATCCGTTCGACTCGAAACTCCATATATGGCCTGAGGACCATAAATTAACCGTACACGTCGAACTTCAACTCCCGGATCCTTGTGAAAGTGACCCAACAGACAGATCAGTCCATAAATCTCTAATTTGGGGCCCACCTGATATCAGGATATGCTTCAATTTTAGTCTCATCCCTTTGAGCGAGATGGGATGGTAGATGGATGGTGTGGATTTATCAAAACTATCATTGTGAGGCCCACACGAGTGCTGCACGTGCACTACAGCAAGTGCACTTGTAGTGCATTGAACCATAACAAGCGGTCAAACATCGTTTGATCGCACCAGCCAACTTTCCTAAACAGAGACGGAGCCTCTCTGTTCTCTCTCGCGCACAGCCGTCCGCTGAACGATCGGTGGGCCATCAAAATGAACCCATCTGTATAATCCAGACCGTCCATTCGGTCTAAGAGGTGTCCACGACCCTCGCCAAGGCCTCTTCCTGGTCCTATGCATGCACACACAGACATATTACATTCACTTGCAAGATGAACGACAGAGCAAAAGATCCTGTGGGCCTCATGAACAGAAGGCCAAAAATACACATTTTCGACCAAAATTCCAGGAGGAATCCAGTGGGTGGTGTGGATTTCTCAAACGTCAGCTGAAGTGGGCCCCACCAAGCATCAGCGCAGACCACTTCCGCAAGCTCTGTCTACAGCATGTCCGAGGCCTGGCCGATCCGGGCCGTTTTGCAGATGTGTTAAAATCCTCCCCTGGGCCAACCGATCAGAGTCATGAAGCCGGAATGGCTCGGATCTTGTACTTAGAGCCCCTATAGCCGAAAATTCCATTCCAAATGCAGAATGGTTGCCTTTTGTTGCGAGACGATTGCGAAAGGAGTGTGTAAACTCTAGCCGACTTCCCTGTTGTGTAAAGAGCATTCTCCACTGCCTCTCCATGCATTGACTCCAGCCTCTACACCCAACCACCGACCTCCATCAGCTTATAAAAAGAGGACGTGAGAGAGAGAGAGAGGGGATCTTCGACTGTTGGGACGTCAGTGAGAGAGAGAGAGAGAGAGAGAGAGAGAGAGAGAGAGAGAGAGAGTATTTTCTTTAGAGTTTTGATTTGTTTATTTACTCTTTTTTATTATTATTTTTGAGAGATCTAGTCCAATTATGTTGGGCTAAACCTCTTAGCTAGGGCTAAAAGGTAAAGCTTGTGGAGTGATGGGTAGTGTTCTACGGGTTTGATTCATGCTTAGACTGAATTGATGTTGATATAGTTTGATTAATAGGAATGCTTTCAGTTTTTAATGGTTTGTTGTGACTTAAATTACAATAGATCTGCGATGACTTTAAGTAATCTCTTTTTCCTTATTTTGATAGTGAAGATAGGCAGCTCTGTTGTTCACCATTGCCCCTTGGACATGATTGGATGATGGAATCCCTCCTAACATTCATACATCTTTTTTATTGGTTGTGGATTAGTTTAATTATGTTGTTTACTTTGTCTCATGGGCATGGTTTTGTGATGGAATCATCTCTAATTCTTATACCTTTCATCTCTTTGAAAACTAGATCAAAGGAAGTTCAGATTGAGCTTTAGTGATTTATCTTCCAACTGGATGAAGATGAGACTCGAAGTCCAGTTGAGTTGATGAATCAAGTGTAGATCTTTTTAATCTCTATAAGTGGATCCTCTGAATCCCTAGTTTTCTACCTTTGAATTTCACAAATTTTAGATTATTATTACACCATTATTCACTCATATTAACCTGATTTAGGTTTCATCTTATTCTTGTTCTAGTTCTGGTTACTTTCAGAATACATACAAGGTTCAGTCCCTGTGGATTCGACCTTAGTCTTACCGAGATTATTACTACATCACAACCCTATACTTAGGGTGTGAACATGAATTCATGTTCATTTTGAAGCACAAGTTAGGGTAGCAGAACAAGATGGTTGATGCACTTAGACGTCGTGCATCACTACTGGTTATGATGAGCAATGAGCTAGTCAGCTTTGACTATCTCAAGGAGCTGCTTGCCAAGGATGGTGACTTCAATGATGCATGGATGATGTTCTAAGAGAGTCATCCTAGTGACCTACATATGTAAGACGGTTTTCTCTTCAAAGGAAATTAGTTGTGTATCCTCTAAAGTTCTCTAATGGAGCAAATTATCCAAGAGCTACACGGAGGTGGCCTTGGTGGACACCTTAGGCGAGACAAGGCGTGGGCTTGTTGAGGAATGGTATTATTGGCCTCTATTGGTACTTAACGTGGGTAAAGTGGTGCAGTGTTGTCATGTTTGTCAGACATCTAAGGAATAGTTTAAGAATACATGCCTCTACACCCCGTTACCTTTGTCTGACAACCCTTGGGAGGACTTATCTACGGACTTCGTGTTTGGTCTCTCACAAACACAACGCGATATGAATTCAGTGTTCGTGGTGGTAGATTATTTCTTGAAAATAATGCACTTTATCCCATGTAAGGAGACCCTCGATGCAACACATACGGTGAAGCTATTCTTAATAGAGGTCGTGCGGCTACATGGGGGTTCCTAAGACCATTACTTCTAACTATGGCACGAAGTTCATTAGCCACTTCTGGCGGATTTTGAGGAATCCGTTTGGTACTTGACTTCAGCTCATTAGTGACTACCACCCACAGACCGATAGGCAGACTGAAATTGTTAATCGCACGTTGGGAACCTCCTCCTGTTTATTTCAGGTGCTAAGCCGAAGTAGTGGAATTTTTCCTTGTATCAAGTAGAGTTTACATTCAACAATATGGTTAACCGCTTGACAGAGAGATCCCCATTCTGAATTGTTTATGGTCGAGTGGCCCCGCCACACATTTGACTTGGTCCCATTGTCCAAGCTCTCGGGCATGAGCATTGCGTAAGAATATATGGCGGACCAAATTATTTGTAAGCCAAGTTGCAAGCTTCAAATGACAAGTACAAGGAGTAAGCCAATACGCATCGGCACCAAAATGTGTTCAAGGTGGGGTGACAATATTATGGTTCATCTACACAAGGGGAGATTTCTAACCGAGGCCTAAAACAAGTTGAAGAATAAGAAGATTGGACTAGTATCAATCCTCCGAAAGATCAACATCAACTCTTACACTCTTGATATTCCAGATAACATAGAGATCTCATGTACCTTCAACGTTGCGGACCTGAATCAGTATCATGAACTGAAGCTAGACGACGACTCGAGGGTGAGTTCTTTTGAAATGGATAGAATGATGTAGGTCACAAACACTTTCATGGCAAAGATGGACAAGAGAAGGCCTGATTAAAGGTGAAAATGATCATGACCGTCATGACCTTAAATCAGTCGTATCTCGTAAATCAGGATGAGTTTTTCAACATATTATATACGATTTTGGGGTAGGAGAACCTACTTAAGACAATCAACCCCATTACATTGAGTTTCCCATGTCAGATTTGTGAGATTCTAAAGATGTTTAACAAAACAATGAACAATGTCCGAAATCCTCCTTAACGTATGGAGGAGATAACTTCTGATTATATACAGAATAATTACACTTGTGTGATCCTATATAATACGAAAGAATCAAATATAAATATTCAAAAATATTTGTACATATCTCTACAGCTATACAAGGTGGCAACCGAAATGTAATATGACAAATATCATGGAGAATCATTCGATTCTCCCTTATCACCCCCTGCAAGGTGAGCATGGCAGAAGGGATAGCACTGAGCTTGCGTCGAAAGATAAAGAACTGAGGCTTAGTCGCGCCTTTGGTCAACGAATCAGCAAGTTGCAGATGTGAAGGGACAAAAGCAACTTTCAAAGTGCCATTAACAACAAGTTCACGAACAAAATGGTAGTCGATCGCAATTGTTTTGACTGAGGACGAGTAACCGAATTGACAGACATAAAAATTACATTTTGATTGTCACAAAGAATTTTAGGTGGCGCTGAGGGTGTAACACGAAGGTCCCGAAGCAGTTGAATAATCCAGGCAATATCAGCAGAGGCAATAGTTAAGGAGCGATATTCTGCTTCTGCACTTGAATGAGAGATCGTGCTTTGTTTCTTAGAGAACCAAGAGACTAAATTGGTGCCAAAAAAGATAGCATAGCCGGTAGTAGAGCGGCGAGTATCAGGACATCCAACCCAGTCTGCATCAGAGTAGGCAAGAAGATCACGAGTGAACTATTTATGGAGTTGAAGTCCATGATGAGGAGTGCCTTTAACATAGCACAAAATATGCTTGAGAGCACGAAAGTGGTCCTCGGTGGGAGCATGCATGAACTGGCGAATAGAATTCACACTGAAGGAGAGATCAAGCTTGGTGATAGTCAAGTATTGAAGAGCACCGACAAGAGAACGAAACATAGTAGGGTCGGAGAACAGCTTTCCTTTGGCTGAGAGGTGCTGACCGATGACAAAGGGTGTAGAAATAGGTTTAACATCAATCATGGAAGCACGTTGCAAGAGATCAAGAGAACACTTCGTTTGACTGAGAAACAAACCCTTCTCATTAGCTTGGACTTCAACGTCGAGAAAATAATGAAGATCACCCAAATCCTTCATGGAGAATTCCTTGAAAAGCCGAGTAATAAGGGTTTGAACCATAGAATTATTACTTCCAGTGATGACCATGTCATCAACATAAAGAAGTATGTAAACAATCCCAAGCGAGGAGTGATAGACAAACAACGAAGAATCAGCCTGACTGCAGAGAAACCCAAGTTGAAGCAGAAAAGAGCTAAAGCGATGAAACCAAGCTTGAGGAGCTTGTTTCAAGCCATAAAGAGCACACTTCAGGAGACAAACATGCCGAGGGAACTGTGGATCAGTGTAGCCAAGCGGTTGTTCCATGTACACCTCTTCATTGAGAAAACCATGAAGAAAGGCGTTTTTAACATCTAACTGATGTAAACGCCATCCAGAAGTAACAGCCAAGGACAAAATGATTCGGACCGTAGCAGGGTGCACCACAGGGCTAAAGGTGTCACCGAAGTCAAGGCCATGAATCTGAGAAAATCCTTGAGCCACAAGACGTGCCTTATGGCGCTCAATAGACCCATTAGAGCAAAGTTTGGTTTTAAAAATCCAGCGACAGCTAACCACATTATGACGCTTAGGACGAGGTACAAGAACCATGTATCATTTTTCTTCAAAGCACGAATTTCATCATCCATAGCCGAGAGCCATTCAGGGTGTTTTGTAGCAGACTTGAAGCCCCGAGGCTCTTTGAGAGCAAGAAGTGCCTGAAAAGACCGAGAAGAAGACAAAACAATCATAACATGATATAACTGAGGTTTGAATATATCAACTTTACCTCTGGTAATCATCTGATGGCTAGAAGTGGTCACACGAGGAACTGAAGACACGGGTGGAGTAGTTGAGTCCGGAGCTGCAGAATCCGAGAGAGGTTCCGCAGGAAGAGGAACCTGCGAATCAAGGGGAGGATTCGAGGACAGGCATGGAGAATCACTGCAAGGCAGACATGGTGAGCTTGAAAAGGATGGTGAAGACAAAGAATCAGAAGAACCAACATTAGAAGAACTAGAAACACACTCCTGACAATCGGAAAAATGAGTATAGTCAATGTTGGGCTGCAGATGTTGCACGGAATCACCATTATAAGGAAAAATATTTTCATAAAACTGCACATGTCGAGAAACGTAGACACGATGTGTCTTTCGGTCTAAGCACCTAAATCCTTTATGAAGGGTATTGTAACCTAAAAAGACACAAGGATCAGATTTTGGAGACAATTTATTAGGTGAGTAATCTCTCAAATAAGGGAAGCAAAGACACCCAAAAGTGCGAAGCATAGAGTAATCTGGTTGCTTACCAAATAAGAGCTCATAAGGAGTTTTTCCATCAAGGGACGGTGATGGGAGTCGGTTAATGAGAAAGATGGCAGTAGAGAAGGCCTCAATCCACAAAGAGAGAGGCACACGCGCATGAAACATAAGGGTGAGACCCGTTTCTATGACATGGCGATGCTTGCGTTCAGCAATGTCGTTCTGGCTAGGAGTGTAAGGACATGCTAGACGAAGAACAATGCCACAAGAGTGCAGATAGGAGCGGAATTTATTATTTTTGTAAATTCGATTCCATTATCGCACTGAAACGATTTAATTTTTGCTGAAAATTGCGTCTCAATATAACGTTGTAAATGGATGAAAGTATAAAAAAATCATATTTGTGTTTCAACGGGAATATCCAACTAAATTTGGTGCAATCATCAATAAACACCGCATAATATCTATATCTAACAAAAGAGAGAACAGGTGACGAACCCCATAAGTCGCAATGTAAACGATCAAAAGGCATGACACAACATTCATCATTTAGAGAAAAAGGTAAACGGTGGCTTTTGCCAAGTCTACAACCAACACAAATTTCAGAATCAATGTTCACCAATTTATTACTACAAGAAATAGATCCTAATTTAGAAAGAGAAGTAATAGTACGATAGTGTGGATGACCAAGGCGAGCATGCCATAAGCGAACAGAGGCTCGCGGTGGAGGAGAAATGGTGGATACGAAAGCATGATGACGACGATCCAACACGTAGAAACCATTTTCACATCTTCCGACTGCCAGTACCGTTCTTGTGACCCGATCTTGTATGGTAAAACCAGAGGAAGAAAAGGTAACAAAACAATTATTGTCTTTAGTAAGCTAACTAATAGAAATAAGATTTTTCTTAATGCCAGGAACAGCAAAGACATTTGATAAAAGAAGGGGATTGGACGGAACAAGAGATGAAATAGAACCAGTATGAGAGATTGCTAAAGACTGACCATTTCCAACCATGACACGTTCATTACCAGAGTAGATAGCCGGTTGATCCACACCCTCGGTGTCGCTTGTCATGTGGGACGTTGCACAAGAGTCAGGGAACCATTCAGAGTCATTCAGAGCTTGAACCAAGCAAGTAGAAAGTGCTTCAGCAAGATTAGCCGATTGCTTCTTCTTGAGTTTCAAGAAGCTCCAGCAACGTTTGGCCAAGTGTCCCTCCTTGTCACACAATTGATAGTGAACAGAGGAGGTGGATGACGACTTTGAATTGGCAGAGGTTGTAGAAAAGGTTGAAGACCGATTCTTCCCTTTCTTAGCTCTTGCCGCTTTGTAAGTTTGCTGCACATAATAGGCAGAGTTGGAAGACGAGTGGGAGACCGACCGTTCAAAAATCTCATGGCTCAAAGCTTTCGGAACAATCTCTGCAAAAGAGGGTAGCGGAAGCTGTGACATCATGGTGGTAGAGAAGATCTTGTAGTCGGGTCCCAATGCTCATAAATACCAGTGGACTTTATCTGTGTCATCAATGGGACGACCAATAGCAGCCAGTTGATCGCAAAGACCTTTGAAGGTGCGAGAAAACTCAACAATGGACTGAGAGCCGTGTTGCATCAGCTGGAGTTCATCCTTGAGTTGCAGTTCTCGAGTTTTCGACTAGTGCGAGAATGAGACTTCAAGAGAGCGCCAAGCCTCATGGGAATGACGTAAACCCAGTACCTCACTCATAGACTCCTCTGTAAGAGAAGAATAGAGTAAATTGAACATCGTCTTATCAGTATGCGGCCAAGAGGTATAAGCAGGATTTGGCGTTGTGGTGCCAGCAGAGGCAGTAATCGTGACAGAGGGAGCCGTGATGCTACAGTCCAAATAGCCAAAAAAGCTCTTGACTGACTAACAGAGGAACAAACTGATTTCTCCACAATAAGTAATTGGAGGAGGTCAGTTTAATAGTGAGCATATGCACCATTGTGTTGAGTGGAAGAGTAGGAGATAAAGAAGCCGAAACAGCCATGGTGAGAATCAAAGAAAAAAAATAATAATTTGCTCTGATACCATAAGGATGCTTAACAAAACAATGAACAATGGCTGAAATCCTCTTTAATGTATGGAGGAGATAACTTCTGATTATATATAGAATAATTACACTTGTGTGATCCTATATAATAGGAAAGAATCAAATACAAATATTCAAAAATAATTGTACATATCTCTACAGCTATACAAGGTGGCAACCGAAATGAAATATGGCAAATATCATGGAGAATCATTCGATTCTCCCTTATCTGATTCCATCACATCGACAATCAAAAGTCCCGTTTGGTTTTGTTTTTATTATAAATAATAAGTTTTACTTCGAGTATAACTTTTAATCCTTGAAGTGGTGCCCAATATGAAAAGGACTTCTAATAGTTACGGGAATAATGTGATTGGCCCAAATTAGACACTTACCATTTTTAGCTGAAAACCACGAAGTTCAGTTAGAATAGATGTCATATATAAATAGTAAGTTTAGTATTTATACTAAGTCACGTTTTTAGGGTGTTTGAGTTGGATTCTAAATCTAAAGCTGTTTGAGGTCCTTATTTAAAAAGTTATAATTATCATTAATTAAATTATTTCAAATTTATTAGAAATTATTCATCTGCATTCCAAAAAAATCCATGGGGAGTGTAGAGAGTTTCGTGTATTCGTTACGTCTCCCCTGCGTCACGCCATTTCTGTACACAACACATGCACACATGCGTGGACACACAAACATGTGTGAAGAGATGCCCTGGTCTAAGAATCAGGCCCGTCCACTCAATTCGTTGGGACCCATGTTCAATAAATGTGGAGGTTTGGCCAACTTTTGAAACTGTCCATTTGTTCTCTGCAGTATGGCCCACTGGACTGGTCTGTTCTCGAGGGACGGCTTGGATCTTGCATGGACGTAACACACTTGCAAATGTGGAGGCGAGTACCGGTCTGGGCCATGCATGCGTGTCGTACTAGCAAAACTCTCTCTCTCTCTCCCTCTCGCGTGCATGGTGCGTGCCAGTCGCCAGTGTGACTCGCAAGAATATTAAACCTAGATTCTTGACATGGTTAGTACACTTTCATACACGAGGATTGATAGAATACATCCCGAGGTATTGAAATAGAACAAATCAGGACTTTAGTCTCTAGATCCCTGATCATCTTTCGATGATCCAAACCGTTTATATGATGGGTCGCACGTTGGGTGGGCTATAAAAAATAAATAAGAGTTCATGAATTGAATATCTCCGCTCTTTGATCGTTTGACTCTTTTCCTTTGAATATAAACGGTTTCCTTAGCCTTCGAACAACCTAACCTTCTTATATTTCAATCTGCAGTATTTTTGGGTGTCAGTATGGCCCATCATGTAAACGGTATGGGTCACTGAAAAAGACAACGGTCCATCCCACTAAAGTCCCTACAAGTCCTCTGCAATAGGTTGGTATGTGTTACAGCAAATCTCATACACACGGTCGCCCATATATTTGCACAGTATACACGCATTTTCAATTCTAGAAACTAAGGCTGCTTGTTCGTTGATCCAGGCCATTGATCTGTTTGAGTCTCACTGTTTATAAGAAATTCTTAAAACGAATCCAGTGTTGAAGATCTCTGCGATCAATTTTAGGGCCTTTTTCAGTTGAATATGGACCTCCGTTGTACTTTTCTTCTTAGCCGTCTATCTATGGGCCGTAAGTCAGCAAATTAAGATTATACCATCAATAATTTCTAAGGAATAGCTCATCTGCTGCAGAAAAGTGCATAACAATGGTGTAGATTACCAAACCATGGGCCCCACTCATCAGAATAAAAAAGACAAACGTGTATACTGTGCAAAGATGCTGAACAATGTATCATATAATTCCCGTAGACATGATTTTGGCACTTTAACCTATTCAAAGAAGTTAGGTTCATGTCATTCATGACGATGAATATTCTATAAAATGTCTAGGAAAAAAATAAAAATAAAAACTTCAAAAAGAGTAAAAGATATAAAGCTGGCATAGGAGTGTCCAACATTTTCTAAGGTGGGCCCATCAGGATCTTTCTTATCACTTCAAATTCAATGGTGTATCATGTCAGTAACTGTAACAATGATATGATAGTCATGTGGAATATGCGATACATGCAAAAGAGAAAACTGGCCAAAATCGCCGAAAGGACGAACGTTTCGATCATGGGTTGGTCCCAAACCAAGCTGATGCTACGGCAGGCCAATCGGAACCAGCACATGAACCCACTCAGCTCGTCATGGCCTAACCAAGTACTAGCCATGTAACGACGCAGCATTAGATTGGAGTGGTTGTGCCAATCTAGCATTAGATGTCACTTGCAACCAAGAATATCATTCCTAGGAGTTGATAAGTATTTCATGCTACGACGCGGGATGGGGCCTGCTTCCAGCCAAGTTGACTTGGCCTCATCATGGCCCATTTCACCCGGTGATGTGATGGTGGCCGCGAAAAAGTCAGTCCAATACCACAAGCTTTGATCTGTTAGTTAAATTAATTAGTTATCTATTTGGAGAAATTTTCTCTTTCTATTAGTATGTTAATATGTGAAGCTAGGCCGGTAATGTGGGAGCATTTTCACACTGGGTTCAAGTGGGGTGGCCTATGAGATGCAGGGGTACACTCGGGAAGGGCGGCCTACGGAACTCATAGATTTTGGGTCCGTGTGAGACGAGTGGCTCGTGTGAGGTGAAACTCATGGATTGGGGGGCCATGAGGGGATGAAATCCATGGATTTGGGGCCCACGAGGAAGGTTCAGCCGAGGACCTAACACATCGATTTGGGGCATGGGCTATGAGATAAAGGGATTAATTTATCATGACCTATCAATTTGAGCTTTTAAATCAAGTGGTTAATTGTCTTGCATCAACTGAGTTGGGCCATGTATTAGACCTAAGGGCCCACTAAGGTTCCATATCCAGAGCGCGCATCATAACAAATAGGGGTGCAACTTAGGTGGGTTGGCCAGGTTCATGGTCAACCTAAGCCCAACCAACCTCGGCAGGACCCAACCCATTATCTCCAGGGGACCGAATTACTCTATATACCCAACCTAAACTTACATGTTGCACTCAACCTGAACTCAAGCTGATAATCAAACCAGGTTGGAGTTTTCCAGCCCTAACCCAACCCGAGGACCCTAATGGTGGGTTAGATCAGTTGGGTTTGGTCAACCTGAACCCAAGTTGCAGCCCAAATGGCAAATAAGTACTAGGCGCACTAAAAAAAAAAAAAAAAAAAAAAAAAAAAAAAAAAAAAAAAGAAAAGACTACCCAGGCCCAACTTATTGGGCCTTAATTAGGGAATTCCCAAATAGAGCCCATTAATTCTCTGGCTTTAAGAAGCCCAAGCCCAACACACAATCTTGCTACATAAAGCCAAAAGCTATGATTTTGTATGAGAGGATAGTTGAATGATGTAAACTACAGTAGACAACGGTATGGGCCCAAATGTCTCAAATTACCCTTCATATTTTCAATACAAGTGGAAGTAAGTGGGACCATGACTCAGTGATATCAACAGTTGATATTAAGGGCCCACCAGTGGATGGAAGATGTAGCCGATCCCCTAGATTAGCACAGTCCTAAACCTTTGATAGGTGTTTAACGATTCATGGTTTTAAGACGCAGAGTCCGAGACAGCTTGACTCGTCCGAGTTGACTCGGACTCGGTAGACCCCTGTTGAGTCAACACCATGGTTTGACCTAACCCTTTCTTTGATTTTATAAAAAAAAAAAAATTGTTACCTCCACATAGATCTATGTTTTCCATATTGTAATCATGAATTTATTTTTGTTTTTCAAGAGATTTAAATAAAAAAGAAGTAAGAACATGTGAAATATCCAATTTAATATATTCTTTAAATTATTAGGACTATTTTTAATTTATTTATTTTCATTAAACTTTCCAAAAGGAGAATAAGGGATATATCAAACATTATTCTCTAGTTAGACATTGTTCGAGAACTAGGAATCCGACTCAGCTCAGTTGGTCAATGAGTCAAGCTTGGACAAATAGACCAGATGACTAAGATAATTAAATCAAGTAAAACTTAAGTGATGCGGTCAAGTTTGATCTGGTTCAGCTATGTGAGTCAGGGTGAGGAATATGGGGTGACTCGGCCCGACTTGCCGACTCGATCAAGTCGCAGCTTGACTCATGACCGAATGAGTTGGTCTAAGTTGTCGCGTCTTAAAACCTTGCTAAGAAGAGGAATGGACCATTGGCACAATGGAATAGGTCCAACTGCAACATCAATTGTTCCAAGCGTGAAGTATATTTTTAGAAGAGAAGATCAATATAGTAAAATAGTTAAGTTGTATATTTCTCTTTGGCCATCCTTCATCCAAAGAGCACAATGGGGATTAGATATGAACCTTCCATCTAATGAGCGCTATGATAGAGTGTCCATACTGTAGTTGGTTCAAGGTGGAAAAGGAGAAGATCAACATCTCCTTCCTCTATGAGAAACCTCAAATTCACAAGGAAAACTTGAATCAACAAGTTAAAAAGTCACTAAGGGAGTGTTTGGATCATAAGTTACTTAAAATAAGCTACTTATGCCTCAAGTAACTTATCTTAGTTTCTACCTATTAAGCAAATGAGTATGTTTGCTACATAATATACTTATCAACTTCTCCTCTCTTTTATTTCTCTTGATGCTTCTTTTCAGCAACTTATGAAAAGTAAAAAAAGCTATTAAAAAATAAATAAAGTGATTAAGTACTTTTAAGTATTAAATAAGAGTTACTTATAACTAATCATAAATCAAATTATCTGAAATAAGTTACATACTGCTATAAGTAGGAAAAGTAACATATTTGGTGGTATCCAAACGGGCCCTAAAGGAGACTTTATTATTGAAATAATAAATAAAACTCGATTAAAAGACCCTTAATATAACTTATATAAACCCTAAATCCTAAATTAGTAATGTATTTTTTTAATAGAAAATCTAAAAATAATAAATTTATTAAAAATAGTAATAAAAATATATATATATATATATATATATATATATATATATATATATATATATATTGACTCAAACTCTTTCTCCTTATTCAAATAATAATTTTAAGCTATTCAAATCCTAAAGTTTCTTTAAAATAGCAAAAATTGTAAGTTTTAAAGGTAATATATTTTAACTAAAAATTCAAAATTAACTCTTAAAATGACTTCCCTTTTAAAAAATGCTTCGAAGTCAATTGCCTTTGACATTGACACAGAATGTAAAGCTTTTCAATAGCTTTCAAATGACATATTATGTACATAAAATAAATAGTTGATCACAAAGTTATAATTATCAGGAGGTATAGTGAGCGCTAGACCCTTGGATCCTACTCTCTAACCTAATTTCATGTGATTTTCCTTGACCTTGTCCTACATCAATCCATCTCAAAATTCACAATAATTAGGAGCCCATATGTATTTGATGTGGGACCTCACAATTGACATTATGGAAAAGGACAAGAAAAGCAATTGATGTTCAACACGAAAACTAGCTTAGTTATCTTTTTTAAAAATTTTATAGATATTTTAAATTTTTCCTCACAACCAATGTAACCCAACTCAGCCAAATCACCCAACTTGTCCTATATGACTCGGTTTAGGATCAAATGAGTCAGTGAGTCTTAAAACAATGGAACAAATAGATGGTTAAAAAAGAAAAATACTTCAATGGTTCACATGCAACTAAGAAAAAAGGCTAAATACCATGCAATATTCCAATTGTGCATAGTCCATGATGAGGCTATATGAATAGTTTGGATCATTTAACCATGGGCCCTACTTGTATAAGCTCAAAAGCCAAATGGGACAATAGGTGTCAAAACCACTGTATGGACACCCAAGTTGGGGTGGGCCAAGATAAGTTATTACCACATGATGAGTATTTGTGCAATAACTTGTTTATGGAGAGCCATGGAAATCTATTCTAGTGTCCAATCTTCAATCAAGCATTGACACATCCACCATGTTACAATGAAAAAAAGGTCCGAAAGGAATGTGATGTGGGTCTTCTTTCCCCACCCAAAAAGGTATAAGTTTGTGAACTTGATAAGATAATGAGATAGTTGTAATCCAATGCTCATGGCTCTCATTGGTCCACAACCCAAATAGTCTCACCACTACTCTAAGGAGAACAATAGTTAGGTAAGTTCATGTTAATGAGGCTAGGGTCCTGATGCACCAGAACGTGTCCCACCATGGATGGTGAGCATCCCTAGACCTTTGCAGTCTAGAAGATCATAGGCCATCAATGGGTGGCCTTTTTCTTGGACAATTGTTATCTATATTATATATATTCTAGGTAAACGAACAAAAGGTTAGGAAATTCCAACTTGGGGAGATTTTTGGAGGATATCCTATCCATGGTAAGATCCATCAGATCAACGGTTCGGACACCTAAACATGATGCCCACTTGCCCTAACTTGGCACATCAGTGAATAGTAAGTTTGTTTTTAGTAAAGAGGTTGTGATTTCACAACCTTTGATATTCTCGTCCAGATGTCAATGGATGGGTTTTCGTGTTGAAATGTGATAGAAAATTCACAAGAACTTTTAAGGGGTTAAGAGGGCATATGGTCGCAAAAGTAAAGATGTGAACAGTTGAAAGTTACTTTCATGATGGAGTGGGCCATGTGATTGATTATTACATCCACCACTGTCGTTGAGAGGGACTGAAAGCTGTTGGGGAAATGCTTTCATGTCTCGAAGGTAGGTTGAGGGGCTACTCATAGGTTCATATGGTATACTATTTGGTGCCCTTGGAGGGTCTCATGTTCTTTGGACATGTGTGTCACACCCCTAACACAAGTATATATGTATTTTCAAGAAGGGTCTCAAGTAGGGCTCCCTGCCCTGAATCAGGTGGGACCCGCTAGGGTGGCAATGGGTCTAGCCCGTGTAGGCATCCCAACCCTGTAGGGTCAGTGCCTGGGCCCCTTAGCCCGATGAACAGCATGAGCTTGAAACCTGGGTCCTTGTTTGTGCCAAGCTGGGCCGAGCCAATGATGAATGGCCAACCCAGCCGGTTGTCTCTGTCCAATCATCAAGTGGGCCACCATTGTAAAAAGGAATGGTTGGTTAAGGAATGGTTGGTTAAAGAAACTTGTGAGTGGATTCCATCAATGTACACGTAGTGTAAAGACATAAAGCCACTCACGTTTTAATGTCATGAACAGATGACATCCAAAGAAAATTCTTAGATTTAACTATTTTAACCATTTGTCTTGTAACTCTTTTCGTTAGGGGGGAATAGGCTGACTGGTCTTGTAGCCCGGAGCCTTTCCAGTGATTTGGGCTAGAGCATAGGTGACTAGGCTGGGCTAGGGCCAGCCCTTGCCCATTGGCACCCCTACAACCAACCTATAGATACCACCTTAGATAGAGTTGGGCATGGGATAACTCGACTCGGCAGACTCATTCAGACTTGACTCGACCTGAACCGAGTAGGTGAGTCAATTGAACCGAATAGACTTTGTCCAATTCGAACTCAAACCAAGTCAAGTTTGGGTAACTCGACTCGACTCGAAATCCAACTTAGTATTGACTTGATCCAAAACCCGACTCAAACATTAAAAAAATAATAATAATAAATAATAAAAATAAAAAAAATAATCCAGATTTGACGTTTCAGATTTAAGATGTCATGTAGCTGATGGAGAGGCAAGTGCAACTAAGTTTTGAGTTGTGATTTCAGCCTGCGGATACCCGCTGCACCCGACCCGACTCGGTGTTGAATTGACCCAACGTGGTACCTTTGACCGGGTCGGACTCAGTCCGGGTCAGTCCAGGCCAGACCAGGACTCGGATTGGGTCAGGCATGTTGCACTCAGTACCAAGTCGAGTCGAGTTCAAGTCAAGTTTATTTCAAAACCGGGTCGAGTCAGTTCAACCCTAACTCTATCTGACTCGACTCGATGCCCAGCTCTGACCTTATATATGGCTTGGATTTTCTTGCCATGTGGGTATAGGTGCTTGTTGTTGGGCCAGTCTTGGCCAAGCCTACACTTGTCCATGCCCAGGGCATGAGATAAATACCCATGTCTAGGTCTGGCCAGGACCATTGGATAATAGGCCCCGGCCCTCTGGATCAAGTCCAATGATAAAATACCATCTCAAGAGTGTTAAATTAGTTGGGACAGATCTGCACTTCCCATTGGGCCTTTAACCATGCTCAAGCCCAACTCCATCTCAATTGGTTATCACTCCTCATAGCCTAAGCCCAACATGGCCCAGCACAAGAGGCCGAAGCTCAGGCTAAAATCTATCTATCAATCAAGTAGGCCATACATGCACAAAGAAATAGACATTTCAGAGCTAAAACCACAGTTTGCATTCAAGATAGACGGGTTGTTTAACCGCGGAATCGAATGGCATATTTGTAAGACATGAGAAACGTGAATATAAAGTCAGATTGAGTTGGGCTGGGCTAAAATGATTTTAGCCCAAGCCCAACCCTAATATTGATTGAAAGATGAATGTGAGGTCCAAGCCCCACCTACAAGCCTAAGTAGGTCCAAGCCCACCTACAGGCCAAGTAGGTCAAAAATTAGGTTTTGCCAGCCATGAGTATTGTCATGACTGCAAATTGGATGACATCTGACTGCTTAACCCCTTCAAAATTCAAACTTCATATGCTATCACTGTGGTATAGCCTCCTAAAATTCATTGATGATCCACGTACAAACAAATCAAACTTCAGATCTTTCAAATACCTGAAAGACATTCTTCACCTTTGTTGTATTTGAACTCATTTGACATCACAGCTTAGAATAAGTTTTTTGTGCCACTGCATGCCTAGGGACATGCGTAAGTTTGTATAAGGACCTTAATAGCCTACATATCTTATATTACTGCCTAGCACAACAGGCATTCAAGTTGGTCTATATACATTGTTTTTTATCCAGTTCACCATTCATAAAAGTGGTTTTAATAACCATTTGATGAATTTGAAATTGACATATAGAAACAATGCATCAAAACATGAATGGATATCATTTTTTAAGTGAGGGAAATTGTGTCAAAGTAATCATTTCCTTCCCTATGACTAAACCCATTACCCACAAACCCAACCATGCTCTATAAAACCATGCATTATCCTTGTGCTTTTGTTTAATACTTACAACTAAAGAGTTTGATAATAAGAGATAGGTTAATTAATATCGAAGTGTTATTGAACCTTATAGAATGTATCTCATCGCTGTTATTTTCCTAGAGATAACATTAGGATTGTCTAGGTTTGGAGTGATTGAGCTATTAAGATGATTAATCCTACTATAATGACCTCTAAAGTTCCTTTACTAGATTATATTTTGACATTATCTTTAGTGGTTGGTAATTTATAGGCCTTGCTATTTATCTTTAGTGTCTGGTAATCTATTGGCCTTGCTATGTATGAGAGGCATAGATCCTACCAAGACAATATGCAGTTATAGGTCAAAACCTTGGTCTTTTAAGATATGTTAGTCTTACATAAGCTAAACAACTCTAAACTCTACGATAATAAAGGCTTGATTTTACCTTTCCATAGTGACGCAGGGGAGGACGTGAGGTCGAGCACCGTCTTCCTCAAGAGGATAAATATTCCGAATCCACGGAACTTCTCTGGACTCCTCACAGAGACTTCTCGAATCCACGAGAAAAGAGAGCAGAAAATAGAAATAAATTCTAAATAAATTCGAAATAGATTAATCAATCATTGATAATTCTCTAATGCGTCTCCTTACACCATTAATAAAGAAAAATAAACTAAAATTCGTAATTACCAAAAATAGCAAAATTCTAACTCTAATAAAAATCCTAATTCTAATAAAACTCTTCTAAGGCCTAGTTTCTAAAAATAAAAATTGCAAATAAACTTTCTCTAGAAGAGTCCCAGTATAACTAAAAGTTATTTCTAAAAGGAAAGAAAATCTAAAACTCTAAAAATATTTAAAAAATCGGAATTACTAAAAATAGTAAAATTTTCCTAAAAATTCGTTTTTGAGCTGAAAGCGCGTGTTTTCTGACGAAACGGACAGATGCGACCCACTTTGTGGGTCGATTCACCTTAGATGGCCCGTTTCAGTAAAGATTGATAGCTTGTGCGCCCCGTAACGATACCCGGATCAAAAGTTATGGTCAATTTACGGTCCATCTTCTTTTGGCCCAACCATGCTAGGAACGTATCCGTGACACGTTCTACATCAGACTCCTCCACTTGAAAGAAACTCGTCCTCGAGTTACGCAAGAGACTTGGCACATGAGTCTGAGATAACTTCCGACATCGATGTTCATTAGCTCTTTTTTTGTACTTGACATTAAGATCTTGAGTTGACACAATACATATACTCATGCTTTCCTTGACTTGACTAATATCGATTAGTTCCTTCACATCTGCCTTCAAGATCTCATATTTTTTCTGATAATGTGGGCAATTAGGCGGACTTGCCCCTAAGACGGGATCAACGTGATTTTGTATATCTCGTATGGGAGGTAATTTATTAGGGAGTTCATCGAGCACAACCCTCTTAAACTCCTGCGATACTGGTTCCAAATCCTCTAAGATATTCACAGGCTCCACATATTTTTTCTTTTCAACTAATGGATATATATTTCCTGTTTCCTCATATTGTTTAACAAAGGCCTGTTCAGTGATGAGATATTGTTCCTCCACTTTAGAAGTCTTGGGTTGGTTCTCCATTCCTATAGAGGTCACATGTTCGCCACTGATGAATCCTGTGGTCTGTTCCAACTCTGTTTTGATGAAGTCGTTTCTCGCGGACCAATAATAGGATTTTTCTGCATAACCTTTTACTGATCGACTATTTTGATAATAATTTTGGTTTTGTTGGAATAATACCTGATCGTAATCTCGAGGGAGGAATTGCATGCACAATAACTTCCTCATCCGCGACCACGTGCGGATTGGCGCCTTCATCTGTCTGGTCCGCTCGAGTTGAAGTTGTTCCCACCAATCTGAAGCTCCGCCCGACAACTTGTATGCCACGAGTTTAACCTTTTTTTCTTCTACGATGTTCATGTAGTCGAAGAAACGTTCGACTTCAAGCAACCAATCGAGGAAGTCTTTGAAGTAGAGTTGGCCATTAAAACTAGGAAGATCGACTTTCATCTTAAATTCTTGAATCATTATGTGGTTCATTGATAGCATCGCCCTACGATCAGTATAATTACGAATTCCAGCAATTGCTGGTGGTGGATCACCACCATGAACACGAAGTTGCCTTAGGTTTTTCGCCAAGAGATCCGCTATGCGGTCGATGGAAGCCTGCAGCCCTTGCATGGCTTGCCGATTCTCTTGTTGCACTACTTTGAAAGCTGCCGCCGTTAAAGGTAAATTCCCTAGAGCACCGCCCATGGGATTGTTGCCCGACCCGTCGTTAGAAGCCATCGTCCCGAGGAGAAACCTCGCTCTGATACCAAACTGACGCAGGGGAGGACGTGAGGTCGAGCACCGTCTTCCTCAAGAGGATAAATATTCCGAATCCACGGAACTTCTCTGGACTCCTCACAGAGACTTCTCGAATCCACGAGAAAAGAGAGCAGAAAATAGAAATAAATTCTAAATAAATTCGAAATAGATTAATCAATCATTGATAATTCTCTAATGCGTCTCCTTACACCATTAATAAAGAAAAATAAACTAAAATTCGTAATTACCAAAAATAGCAAAATTCTAACTCTAATAAAAATCCTAATTCTAATAAAACTCTTCTAAGGCCTAGTTTCTAAAAATAAAAATTGCAAATAAACTTTCTCTAGAAGAGTCCCAGTATAACTAAAAGTTATTTCTAAAAGGAAAGAAAATCTAAAACTCTAAAAATATTTAAAAAATCGGAATTACTAAAAATAGTAAAATTTTCCTAAAAATTCGTTTTTGAGCTGAAAGCGCGTGTTTTCTGACGAAACGGACAGATGCGACCCACTTTGTGGGTCGATTCACCTTAGATGGCCCGTTTCAGTAAAGATTGATAGCTTGTGCGCCCCGTAACGATACCCGGATCAAAAGTTATGGTCAATTTACGGTCCATCTTCTTTTGGCCCAACCATGCTAGGAACGTATCCGTGACACGTTCTACATCACATAGTTCATATTATATTATAATAGATTTAGATGTGAGAACTCTATTGAGCATATAACATGTAAAATAAAGTGTTTCGCTCAAAACTAAAAAAGAGTTAGAACTAAGCAATATAATATTTAGCATGTTAATTAATGCTCTATTTTTACATTTTGCTACCTAATTGTGTAGAGGGAGTAGTAAGGTCATATATAATTTCATTAGATACACGAATATTATAAAAATAATAGATTGTTGAGTTGAAGGAACACACAATGTATGAGATTACGAATCTTGAATCGGTGGCCTGCAAATAAATGGTTAGGGAGAAAACGTATCAAACAAGATAGCAATAGATCTATGGATAAAATACTTAAGTATGGAAATTTCAACACTTACTCTATACATGTATCATTGTGAGACCCGACCCGAGTCCGCATGTGTGCATGTGCGTGTGTGAGTATGCATCTCGTTCATCTTGGTCTCGTGGTCCTACCAATCAAATTTCGGTGACCTGCGACTATCGGGTAGTGTTTGCGTCATCCTTGAGTTCGGTCATGTAAACCCGACTCGGATTGACTCGAGACCTATGCCATTGCGACCGCATCGTCGCCACGGTTCCAACGCCGCGTCTCGCGCATAAATCCGATATGTAGATCAAAAGTTGTGTACATTTCATTGTATGACCCTTAATCATGTGGCCCACTTAGGTGTCATGCATGTGGACCCCACTCCTCTTGTCACAAGTTCCCATGCAACACTATACACACCACTAAAATTCCATAGCTAATACTACCCACCTCACACACCACCCAAAAGCCTACTCTACCCTACAACTTTATTTTCTCCTCCCATAGGTAATTATTTCTTTTCTTACAAACAAATGATTTCTCTCTCTCTCTCTCTCTCTCTCTCTCTCTCTCTCTCTCTCTCTCTCTCTCCCTCCTTCTCATTCTCTCCATGGCCAGCAAATCCCCCATTTTCTCCAGCCCCTTCTTTTCCTAATCTCTCTAAATCCATCCATTTCAATATCATCTCATCCATTGATTTTCCTTCCTTGGAGCTAGAGGAGAAAGGAGACCTAGATTTTTGTAAGGATCAAGGTGGGTGCTCTTAAATCTTCATTCATCTTATCTTTAAGGACTTGTGGGACCCATCAAGTGATGATGGAGGTCCCCCATGCCTCCATGATTGAGGCCAATGGCCCATTTCTTTGCATACATGTTCCATGGATGGGGTCATTCTCCATGGACCCCATCATAGATTTTCCTTAGATGCATATCATTTTCCTCTCTTGTGGCTGGATTATTTCTATTTTTCATTATTTTATTCTTGTTTTCCTGATGTGTGTGGCCCACTTAGTGGCCCCGGAATATCTAGACCGTCCAAGCAAAGTGGACGCCCATGGTTGTCCATTCCTTGGACGTTGACACTCTATTTGCTCCATTTTGGGCACATGCAATGGGTTTCATGAAGGAGGTATGGCCTGGATGTTTGTGGAGCCCACTAAGGTGGATCTTGACACAAATTTTATGGGGTATTTTCCCATTTAATCAGTGGTTATGTTTAGTTATTTTCAGACATACCTTGCTTTACAGAAAAATTCTGGACTGTTTTTAGGTTGTTTTTGGAACAGATTATGGATTGATGTTTTACCTCCAATATTTGATTATTTCTGAAGGTGTGGACCCCACCTAGAAGTATGTTGAATTTCACCTTCATCCGTCCCTATTTGATCACCCAAAAGAGTGGGCCAAGGAGGGTGGATAGTCCAGATTTTCTGGACTGTCTAGCAACCGTGCTTGTTGTACAAACATAATTATCAGTCTATTTCTGAAATGGTGGGCCACCTTTGTGGACCCCACCTTGTTGTATACTTGTGTAGGGATGTTGGTCCTACATTTTCTTAAAATTTGGCAGACCTGGGCCCACTCTAATGGGGTGCACAAATCAGGGGCAGCAACATTGTTTCAGAAATACCTTGTTGTCCATAAATTGTAGGAGTTAAATAAAATACTTTTAATATCCCAAAAATTCTAAAATTTTTCAGAGAGGTGTCCCACCCATGGTAGGGACTACATGAAAAATTTTAGGGCCAATGGACCCCATTTGGCCATCCAAAAGGGTGAGCCAATATGGTGGGCTGCCAAAAATTTCTACTGTGCAGTCCAATAGCATAGTTTCATAAAATAAATTTTTAAAAAATATTTTTAAGAAGGTGGGCCATATTTCCGGGTTCCACCTTATTGTAGGCTTGATGAGGGACATGGGTCCAAATTTCAAAAATTTTGGAGGCCCAGAACCCACCCATTTGAATGGTCTAAATTCTGTACGGTTATTTCCAGCAACATTCCACCCTGGATACATTGTAACTCCTAAATTTATTAAAACACTTATAAGTATTCAAAAATTATGAAAATTTACAAGGAGGTGGTCCACTAATGGTGGGATCTACCTACAAAATTTCAGGTCTAATGGACCCCTGTGTACACTGTGGAAAGGCCCGGACTGGCCCACCACGTTGGGACGTCAAGGTCAGTCCAATTTTCTGGACAGACCGTTTTATTTAAATTAATTAAAATATTTATAGGTGTCCAAAAATTCTGAAATTTTGTGGTGTTGTGGAGAACCTATGAAATGACCACCCTGCAAATTTTTAGGGTCATCGAACCCCTGTAACGATCGTGGTGTGGCCTACAATTTGGATCATTTTTGGGTCAAATATCCAGGCCCGTAGGACAACCCACCATGAGATGCCCCTACCTTAGGCTGTTGGACCTGCATTCTAACGGCATGGCCCACTTGAAGTAAGTGTTGTATATCCCCCTTCTTATCTGTTGGGACCCACTGTGATATGTGTGGGTCACCATGTGTCAGTAACCCATTTAAATTAAATAAATTTCTGGACTCCAGCAGGCCCAGGAAGTGGGTGGGCTGGAATTCCAGCAAGGGGCCCAAATTTGTGCATAATTAATCTTTTGGAGCCGTGGCGGCCCACCAGATTTAAGGGAGTGTTGCACACACTCTTTGCCCTCCTTCGTTAAATATTTTGGGCTTAATTAGTGCCCCTTGAGGCCCACCTTTGTGGTGGTTTGTGGGCTAGCCTTAACCAAATTTTTGATAGCTTTATAGGCCCAATGGGCTGGAAACCTATCCGTTGAGCCCAAGATTGTGCAAGGGCTGACCTTATTGATTCATGGGCCCAATGGGCTGTCTACAAGCTGATCATGTGCATTTATTAGCCTTGATGCCCTCATAAAATGCTTAATGGTGGTCTGACTTGTAAGGCCTACATAAAGGTATATTGCGGAGGGCCTTGCTAATTCTTTGGGCTAGTGTGGCAAGGCCCACACTGTCAGTATAGGCCTTGCCCATGTGTGTTCTCGGGCTTACGGGCTGCCCTCAAGTCCACCATAATGTATGAATTGGATGGCTTTTGTTTAGGCCATTTCTTTTGGGCCCATTATGTGATATATTATATGCATGTTTGTGTTAGCAAGTAGGCCTTGTGGGCTCGGTTCTTTTGGATAGGCCCATTGATCTTGGGTCTATACTCTCCTATCTATTGTGATAGGCTTAAGGGCTATAATACACAAGAGGTTGGGCCATTGGCCACCCACTAAACTGACCCTGTACTTGGGCCAAAAGTGAGGCCCAACTCACTTGTTTTAAATGTGAAACTTGCCCATGTAAATGAACTACTGGGCTACCCATGAAGCCCACCACAACATGTGGAATTATGACCTTTGTGGTTGGGCCCAAACCTTACTTGAGGACCCACTATATAGCCTATGAGTTGGGCTTGGTGTATGGCCCATTAGGCCATGCATTGCTTGGGCTTTAGACCTTACATTATATGAGTAGTGGCGGGCTACCTCTTGGAAACCAGTTGAGGTTGGATGTCCTCTTGAGTGATCTTAAGGTAGGCCAATAGGTTTCTCTATGGATGGTTAAAGGCCCACCATAGATCCTAGGCCATTGGTTTAAGGCTCAATGTGTATGTATGTGGAACCTACCTTAATGCATGATTGGTCCAGGCCATTCAAGCCTTGGATCGCCCGATTATGGAAGCACTCTCTGCCTTGGGTTGATGCTGGATTCACAATCCAGTAGTAGGCCCACTTGATCTTTTTTTGATATATACACACCCTCCATCTGGTGGGGACCCCTATGAATATTGTTGGCCTTTATGAAATCATTCCCACTTATTTGACTAATTTCTAGGATTTAGTAGGCCCAAGAAGCTGAGTGGGCTAAACGTTTATCAAGGGGCCTTAAATGTACATTGTTATGATTGGAACTTTATTGGACATGGGACCCACCATATTGAGAACTTGTGTGTGTGTTGCATGCTTATATTTTATAATCTTTGGGCTTAATCAGTGCATTCTTTTGGGTCACCTTTAGTGATCACATGAGGACCCTATCTTAGATCAGATTTTTGGGGCATCTTATGAGCCCAGAGTGAGTTGGGACGTCCCAACTTGGCCCAACCATATATTGGGCCAGCTTCCACCATTTTGATGGACTTGTGGGCTAAGATAAGGATAGTATTGGGCCATTGGTTGCCCACTTAAATTGTTAGTTATTGGGCTGATGTAGTTGGGCCCATTTCATCTTCCAAACTTAAACTTATTTTTGGGCCGTATATTGTGTACGCATGCTACCTACCAACTCCAACTTAATGCATGGATTCTATGGCCATTGGGAATTGAGCCTTGGGCCTTAATTCTCCTCTTAAGACCCATGTTATTAAAATTGGTATTATATCTTTTTATGGCCTATTATGAGGGATATATGTATGTGGTTACCTGTGTTCTTATCTTGAATGTAGGCCTTGGGCCTTGTATCCATATAGTTCGTGGTTGAGATGCCTCTTGGGGAATGGTGGTTAAATGTCCCCATTATGGACCCCTCTAGGCCTGATTGTATCTAAATGTGTGCTCATCTTAAACTCTTGCTAGACTCACTTCTGTGTTACTTAGACACGTAGTTGTATGCTTAGTCTCGTGGGCTACCCCAGGTAAATGGACCCCCACTAGAGGTGAGATTCCTTATGGATATTGTCTAAATACCTAGTCTTGGTTCCTTCTTAGATAGAAGTGTACTACATTGTATATCGCCATATAGTGTGATTAAATTCATCTTCATGACCCATGTACACATTGTATGCTTGGTTGACACTGAACCACTATGTGTGTATGGTCATATTGTGCCATTGGGCATTGCATGTTACCTTCTTCGAGGGACATAGTATTCCCTCTTGAGCACGTTGGATGCTTGGAATTGATGCATGGTTGATTGTGTGATTCATGCATCTGGCATTGCATAACATATGAGCATTTTTGCCCTTACTTCATCAAGGTTGTAGCCTCCACAGATACATCGTGGATGGCCATGTTTGGACATCGGAAATGTTACTTGAGCATACCGGGTGCATAGGATGCCCATGGGTGAAATTTCCAAAACTTCCATGGTACCAAGGATTTACTCCAACGCCGTGACCGAGTGGAATATATGAGCGCACGAGGGCCTTATATCGTTAGGCCGCGACTCCCACTGTCGTGTAGTCGGTTGGATAGGGGTGTGGCCTTACTCGCCTGATGTAAGGGGGCATTGATAGGCTGAGTCTGACCAGCTCGTGAATGGGTCCGCTACTGTCAGGCCTTGTGTCACGCCCCGAACTCGAAGGCCAGGCTCACAAAATTTTCGATCACGAAATCCGGCTCCGATAGCCTCCGTAGTACCCCATTCTTGGCTCCCGGCACCCATATACCAGGTTCCAATCCTGAGATGCTACAAGGAGGATTTCTAATAACCAATTTGATTCGTAATGAGCATAACCACAAGCATAACCCACGAACAATAATCACAAGAACACCATCACAAAATGCACTATGATCAAAAACTTTTTAGTACAAGGCGTATGGAAGGGAAATACAATATACTGAAAAAAAAACTCCAAAAGCTCGGCTGCACGCTCCAACTACGGCGAGACTACGGCTGCGTCCTGGCGTCACCTGCACGCATCAATCGTGCATAAGCTTATGGAAAGCTTAGAGGGTGGTGTAAGTGTGTGCGCAATATGAGCGTGCTCAGAATGCAAGGTTAGAGTAATGCAGAAACATGCTGATGAGTACATGAATGCAGTCAGCCGTACCAAGGCTATGTGGTGCAAGATATGAATACTATCGGCCATGTCAAGGCCATGCGATGCATAATGCAAGTCAAGCATGTCAAACCATATCCACATATCAATGCAGCTCCTCACTAGAGCATCAAGTCAGTACGGTTCTTAGTCAGATAATCACCGGGGTGTAGTACACTTTACGCCAGCTTGCCGTCCCTATCCGAACGCACAACTGGGAGAGCGGAAGAGACCTCACTATCCGCCTGCCAATATCGGGTCCGGCTCATCGATAGTGGACCTATTCCTCAAGCTGGTCAAACTAAACCTAGAAATTGCCCCCTCACACAGGTGGGTAAGGTCACACCCCTTTCCAACCTACCACGACACAATGGGAGACGCGGCCTCTTGGTATTCGGCCCTCATGCGCTCGTATATCCACTCGGTCTCGACGTTGGAGTCATCCTCTGGTACCATCGGGTTTAGAATTTTCACCCAGGGACATCTATGGCACCCGTATGCTAGAACCAAACATTTTCGATATCCAATCCAGCCACCCACGATGTGTCTGTGGAGGCTATGGCCCTGGTGTCGCTAGGGCATACAGTAACTACAATCACACAATGCAAGTGCATGAGTCACACTACTAGTCATGCAACAGTCCTGTGTGAACCATGCGCTCATGTAGAGCAACTCCTCCTATCAGGGAGCCCATAAACAGTTCACCCGAAGGCATATGCTATGATCGGTCACTTCTCATATCAGTCATACGTATGATGCGTATGATAATGAATCATGGAACTGTGCTAAACATGTTGTAAAGTAATAAGCTACCCTCTCAATGAAGATGGGCCTAGATGGCCTACATGAAACAAATACGGGCCTATCAGTGGCCTTAGGGAGACTTATAATGTGGACATCTAACCAACATTACTTGTACAATGTGGACGTCAAACCAACATTGTCCTCAAGGCTCGGCTCGCCTTAAATACCATTAAATAAATCATGGTGGAATCACACATTGCAATGTGCCATAGGTACATCCCATTGGGCCTTAAATACATCAAATGGGCCGTATCTCATGGGCCTTATATTCATCAAGTGGGCCACCTCAATGAGCCTCACCAATGGGCCTTAGGTACATTGCAATGGGCCATCACCCATGGGCCTTAGAATGCATTAAAATGAGCCCAATCACATAAGCTTTATGTGTATCAAATGGGCCTAATCACATAGGCCTTATATACAAATGGGCCGTATCTCATGGGCCTTATATTCATCAAGTGGGCCACCTCAATGAGCCTCACCAATGGGCCTTAGGTACATTGCAATGGGCCATCACCCATGGGCCTTAGAATGCATTAAAATGAGCCCAATCACATAAGCTTTATGTGTATCAAATGGGCCTAATCACATAGGCCTTATATATATCAAGTGGACCTCAACAATAGGCCACAAATACCTCAAATGGGCCTCATAACTTGGGCCTATATATATATCAAGGTAGGCCCCAACAATGGGTCTATACATACATCTAGATGGCCTACATACATGGGCCCATATATATACCAAAGTGGGCCTCAACATTGGACCTATATACATGCCAAGATGGGCCTAAATACATGGGCCCATATGCATCCAAGTGGGCCTCAATAATGAGCCTAAAAATACATCAAGATGGGCCTAAATACATGGACCCATATTTACCAAAGCGAGCCTCATGTGAGGCCTGCCATAATGTTTATTTTCCTATCCAATCTGTTGATAAGGTCACATGAATAGGGGGCCCACCAAAATGTCTATTTTCCAGCCAACCTATTGATATGGTCACATGGACCAAGGGGCCCACTAGAATGTTTATTTGCCATTCAAACTGTTCATAAGAACATGTGGGCCAGGGCCCACCATAATATTTACTTGCCACCCAATCCTGTTCACAAGGTCACACGTGACCTGGGCCCACGGTCAGGGAGCCCACCGTAATGTTCATTGGCCACCCAATCTGTTCATTGGGTCACACGGCCAGGGCCCACCGTAATATTTGTTTTCCAGCCAACCTGTTGATGGGGTCATACGGTCAGGGGTCCCACCGCGAGGTGGTTCACAAATCCAACCCATACATTATGTGTGTCCCACCTGTCGGAGGGTCCAAACCAAGTTTCAGCCACATCAAAAATTCAGGTAGGCCCCACCAAGTGATTTTATATGTTTTAGGTATGATTTCATATGTTTTTAGATGGTATGGCCCACCTGAGATCCGTATACGGCTAATTTTTGGAATACCCCATAATTTAAAGGGGAGCCATCAAATGCACGGTGTTGATGGTCAAAACGCACCATGGTGGGGCCCACGGCTGGAGCCGTGAGGGCCAGCCGGTCGTCCGCCCGCAACCACTCTGACAGCAGCAGCAGCTGCTGTCGTTTCTTTTTTTTAAATGGGACCCACAATGACTAGATCCACCCCGTCCATTGTCTGAGTCCCGCAAAATTAGGGGTCCACACCAAGTTTCAGGTGGGTCCAAGCTTCTGATGGACCCCACCAATCATTTTCCCATGTTTTAACAAAAATACAAGCATTCTCGATCCCATAGCCCGCCAGAAAATCAGATCAGCCTCATTTTTTGGATCAACGCCTAAAATGGGCTGGAGAATAGATTGGACGGCATGGATCACATACATACATCAAGGTGGGGCCTACATGAGCAGCCCACCCCAAAAAGTAAATAACTCTTCTTTTTTTTTTTTTGCTTGCAAGTACGCACCCATGTCAGTACACCACACTCCACTTTAGCCAACCCGCCCGTCCAGCGTCCAGGGACGCTGGACGGCGTGGATAAACACAGACATCAGTGTGGGCCCCACATGTTAGTGGCCTGCACATCAAGGTGGGTTCCACATGAACGTGGCCCACCCTTTGGATCAACAAGATATTTGTGTTTTCCTTCATCTTGACCGTCCAATTGACCCATTACAAGGTGGGCCTTACTCGGACGGTTAAGATCCTCTTGCACATAGTGGCCACATGACATCACACCAAAAGAGAGAGAGAGAGAGAGAGAGAGAGAGAGAGAGAGGAGGGACCCCGCCACTATGGGCCCTCCATTGATACAATACATAGATCAAAATGGGTCCCACCAACAAGTGGGCCCTTAAATGGAAATCAATGGTGGATCACCCACCTCTTGTACTCCTCCTTGCTTCCTTGCACTCATATGCTCCTTTGCTTGACTTTTAATGGTGGATGATGAACTTTTGATGGTGTGGATGAGAGATGAGAGGGTGTAGGAAGGTGGGTCACACTTGTTGTTTGGGAGAGGGAGAGAGAGCTTGGACGTATGGATTTTTGCTTGGGAGAGATTTTTGATAAATGAGGGAGAGAGAGAGAAGTGATGGGTTGATAAGAGGTGATGGAGTGATGTGTGATGGGTGATGGTGGAGTGATGGGTTGTAAGAGAGGGATGGGTGGAGAGATGTAAGAGTTGACTTTGGGTAGTTTGTGTAAGAAAAGGGTAAGGATAGGTATGGGTTATTGTACTTGACTTAGTGTGTGATGTGAACTTGATTGATGGGATTGATTAATGGGACATCTCGTAGAGATTCTCTCGAAGTCCGTAACGCGTGGTATTTTCTTCGTATCGAACGCAGGCCGATATCTTCTAGCCTGGGTATCGGGTCAGTGCGTGAGTCGCGGCATTGGAACCGCGGCGACGGCGCGGTCGCCAAGGTACAAGTTGGTCGAGCCGACTTTGGCATGCAGGTCTCGTCTTAGCATCGTGTGCAACGTTGGCTTTAGGTCGAGGATTGTCAGAATTCGACTGGAAGGATCACGGAAGCCTTCGGAACAGTACGGACTAGGATACGGGTCTTACACCTTGCTGGTGATTGGTTGTCCACAAGCGGGTAGTGAGGGCTCTTACGCTCGTTTGATTGTGCAGGGTCTGTAGAGCGGCAGTCATCCAGTAGTGTAATGGACCCCGGTGATTTTCTTATGATGGAAATGTACTTGGTATGTGGATTGGATATGAGCACTGGCATTACTTCGCATTGCATTTGCATCGGCTGTGTAAGCCTCATATTGCATCGCCTTGACATGGTGCCCAGTCCTCATTGCATTACAGTACTCATTACACTATATAGCCTTGATATGGCTTCCTACATTATCGTACTGCCTTGGTATAGCTTCTTGCATTCATGATAGACTTGGTAAGACTAGTGGTATTGGTATTGATCATGACTCCCTTCTGCATTCTCTATATTCTTCTGAGCACTATTATCACACACCTTCACTACTCTCTAAGCTTTCTATAAGCTTATGCACGATTGATGCGTGCAGGAGATCCTAGGCAGGCGTCGCAGTGGCAGAGTTTGGATTAGAGCTGAGCTTGAGGACCCAGTGTTATAGACTTCCTTTCTTTCTTCTATCATCTTATGTATGTCCTTTTGGACCTTATGTAAGCTTGTAAAAGTTCAAATTCATAGTAGATTTTGTGATGTGTGCCTTTGTTATTCCCAGATTTACTTGTTGTGATCTTGGGTATGCTCGTATTGGTAATGATTATACTATTATGAAAATCCTCCTTGTGGGATCCCAGGATCGGAACCTGCCTCAGGAGCCGAGAATGGGGTACTATGGAGGCTGTTGCGGCCAGAACCGGCCATCGTGTTCCTTGTGAGTCCGGTTACCGTGTCTGGGGTGTGACAATCATCACTCTAGATCGCCAAAACATCCCATTGACTTGTGCAAAATAAATGTTCCAGGATAGTATTTGCATTTTAATGTGTTATCATGACCTTATAGTTCCTCTAGATTTTAACATTTTTACCTTTGTTAGTATATCTTAACTTAGTTTATAAGACGTTCAGCCTCCAAAGTTGTATAGGCATGAGTTTTTTTCTTCTTCTTTTTTATTAACTAGTAAAAAAAATAAAAAATGAACCATAGTTAATGGACCATGCCAAACATCTTCCATATTGAAATATTCCAGTCACATATTTTGAGATGTTCTACTTGAATTTGGATGCTTGTTGTATTTCCCTGCTGAACCTTCCATTTTAGGTCACAAATAAAAAGTTATTAGTTTTCTATTAAGGAGATTTTTAAAGCACGAGACCTTCTATAGTGAGGCTCAATAGACTAATGGTCAAGATTATTGAACCATGATCCCACTTATTAAATTTAATAACCCATCCATATTGTGCAAAACACTTGGAAGCTACTCACTTCTACAAGCATCATCCCCTGCGAGCTTGGCAACTATGTAGTGTAGGAAAAGGAGGTGAGAGAGGAGTAACATGGCCAACCCCTAGTGGGACTCACCACTAAGTGTGGCCCCATGTATGGGGACCTATATAACCCCTCCTCCCTTCTCTCTCATTCTCTCTTTCTCCCTTATATTCTCTCACTCTTCCTTGTTTTAAGGAAAAGTAGCTCTTTCCCGTGAAAAGGTAAGGAAAAGTCGCTCTTTCTTGCAACAAGGTTGCTCTTCCCTATTTTAAGGAAAAGCTACTCTTCAATGTTTTAAGGAAAAGCTACACTTTCTTACGAAAAGGTAGTTCTTCCCTATTTTCAGAAGAAAAAAACCGCACTTCCCTATATGTAAAGCCACATCATCTTATAGTGTGGCCGCACTGACATCTAAGGTGAGGGAACAAGGGGATGAGGTAAGATATATGTGTTATGTGAGACTCATCTAATGGGGCACAAAAAAAAAAACACGAGTCGATAGGAGTTTGGTTTATTGCGCATCAATGATCAAAGATAGGCAGCCTTGCCCATTACGCGGCCCTCTCTTTATCATTCCTCTTTGGAAAATCTGTTGCGAAGAATAGTGTCGTTGTGCGTGATGAATAGTGTCGTTGTGCGAAAATAGCCTTCACACAGCTGAAAAGCCTATAAATACTTCTCTCCCATCCTCATTTAAGGGGAACAGAAGTTAGAGAAGCTCAAGGCACACCCAGAGCAAGAGGACATCAGAAGTTTCCACACAATAGAAGTTTCTGCACAATAGTTTCCACACAACAAAAGTTTCCGCACAACAGAAATCCCCCACAACGCAAGTCCACACAGTCTCTAACCTCTTTCCCTGTTGCGTGCCAGTATCCTTGCTTAAATTCCTCATTGCGCGCTAGCATCCCCTGATTGCTCGCACTAGTCATCCCACACCCTGTCCGATTGCATGGATGCATGGATTGTCTATAAATATCTCTCTCTTATTCATTTAAAGAGAGAGAATTCATAAAGAAGCATAAGGGAAAGTGAGAAAAATGTGAAGTTTAGAGAGCTCCAGAAGAAGGAAAAGTCCATCCGCGCAACTGGTTCACCCACACAACCATTTGGTCCGTGCAACAGCCTGGAAAAAGAGAAAACTCTTGTATGCATCTTATCCTTCTCCTCACGCAATAAAACCATTTATGCAACAGTTTTGAATGGACATCAAGAGCTAAGAGAGAAGAATTCATAATGAGGTGAAGAAGTTGAAGAAGTGAGTGGAAAGACAACCAGTGTCTACCTCGCAACCAAACTAATGACCTCAAGTCTGCACAACTGAAAAGGGCAAGCTAAAGTCCTAAAAGGGGGGGGGGGGGGGGATAGGACTATGCCAAATTAAAAACTTAAATGCTGAATTAAACAAATATAAATAAAGATAGCACTTAAAAAAAATCTCACAATGCAGAAATGAATAACAACCTCAAGTGTACAAGTATTGAGAGGTTGATACAGATGTTGTTCTAAGGACAACCATAACCAAAAACCAATGGTTTATAGTAGGACAACCTGATTTCTAGAAAAGTCTGTGTATCAAAATCTTAAACCGATACAGAGGAATAAATAAATAAATAGCAAAGAATTAAACTAAGTTATTACAACATTCCCACACTTGCATAAAAAGGTTACAACATTCTTCCACAAATGCATAAAAGGAAATTATAACATTCACACAATGTCACAATCAATCAATCACCATAAGACCAGAAATTATAGTAGTTCGCTTGTGTGTACACCAACTATTTAGAAAAACAGTCACACAACTACTCCACTCCCAATATCCTCACATAGTGGATACCGACATTCACTATGAAATAGGTTTTTCAAGGTTCACCTAAAGCCTTCACAATTGTGTCTTTCAAGTGGGCTTACACAATTCCAAAAACCCCCACACTCTAAGTTTTCTGGATCACCTTAGACAAACCAAAAATAAAGAGATTTTTCCTGGCACAATCTCAATAAAACCAAAAATAGAAATTGTAAAATACTTATCTGGATATTCTCCTTTGATGAAGCCCGTAGAACCGATGCGAAGTAGATGCTCAACGTAGATGTTCAATGTCCATACTCACTTATGAAAAGGTTCTAAGTTCTAAATGATTTTTAGATTAAATCACCTTGGGTTTGCTTGATTTGATTTTGATTCCAAGAAAGGGGAAAACAAAAATTCCTTCTTCAAAATATGATTGGAATATAGAATCATAAAATCAAATACAAAAAGCTAATTAAAGAGAATATTAAATGAGCACTAAATAGCTTAAGAATATTACTAACTTATCTCTTAGAGTGGTGTCTTGATTTTGCTTGAATTGAATGAAAAACTCTGAAAATAGTGCTTTATTTATAAGTGCAAAAACTGTTCACTCGACTGGTCCAGGGGATAGCTCAACTGGTCAAAGGACCAATAAACTTTTGAAAATTCAGGCGCGATAAGATAAAATCGTTCAACAATTGGTCGAGTGACTTCCATGACCGGTCGAGTGGCCTGCATGACCGGTCGAACCCTGCTCTCGACTGGTCATGTGGGACCCAATTTAATTGCTGGACTTTGAGTCAATGCTGCTCGACTGGTCGAGCACTATTCACTCGACTGGTCGAGCAGTCTCCAGGACCGGTTGAAGATCCAACAAAAAATTCTGAAAATAAGTAACAAATCTTGGACTGGTCGAGGAATTTCTTAAACTGGTCGAGCCAGTACTAAGACTAGTCGAGAAATAGCCTATACACTTATAAAGTGACCCAATTAAAGTATGCAATCAATATGACCTAACCTACGGTCAATCTAGGGTCATTCATACCTTATAAGCAATGTTTAAACATTGTAACATCTTTTGCTTCAGTTGATAGTTGATCTTGACATACATGAAGCTTGACATATTGAAGTATGTTGAAGCTTGAACTTGTAGCACTTTGAAGCTTGATTTTGAAATACTTCGAAGCTTGAGCTTGAGGTACTTTGAATTGCATTTCACCTTGAGCTTTTGAGTACCAAAGTAAAGTATATTATCTTGACTTAGATGAAGCTTTGAAAGTTTGAACTAACACTTGATGTTGTACTTGAAGTCTTATACTTATGATGCTTAAATCTTGAAATGGATCATCTTGAACTTGTACTTGAACATTAAAAATGGAATATCTTGAACTTTGAAGACAAACAAAATAAGATACAGATTCTGTCACGCCCCGAACTCGGAAACCGGGCTCACAAAATTCCCGATCATCGAATCCGGCGCCAACGGCCTCCGTAGTACCCCATTCTCGACTCCCGGTACCCATATACCAGGTTCCGATCCTGGAATGCTACAAGGAGGATTTCTAATATGATTCGATTTGTAATGAGCATAACCCATGAACAATAACCACAAGAACACCATCACAAATTCCACTATGATAAAAAACTTTAAGTACAATGAGTAGGAAAGGGAAATACAAGATAGTGCTAATAACAAACTCCAGAAGGTCGGCTGCACACTCCAACTGCGGCGAGTCTACGGCTACGTCCTGGCGTCACCTGCACGCATCAATCGTGCATAAGCTTATGGAAAGCTTAGAGGGTTGTGTAAGTGTGCGCGCAATATGAGCGTGCTCAGAATGCAAGGTCAGAGTAATGCGGAATAGTGCTGATGAGTATGTAAATGCAACCAGCCATACCAAAGCTATATAGAACAAGATATGAATGCAATCGGCCATAACAAGACCATGCGATGCAAGATGCAGCTCAAGCATGCCAATCCTCATCCAAATCCTCATGTCAATACAGTTCTCAGTCTGGATAATCACCGGGGTCTAGTACACTCTACGACAGCTTGCCGTCCCTATCCGAACGCACAACTGGGAGAGTGGAAGAGACCTCACTCTCCACCTGCCAATATCGGGCCCGGCTCGTCGATAGCGAACCGATTCCTCAAGCTGGTCAAACTCAACCTAGAAATTGCCCCCTCACTAAGGCGGGTAAGGTCACACCCCTTTCCAACCGACCACGACACAGAGGGAGACGCGGCCTACTGGTATACGGACTGCAGAGTACAAGTATGATAATGGGCGTTGCTCAAAGTGAAGATGGGCTTAAACGGACTGCAGAGTACAAGTATGGACCTACCAGTGGGCCTTAGGAAGAGTGACAATGCGGACATTTAACCGTCGTCACCTACAATGTGGATGTCAAACCAACATTGTCCCCAAGGTCCGACTCGTCTTAAATACCATTAAATAAATCATGGCGGAATCACACATTGCAATGTGCCTTAGGTACATCCCACTGGGCCTCAAATGCATCAAATGGGCTGTATCTCATGGGCCTTATATTCATCAAGTGGGCCACCTTAATGAGCCTCACCAATGGGCCTTAGGTTCATTGCAATGGGTCATTACCCATGGGCCTTAGAATGCATTAAAATGAGCTCAATCACATAAACTTTACGTGTATCAAATGGGCCTAATCACATAGGCCTTATATATATCAAAGTGGGCCTCAACCATGGGCCACAGATGCATCAAGTAGGCCTATATATAACATGGTAGGCCCTAACAACGGGCCCATAAACACATCAAGATGGCCTACATACATGGGCCCATATATATACCAAAGTGGGCCTCAATAATGGGCCTAAGAATACGTCAAGATGGGCCCATATTTACTAAAGTGAGCCTCAACATTGGGTCTATATACATGCCAAGATGGGCCTAAATACATGGGCCCATATGCATCCAAGTGGGCCTCATGTGAGGCCCGCCGTAATGTTTATTTTCCTATCAAGCTATGCATAAGGTCACAAGGGCCTAGGGCAAACTGGAATGTTTATTTTCAATCCAACCTATTCATAAGGCCACGTTGACCTTGGGTAGGGCCCACTGTAATATTCATTTTCATCCAATCTATTCATAAGGTCATCAGACCAGTGGGCCCACCAGAATGTTTATTTGCCATGCAACCTGTTGATAGGGTCTCGTGGGCCTAGCCCACGGTAATGTTTATTTGCTAGCCAACCTGTTTATAAGGTCACGTGGACCTGGGGGTGGGCATGGGGCCCACCGAAATGTGGTTTACAAATCCAGTCCACCCATTATGTGTGTTCCACCTGAATGAGGGTCCAGATCAAGTTTCAGCCGCTTCCAAAATTCAGGTAGGCCCCACCAAGTGTTTTTATAAGTTTTAGGCATGTCTCCACATGGTTTTAAATGATATGACCCACCTGAGTTCCGTATACAGCTGATTTTTGGAGTGGGTCCACCTCAGGGAGTGGCCCACCCGATGAACGGTGTGGATATCAAATATACATCATGGTGGGGTTGACAACTAGGGCCAATGGGACCCACCTTTTTCGTGTACGTCATGGCAGCAATGGCAGCAACGTGCTTGCCACCTTTTGTCATATGCATTTTTTTGTTAACCTAGGTGGGACCCACATTAACCAGATCGACCCCGTCCATTGTATGTGTCCCACAAAATTAGTGGTCCAAACCAAATTTCAGGTGGATCCAAGCTTCATGTGGACCCCAGCAATCATTTTCCAAAGTTTTAACGGCAAACACCATTGTTTCCTATGGTAAGGTCCACTCGATTATCTGATTGATCTCATTTTTCGGTTCAACGCCTCAAATAGTCTGAGGAAAAGGATGGATGGCTTTGATTACGTACATACATCAAGGTGGGGCTTGCATGAGTGGCCCACCCCAAAAAGTAAATTTTTTTTTTTTTGTGTTAGCTTGTAAGTACACATCCATGTATGTGCACGCACTCCATGTTAGCCCCTCTCACGTCTAGCGTCTAGGGACGCTGGACGGCGTGGATACACAGATATCATGGTGGGTCCCACATGCTTGTGGCCCACGTTCATCAAGGTGGGTCCCACATGCTTGTGGCCCAGTAATATTAATAAAATGTTATAATATATTATATAACCTAAATAGGTGGTGGATGTCTCCTAAAATGAGGTGGGCCACACCATTTGATGGATGGAGTAGATTTAACATATTGGTGGGGCCCACTTCATTCTAAGGAAGAGAGAAAGAGAGAAATAGAGAGAGACACGGCGATGGAGTGGAGGGACCCCGCCATTATGGGCCCCTCTTCAATCACAACTACATACATCAAAGTGGATCCCATCACTTGTGGGCCCTTAAATGGAATCAACGGTGGATCACGCACCTCTTGTACTCCTCCTTGCTTCCTTGCACTCCTATGCTCCTTTGCTTGAATTTTAATGGTGGATGATGGACTTTTGATGGTGTGGATGAGAGATGAGAGGGTGTAGGAAGGTGGGCCACACTTGTTGTTGTGGTTTGGGGAGAGGAGAGCTTGGAAATGCTTGGGACGTGAGATGCTTTGTTGCTTGGGAGAGTTTTTTGAGAGAAATGGAAAATTAATGGTGAGAGGGATAGGTGGGATGGTGGGTGTAAGGAATGGTATGGGTTGGGTTGAAAAGTTGTAAAGGAGGTAGGGTTATGGTTGAAATTTATAAAAAGGAGGAATGGTGAGAGGAGAGAGGTTTGACTTATGGTAAAGGAAGGAGTGGTCATGTGTACTTGTTGTTGGGTGAGGTGTCATGGAGGTAAGGTGGTGTACTTGACTTGATTGATGGGACATCTCGTAGAGATTCCCTCAAGATTCGCAATATGCGGTGTTCCTTTAAATGAACACAGATCGGCATCTTCTATCCTGGGTATCGGTTCGGTGTGCGAGTCGCGGCGTTGGAACCGCGGCGACGGCGCGGTCGCTAGGATACAAGTTTCGGTTTGAGCTGACTTTGGTATGCAGGACTCGACTTAAGATCGTGCGCAACGCTGGAAATGGGTCGAGGATTGCCGGAATTCGACCGGAAGGATCATGGAAGTCCTCAGAACAGTACGGACTAGGACACGAGTCTTACAGCTCTCCCCTCCAAATAAAAATTTCGTCCTCAAAATTTGCACAATCATCGTAACTAGTCATAACTCATAATAGAAGAGAAAATAAGGCATCGTCATATAAAATCAAAGGCAGCGTACAAGATACAGTATATGATCAATCATCAAAGAGATGAGGATAGCGCTCTCGAATCTCGGCCTCGCGCTCCCAAGACGCCTCATCAACAGAATGGTGACCCCACTGAACTTTCACCAAGGGTATGACCTTGGTCCGGAGGACCTGCTCCTTTCGATCAAGGATATGAACTGGCTGCTCAATGTAAGAAGCGTCCTCACGAACCGCTAATGGCTGTCAATCAATAACAGGAACGATGTCTGACCCACACTTCCTCAACATAGAGACGTGGAAAACATTGTGGACGCCAGACAACTGCGGTGGTAAGGCAAGCCGATAGGCCACAGCGCCAATGCGCTTAGTAATCTCGAAAGGTCTTATGAATCTCGGGGCAAGCTTGCCCTTTGCTCCAAATCGAACCATGCCCTTCATGGGCGAGACCTTAAGATACACATGGTCCCCTACATCAAACTCCAAGAGACGACGTCGGCGATCAGCAAAACTCTTCCGTCAGCTCTGAGCTGTGCGCATCCTCTTCCTGATGATATCAATAGCCTCTGAAGTCTCCTGCACAAGCTCGGGACCTAGGAGACGCCGCTCTCCAACCTTGGTCCAACAACTGGGAGATCTGCATGGTCTGTCATACAGTGCCTCAAAAGGAGTCATGCCAATGGTCGCCTGATAGCTGTTGTTGTATGTGAACTCAGTCAATCATAGATGCTCATCCCAGCTACCCCCGAAATCAATCGCACATGCCCGAAGCATATCCTCAAGGATCAGGTTGACCCTCTCGATCTGGACATCGGTCTGCGGATGGTACGCGGTGCTGAGCTGCAAATCAGTTCCCATCGCTCTCTAGAAGCTCTCCCAAAACTGAGACGTAAACCTCGAATCTCGGTCAGAAACGATCGAGACTGGAACGCCATGCAGTCTCGCAACCTCCTCGATAAATAACCTCGTAAGCCGGTCCATAGACCAAGTCGCACGCATCACGAGAAAATGTGCCGACTTCATCAGACGATCCACAACAACCCAAATGGCGTCATGACCGCGTTGAGTCCTCGGCAAGCCCATAATGAAATCTGTCGACACGTGCTCTCACTTCCACATCGGGACGCTCAACAGCTGCAATAATCCAGGAGGTCTCTGATGATCGGCCTTGACACGCTGGCATGTGTCACACTCGGCCACAAAATTGGCAATCTGGCGCTTTATCCCCGTCCAGAAATATTGTCTCCTCATATCACGATATATCTTCGTCGAACCAGGGTGGATAGAAAACCGCGATCGATATGCCTCAGTCATAAGATCTCTACGCAACTCTGAAATATCCGGGACACATAATTGGCCTCTGAAGCGAAGTCCACCATCAGAACCAATCTGTCAATCTGTCTGACTCTCAGATGCTGCCTCTGCTCGGTAATCCTGTAACGACTCATCTGTCTGCTGAGCCTCGATCACCCTTGCGACAAGAGAGGGTTGAATTGACAGACTCGATAGCTGAACGATAGAAGACTGCAGACCAAAATCAAAGTCGTACTCTGCTATATTCTCAAGCATCCTCCACTCCTGAATCATCATGTGTGCCACCAGGCCTCGTGGCTGACTGCTGAGGGCATCCGCCACCACGTTTGCCTTGCCTGGGTGGTACTGGAGGTCAAAATCATAGTCTTTCAGAAGCTCCATCCAGCGTCTCTGTCTCATGTTCAGCTCGGACTGAGAGAATAAATACTTCAAGCTCTTGTGGCCAGAAAAGAGCTCGAACCTGACCCCATAGAGATAGTGTCTCCACACCTTCAGTGCAAAGACGACGACTGCTGCTAGCTCCAGATCATGCGTGGGGTAGTTCAGCTCATGAACCTTGAGCTGACGAGACGCGAAGGCTACAGGTTTGCCATGCTGCATCAGGACAGCACCTAAACCAATACGTGAGGCATCGGTAAATACAAGAAATCCATCACTCCCAGAGGGAAGAGTGAGGACAGGAGCGGACGTCAAACAGTCCTTCAGCTCCACGAATGCCCGCTCACATGCGTCGGTCCAAACAAAATCTGCACCCTTTCGAGTCAACCTGGTCATCGGGGCTGCGATACAAGAAAAACCCTCTATGAAACGTCGATAGTATCCCGCTAAACCAAGGAAACTGTGGATCTCGGACGCAGTCGTGGGCTGGTTCCACTGACGCACTGCCTCAACCTTCGAGGGGTCCACTGCGACACCTCCCACGTCACTACGTGACCGAAGAACTTCACCTCCTCCTGCCAGAACTCGCACTTCTCCAGCTTCGCATACAGCTGGTGGGCACGGAGGGTCTGCAATGCGATCTCCAAATGCTGCATTTGATCCTCACGGGTCCTCGAATATATCAGAATGTCGTCGATGAAGACCACAACAAACTGATCGAGATATGGACGGAAGACCTCGTTCATCAACTGCATGAAGACAGCGGGTGCATTGGTCAGTCCAAAGGACATGACCTGAAACTCAAAATGACCGTAACGCATCCTGAAAGCTGTCTTCGGGATGTCCTCCTCTCGGACACGAATCTGATGATAACCGGAACGCAGGTCAATCTTTGAAAAGAACTGTGCACCTTGCAGCTGATCAAATAAATCATCTATCCTTGGGAGTGGGTACTTGTTCTTAATCGTGACCTGGTTGAGCTTGCGGTAGTCGACGCAGAGCCTCAACGAGCCATCATTTTTCCTAACAAAGAGTACTGGCGCTCCCCAAGGTGAACAGCTCGGACGAATAAATCCTAACTCACGCAACTCGTCCAACTGTCGCTGCAGCTCGCGCAACTCTATCGGTGTCATACGGTACGGGGCCTTCGAGATAGGAGCGGTACCAGGCACAAGATCAATCTGAAACTCAATATGACGGTGAGGTGGCAATCCCGGAATCTCCTGGAACACGTCGGGGAAGTCACAAACAATCGGCAACTGCTCGATACAAGTGGCAAGAGGCTCCTCAACGGCGCAAGACATCAAACATGACAACGGCTCTCCTCTAGGCTCGGCGACGAACCAAAACTACGGCAAGCCTAGTATGCAAAACGTGACTGTCCTCGCGGAATAGTCCAATATGGCGTGGTACTCGGTAAGCCAATCCATGCCCAAGATAACGTCGACATCTGTCATCGGCAACACAAACAAGTCAGCGGGCAAAAAGATATCACGGACCAGAACGGGGCAAGATGAACAGAAACGACCCAATACTGTGGTCTTCCCCAAGGGCATGGATACGGTCAATCCCTCACTAGCAGACTCTGTCGGCAATCTAGTCGATCGGCAAAAATCCTCAGACATGAATGAGTGCAAAGTGCCGGAATCAAACAATACTCGGGCGATGCATGAAGAGACAGGAAGTATACCCTCAACTACTCCTCCTGAGGTCTGTGGGTCCTGCTGAGCCGCATAAAACCTAGCCTGAGCTGGCTGGGGAGGTGCCTATCCCCTCTGAGGTCCCTGGTGCTGCTGCTGATGTCGCTGAGGTGCTCGAAACTGTTGCCTCTGCTGCTGCAGTCTCGGAGGCTGGTGCTGGTGCTGCTGCTGAGGGGGCCTCGGTGGTGGAATCTCCTGTCGCTGCTGTTGCGGAGGCTGCTGCGGTGCTCTCGACTGCTGTGGTGCTCTCGGCTCCTGAGGTGCTCTCGGCTGCTGCTGCTGAGGTCGGGGACACTCCCACCTACGATGTCCTATCCCACCGCAACCATAGCAGGTATCAGATAGCTGCCTCTGAGGTGGTACTGCTGGGGGTGCCGACGGTGCTACCGGTGCTCTGGTGGATGGGTGGATCCTGTATCTCTGCGGTCGTCGGTGCTGGTGGGAGCTACTGGAGGGGGCCTGCCTCTTCTGACCCCTCCTCTGATCTCGATCGCTCTGTCCACCGGCCCACTCAGCCTAAAAAATCTGAGCCCTCCGCACTACCGCCTGGAAGGTCGGGAGCTCATGTCCAATAACACGGCCTCGAAGACCGTAACGTAAGCCGTTCTCGAAACGGTGGGCCTTCCGCCCCTCATCATCAACCATATAAAGCACAAACCTCGATAACACCACAAAACGGGCCGCGTACTACGCCACGGTCATGTCCCCCTGCACCAGAGTCTCAAACTCTAATGCTCTCTGTCGACGGATATGGTCAGAAAAGTACTGCTCCTCGAATCAATCGATAAAGTCCTCTCATGTCCAAACATAGTCAGGTCCTGCGACGTGGGTAACGGAGGTCCACCAATGCTTGGCCTCACCCTGGAAAAGGAATACAGCCAACCGGACTCACCGCTCGGTCGTGCATGACATAGTATCGAAAATCTTCTTCACATCGGAGCGCCATCTCTCAGTTGTTGTCGGATCTGGCTCGCCCTGAAAACGTGGAGGGTCAAGCAATCCGAACTCTCGAAGAAGAGCACTCGCGCGCTCCTGCTCTGCCTGCTCTGGAGAAACAACTGGGTGCCTGCCCTGCCCCTGAAGCGCAGCAGTCACAACCTGCAATATCTGCTGTAACTGCGAGGCACTCACAGGCACGGTCGGACCCGCACCAGCATCAGGTGGAGAAACATCATCCTCAGGCAAGGGAGTAGGGATCTCTGGCGGTGGAATGGGAGGCACAAGTGGTAAGGCTGGAGCCTCAGGTGGTGGAGCGGGAGTCGAACGGGTCACTCTCCTGGGCGGCATGTCCTATGGAAAAGATAAGGCGTCAATCAATCTTGAGAATTGCGCGTTTAGGGAACTCAATCGAAAAGTTACGCACTCGGAACCTAATTATCCTAACTCATAGCAAACATGTGATGTTGTTCTCAGTTATTCCCAAGTTAGTCTCTGATACCAACTTCTATCACGCCCCGAACTCGAAAATCGGGCTCATAAAATTCTCGATCGCCAAATCCGGCGCCGACAACCTCCGTAGTACCCCATTCTCGGCTCCCGGTACCCATATATCAGGTTCCGATCCTGGGATGCTACAAGGAGGATTTCTAATATGATTTGATTTGTAATGAGCATAACTACAAGCATAACCCACGAATAATAACCACAAGAACACCATCACAAATTTCACTATGATCAAAAACTTTAAGTACAATGCGTAGGAAAGGGAAATACAAGATAGTGCTAATAACAAACTCCAGAAGCTTGGCTACACACTCCAACTGCGGCGAGTCTACGGTTACGTCCTGGCGTCACCTGCACGCATCAATCGTGCATAAGCTTATGGAAAGCTTAGAGGGTGGTGTAAGTATGTGCGCAATATGAGCGTGCTCAGAATGCAAGGTCAGAGTAATGTGTAATAGTGCTGATGAGTATGTAAATGCACCAGCCGTACTAAGGCTATATAGAACAAGATATGAATGCAATCGGCCATAACAAGACCATGCGATGCAAGATGCAGCTCAAGCATGCCAATCCTCATCCAAATCCTCATGTCAATACAGTTCTCAGTCTGGATAATTACCGGGGTCTAGTACACTCTACACCAGCTTGCTGTCCCTATCCGAACGCACAACTGGGAGAGCGGAAGAGACCTCACTATCTGCCTGCCAATATCGGGTCCGGCTCGTCGATAGCGAACCGATTCCTCAAGCTGGTTAAACTCAACCTAGAAATTGCCCCCTCACTCAGGCGGGTAAGGTCACACCCCTTTTCAACCGACCACGACACAGTGGGAGACGCGGCCTACTGGTATATGGCCCTCATGCGCTCGTGTATCCACTCGGTCTCGACGTTGGAGTCATCCTCTGGTACCATCGGGTTTAGGGATTTTCACCCCGGGACATCTATGGCGCCCGTATACTAGAACCAAACATTTTCGGTATCCAATCCAGCCACCCACGGTGTGTCTGTGAAGGTTATGGCCTTGATGTCGTTAGGGCATATCACAATCACATAAATGCAAGTGCATGTATCACACTGCCAGTCATGCAATCATCCTGCGTGAAGTACGCACTCATGTAGGGCAACTCCGCCTATCAGGGAGCCCGCAACAGTCTGCCCGAAGGCACATGCTATGATCAATCACCCCTCATCACAAGCATGCATATGATGCGTATGATCATGAATCATGGGGTAGCATTATACTTATGGTATGATAATGGGTGTTGGTCAAAGTGAAGATGGGCCTAAACGGACTGCAGAGTACAAGTATGGACCTACCAGTAGGCCTTAGGAAGAGTGACAATGCGGACATTTAACCGTCGTCACCTACAATGTGGACGTCAAACCAACATTGTCCCCAAGGTTCGATTCGCCTTAAATACCATTAAATAAATCATAGCGGAATCACACATTGCAATGTGCCTTAGGTACATCCCACTGGGCCTCAAATGCATCAAATGGGCCGTATCTCATGAGCCTTATATTCATCAAGTGGGCCACCTTAATGAGCCTCACCAATGGGCCTTAGGTTCATTGCAATGGGTCATTACCCATGGGCCTTAGAATGCATTAAAATGAGCTCAATCACATAAACTTTACGTGTATCAAATGGGCCTAATCACATAGGCCTTATATATATCAAAGTGGGCCTCAACCATGGGCCACAGATGCATCAAGTGGGCCTATATATAACATGGTAGGCCCTAACAACGGGCCCATAAACACATCAAGATGGCCTACATACATGGGCCCATATATATACCAAAGTGGGCCTCAATAATGGGCCTAAAAATACCTCAAGATGGGCCCATATTTACCAAAGTGAGCCTCAACATTGGGTCTATATACATGCCAAGATGGGCCTAAATACATGGGCCCATATGCATCCAAGTGGGCCTCATGTGAGGCCCGCCGTAATGTTTATTTTCCTATCCAAGCTATGCATAAGGTCACAAGGGCCTAGGGCAAACTGGAATGTTTATTTTCAATCCAACCTATTCATAAGGCCACGTGGACCTTGGGTAGGGCCCACTGTAATATTCATTTTCATCCAATCTATTCATAAGGTCATGGGACGAGGGGGCCCACCAGAATGTTTATTTGCCATGCAACCCATTGATAGAGTCACATGGGCCTAGCCCACGGTAATGTTTATTTGCCAGCCAACCTGTTTATAAGGTCACGTGGACCTGGGGGTGGGCATGGGGCCCACCGAAATGTGGTTTACAAATCCAGTCCACCCATTATGTGTGTTCCACCTGAATGAGGGTCTAGATCAAGTTTCAGCCGCTTCCAAAATTCAGGTAGGCCCCACCAAGTGTTTTCATAAGTTTTAGGCATGTCTCCACATGGTTTTAGATGGTATGGCCCACCTGAGTTCCGTATACGGCTGATTTTTGGAGTGGGTCCACCTCAGGGAGTGGCCCACCCGATGAACGGTGTGGATATCAAATATACATCATGGTGGGGTTGACAACTAGGGCCAATGGGACCCACCTTTTTCGTGTACGTCATGGCAGCAATGGCAGCAACGTGCTTGCCACCTTTTGTCATATGCATTTTTTTTGTTAACCTAGGTGGGACCCACATTAACCAGATCGACCCCGTCCATTGTATGTGTCCCACAAAATTAGTGGTCCAAACCAAATTTCAGGTGGATCCAAGCTTCATGTGGACCCCAGCAATCATTTTCCAAAGTTTTAACGGCAAACACCATTGTTTCCTATGGTAAGGTCCACTCGATTATCGGATTGATCTCATTTTTCGGTTCAACGCCTCAAATAGTCTGAGGAAAAGGATGGATGGCTTGGATTACGTACATACATCGAGGTGGGGTTTGCATGAGTGGCCCACCCCAAAAAGTAAATTTTTTTTTTTGTGTTACCTTGTAAGTACACATCCATGTATGTACACACACTCCATGTTAACCCCTCTCACGTCCAGCATCCAGGGACGCTGGATGGCGTGGATACACAGATATCATGGTGGGTCCCACATGCTTGTGGCCCACGTTCATCAAGGTGGGTCCCACATGCTTGTGGCCCAGTAATATTAATAAAATGTTATAATATATTATATAACCTAAATAGGTGGTGGATGTCTCCTAAAATGAGGTGGGCCACACCATTTGATGGATGGAGTAGATTTAACATATTGGTGGGGCCCACTTCATTCTAAGGAAGAGAGAAAGAGAGAAATAGAGAGAGACACGGCGATGGAGTGGAGGGACCCCGCCATTATGGGCCCCTCTTCAATCACAACTACATACATCAAAGTGGATCCCATCACTTGTGGGCCCTTAAATGGAATCAACGGTGGATCACGCACCTCTTGTACTCCTCCTTGCTTCCTTGCACTCTTATGCTCCTTTGCTTGACTTTTAATGGTGGATGATGGACTTTTGATGGTGTGGATGAGAGATGAGAGGGTGTAGGAAGGTGGGCCACACTTGTTGTTGTGGTTTGGGGAGAGAAGAGAGCCTGGAAATGCTTGGGACGTGAGATGCTTTGTTGGTTGGGAGAGTTTTTGAGACAAATGGAGAATTAATGGTGAGAGGGATAGGTGGGATGGTGGGTGTAAGGAAGGGTATGGGTTGGGTTGAAAAGTTGTAAAGGAGGTAGGGTTATGGTTGAAATTTATAAAAAGGAGGAATGATGAGAGGAGAGAGGTTTGACTTATGGTAAAGGAAGGAGTGGTCATGTGTACTTGTTGTTGGGTGAGGTGTCATGGAGGTAAGGTGGTGTACTTGACTTGATTGATGGGACATCTCATAGAGATTCCCTCGAGATTCGCAATGTACGGCGTTCCTTCGGAATGAACACAGATCGACATCTTCTATCCTGGGTATCGGTTCGGTGCGCAAGTCAAGGCGTTGGAACCGCAGCGATGGCACAGTCGCTAGGATACAAGTTTCGGTTCGAGCCGACTTTGGTATGTAGGACTCGGCTTAAGATCGTGCGCAACGTTGGAAATAGGTCGAGGATTGCCGAAATTCGACCGGAAGGATCACGGAAGTCCTCAGAACGGTACGGACTAGGACACGGGTCTTAAAGATTCCAAGAAGTTTTGGCACTCCAAAATTTGATAATCATAAGAGCTAGAAAAACATAGCACTTACAACAACTCATCTGTCTTTGTGATGAATATCTAATATGCCGAAATGCTGCCAAATTTCCATTGAATTACTCCTCCTCTCATTCATTGTGTTGATTCATTGTACTTTATTTTTTCAGAATCAAGAGAAATACGAGTATGTAAACGAATTCAAAATGAATAAAATACTTTATGATGATTGTTCTCTCATTCTTTCTTTGTTATTATTGAATGATAATTTCCCAAATGAAATACTTTTATTTCTTGTCAAAACAAAATGGCGACTCTGTTGGGGAATTATTATTATTCAATGATAACTTAGAAAATATTCAGAGAACTTTTATCACTGTAGCGACCCTCAATGGGAACATCCTCCCCTTCATCTCTAAAACAAAGTACAATTTTATTTAATTAAAATAATTGATACTCTATTTTGAACAACAGGTATTCCGTACTTACACAACCGCAATAGCTTTTCTCCCAAGTTATGCGATCGTTTACTTCATATTCAACGGATTCACGCAAAATCGCATCGACAATACACAATCACCACCACAGAAAATACCAGAGAAAATTGAAGTAGTTACAATTAAAGGTTGACGAGACCAAAGGATTTAGTTTGACTGAATTGGTCTCTGCTTGCCAATGAGAAAGATGAATCAGATGAAAAATTCATTAGTCGATGGAAAGACTTGGGGCATCATGTTGATATCTTCCAGGAGAATCAGATCAGGTCAAGTTATGTTCAGGATGACAAATGAAACAGTGATGAAGAAGATATAAATGTACGATTACGATGACATATGAAAGAGAGCATAGCAGAGAAAGGGGAGAACAACGAATTTAAAGTATTGATGATTTTTCAAGAAAGCAAACAACATAACATAAGACAAGCATTATTTCAGTCATATGTCTTCATAAATCTTCGTTCTTTGATGAAGTAAGAATGAAGAATGCTCAATGAATAGAGAAATCAGAGAAAAACATGATTTTTAAATATTCTTTTTAAACATATCCTTCCAAATAGCCATGCGAAACTCTTGATTCTTTGATCTCGGAAAAGGTAATTGTTGATTTTCTAAGATAATAATTGTCAGTATCAATTTTGTAGGTCAACATTGGAGCCAGTATCATTACTACGGCTGAACTATTATATGATAATGCTCAAGCCCGAGAATATTATGGCGATCGAATTATTGCTACAGCTCAAAGGTAAATTAGTTTTGATTGTGAAGATTCTCAGAGAAAATCTCGCCCAATCAAAAGGGGGCAAATCACCAATAAAGCTCCAATAAGCTTCATGCTCCACTCCCAAAGCTTCAATGCAAAGCTCTAATGTAAAAGTTAAGCAAAGATCGAAGAGTAAAGTTAAGCAACGATCGAAAGAATTACGATACAATACATACGTTCAAGCTAGCTGTAACCAATGGCAACTGTTATAAGTAAGACGATCGGGTGAAGATGTACTTAAACTCTATGGAAACGGGAATTGCGTTCGGACTCACAAGCATCCAACATAAAAACCTTTCGAGATCTCGCTACAAAAGCACATGCATTGGAGTTAATGGCAAAAAAAATGCCAGCGTTTCAAAATAGAATTATTGAAAGAAGAGGATCGAATAGATCAACGGTAAGCTACTAGAGCTATCAAGTTACCTCAGCCCAAATATCTAGAGGAAGTTGAGATGACAAAAGAAAAGAATTATTGTCGTTATCATCGTTTCTTAGGACATTCTATAGAAGATTACTTCACACTGAAGGATATGTTACAGAAAATGATAAAACAATGAGAGATAATAATAAATAAAGGCGAAGAACGAGATGGAAAAGTAACTATAAATATGACGTTTGCAAGAGATCCGTCAAAGATATGGAAAGGTAAAAAGAAAACTACTTCGACATGGGAGTTGTCACTTACAATACTTCTTGCAACGAGTTTCGTCAAGAATATTCATCATTATTCATAGCTTCCTGGGCCATCCGCTGAAGAAATTAATTTGAACGATCTAGCTTCTATATGCCAACGAGACGATAACCGGTTAAAGAATTCATCGATCAATGAAGAATCCTGGGGGCATCATGCTCACAATTTGCGGGAGAAGAAGAACAAATCAAGTTATGTATAAAATGCATAGAACAGATTGCATTGGGTCTTATTGGTTCGAATATATAGACCTTTCAAGATCTGATTAAGAAGGCTTGCAATCTAGAAAAGGTTAGTACAAAAAGTGTTCAATTCTCATATAAGCCGGTTATTTCAAAATCTCAAAAGAACTTCGACTGATACTACCAAAGAGGAAAGAAAAATGAAGAATTGTCATGATGAATAATTTTTTTTAAAAAAAAAAAAAACCCTTTGGTGAAAGAAATATGAGTGATTCCATAACTAAGAAAGTAAATAAAGGATTCAGACGATTCAAGAACTGCGGGAAGTATACATTTGAAGAAGACGATAGATTTCTTATGATGAACCAATTGCTGCCTGTAGAGAAAATCAAATTGCCATGGCCAAAGTGTCCAAAGGAAATGAAGAAAATGAGAGAAAATGATTACTGTTATTATCATTGTTTTCTTAGACATCGAACTGAGAATTGCTTTGTATTGAAGAATATTTTACAAAAAATGATGAACAGTGGTGAAATAGTCATAAGGAAGACGTGTATGATATAAGAGAGAAAGTAATGGCACGTAATACCAATCGAAGATAGTCAGGATCATTTGAAAGAAGAACAATATTCTAATATGGACACGACTCTTCATATCTTTGTGATCGGAATGTGAAGCCATAAGACAAGTATATTCGAAAGACTGGGGGTAGGTATATTCTTGAAGATCGCAACAATTTTGATTACGAAGATTATCAGTATAATGCTTCCCAATAAAAAGGGGGCAAGACATGCAAAATGATGAAAAAGTTTTAAAAGGCAATGCTATGTATTCTTCTCCTTATATAAAAGGCAGATTCTCATGCATATCAAGCGTATCAAATTTATCACCAATTATCGCCAAGCGCTGATGATTATCGTCGAATTGATATTTATCACCATCACTAATTGTTATTGACCACTATTACAAAAGCCATTATTGTCGAATTGATATTATTGACTATGGCATAAGTACTACAATTATCGATTTATTATCTACGACAACGGAATATCACGCATAAGACCTACCACAATTAGCAATACGTCAAATATTATGCGAGCAGCAGTGAGAAGCCAGTGGACTAAAAAGCCCGTATAGGCCATCACATGCTTAGACCCATGCGGGCAGCGGATGGAGCTAGCGACTAAAAGCCATAAGCGGCCAAAAAGTCCACAACAGCCAGTCACGCATGAGACCAATGTCGTCTGTACAGCTTCCGACAGCATCACGGGGGAAGGTGAGGGAAAATGCCCTCCCGTGAATGGATCCAACCTAGCAGACGAAGAAAAAGTGGGCTGCAATGTGCGCTCTTTGGCTATTGTCCATAGATACACCAACCAGGCATAAGACCCCCCGGATTTCTGGCTTGATTTCAGTAGTAACGCATGAGGACATGGTCTCTAAGATAAAAATACTCCCTCATTGATGGACTAGCGGCCTTGGATTTGGTACCCTAAGGTAGCCTTGCGCACCTCGTGAACTCTATAGAGTTACTACGGCCAACCCTGTGCGTAAAACCCACCGAGTTCACTGCCCCAGTAGCTTCACTAGGCCCCTCTGATGGATCGCTATTTGTGAACTCTTCGCCCGCGATAAGTCCAGCGAAGTCATAAGAGTTACAGAGACCATTCGCATAAGACTCGACTCCAACTACTTATGAGTCTAAAAAACTGTGATCGCTCCACTACTCAAGAGCTTAAACTGTGTGAAAATGTCCATTCAAGTCAAGTCAAGTCCAATCAAGTCAAGTCAAGTTTAGTCCAGTCAAGTCAAGTCTAGTTAAGTCAAGTTAAGTCCAGTCAAAGTATGTTAAGTCAAAAGTATATTAGCTCCACTACTCAAGAGCTAAAATTATGTGTAGCATCAAAATGCTACAAATACATATATGCTCAAATATGCAATTACCTTATATGATAAAATAAATCATGAAAATCTTTAATCGGGTTCAAATTACAACAATAGCAAGTTTGTTCAAAATACTTGCTACTTTTTATTCAAAAGTTAAATTTCAAAATTCTTCAAGATCGACTACGAGTCTTCAATTATAATATGCTTATCCTTCTGAAGAGAATAATGATGCCTTCCTGACAATGAAGGAAGGTTATCTTGTAAAATTTACAGAGGTGGAGGAGGATGAAAATATGAAGAATTATCACTCTTTTAGATTATCTAAAATTTAGATGTATTCTTTGGATTCTTCAAAGGAGCACCAAATACTATCCATCCTTTAATGACATCAGTAGGCTTCATTTCGTAAATATTATCTTCTGAAAAAATCTTTATGCAAAGTTGGCTTGGAGAGAGGGCATGATCTATTTTTTCAAAGTAATCTATGCCTTGATCTTTCTAATAATTTCTTATGCGCGGCAAAGAAATTGATATGGCACAATCAATTGGGCAATAATCGCGCACTAAGTAATATTGATGAACCCACCAATGCATCCAGTTATAAGAAGCATGAATTGGATAATTATAGTAAAAAATTATGAAGCGTGATCCAGTGTAAACGTTTAAAAGTTGTTTCCATATCAAGGCCTAGTTATATGGTCCAATGTCATAACTTCTCATTATTCTAGTAATGACATCGCAAGTTTCCGAGTAGTAGACCTGATAGAAACAAGAAATGAATGTTCGCCCAAAGACATGGAACTATCATCAGTCACTTTTATGACGTCCGGAAAGCTAGTAAATGGAAATTGAAAGAAGTCTTATCTATTTTTCTGAATCAGCAAAGGTCCAAGGAAAATACACTCATAGCCAACCTATGAAGAAATGCTAAGGAGCACAAACTAGAAAAGACTCAACGGTTGAACCTTTATAGCCAGAAATGACGTCTTCAAAAGCACGATATAATGAGCAAAGAATGCAACAAATGCAATGCAAAGCACGCTGACAAGCACAAAGATGGAATGACTAAATCAGTATCATATTGCAAATATTACAATCATTCTAAAAGGTTTCAATATATTTCAAAATTATCAATACTTCATGAAATTAAATTGAAAAATTATGATATCTTGAGATACTAATTCCGATTAATTTGGCAAGAAAGATTACCATTCAAAATCCTGGATTATACAAATCATAAATAAAGGAGACAATCGAAGAGATTATTGCAGTATGAGCAGTATTAAAGAACAATTCCTTAGCCACGTAGTTCAAAGAAAGAGTCGTTGGAGTTGACTGAAGAGATTGTTGCAGCAGGAGCAGTATTAAAGAACAATTCCCTAACCACGGAGTTCAAAGAAAGACTCGTCAAAGTTTATTGAAGAGATTTTTGTAGCAGGAGTAGCATTGAAAGATATTTATCTGATCAAGTTAATCAAAGATGAAATCGCCATAGCTGTTACAGCGGCAAGTTACGAAGAAAAGATAATTGCACGAATAAGGGAATTAAAACTGTGGAGGATGCAATTGTGGCCCTGTTCATAGAAAAGTGTTTTATCCGATTGACCGCTATGAAGACAAAGTACTTTCGTTGCTACATTATCCTCCTTATTGATGAAGCATTCACTTGGTGCTTCTGACTGGGGGCATTCAGTCTTCCGATCGAGCGCGATCATTCAGTCTTCCGTTCGAGCACGATCATTCAATCTTTCGTTCGACTACAATCATTCAGCCTTCCATTCGAGCACAATCATTCAATCTTTCATTCGAACTAGACTGTTGAAGATCACCGTTCAAGCAATCCTTCTCTGATGTGAAAGGATTTTTTTATGTAGAAGAAGATCGATCCTCCATTTGATTTTGTAAAATGATCAAAGAAGGATCGATGGGGCATTTGTTGGGGCACGAAAAAAATACACGAGTCGATTGGAGTTTGGTTTATTGCACATCAAGGATCCAAGATAGGTAGCCTTGCCCATTACACGACCCTCTCTCTATCATCCCTCTTTAGAAAATCTGTTACGATGAATAGTGTCGTTGTGCGCGATGAATAGTGTCATTGTGAGGGATGAATGGTGTTGTTGTGCGAGATAAATAGTGTCGTTGTGCGCAATGAATAATGCCGTTGTGCAGAAATAGCCTTCACATGTGTGAAAAGCCTATAAATACTCCTCTTCCATCCTTATTTAAGGGGAACAGAAGTTAGAGAAGCTCAAGGAGTCCCGGAGTAAGAGGATAACAGAAGTTCCCGCACAGCAGAAGTTTTCGCACAACAATTTCTACACAACAGAAGTTTCTGTACAACAGAAATCCCCCACAAAGCAAGTCCGCACAGTCTCTAACTTCTTTCACTGTTGTGCGTCAGTATCCTTGCTTAAATTCCCCATTGTGCACTGGCATCCCCTGATTGTACGCACTAGTCATCCCACACCCTGTCTGATTGCATGGATGCATGGATTGTCTATAAATACCTCTCTCTTATTCATTTAAAGAGAGAGAGAGAGAGAGAATTCATAAAGAAGCATAAGGGAAAGTGAGAAAAATGTGAAGTTTAGAGAGCTCCAGAAGAAGGAAAAGTCCATCTGTGCAACTGGTTCACCTGCACAACCATTTGGTCCACGCAACAGTGCGTGCCTAGAAAAAGAGAAAAATCTTGTATGCATCTTCTCTTTCTCCTCACGCAATAAGACCATTTATGCAACAGTTTTGAAGGGACATTCAAGAGAAAGGAGAGAAGAATTCAGAATGAGATGGAGAAGTTGAAGGAGAGAGTGGAAAGACAACCAGTGTCTACCGCACAACCAAACCAAGGACCTCAAGTCTGCACAACTCATCTGTCTTTGTGATGAATTCCTAATATGCCGAAATACTACCGAAATTGCCATTGAATTGCTCCTCCTCTCATTCATTGTGTTGATTCATTGTACTTTATTTTTTCAGAAGGATGTAAATGAATTCAGAACGAATAAAATACTTTGTGATGATTGTTCTCTCATTCTTTATTTATTATTATTGAATGATAATTTCCCAAACGAAATACTTTTGTTTCTTGTCGAGACCCCATCCACTCACAAGTTAAGTAGGAGCATGTCATCAGCATACCACTTTTGCCATTAGAGTATGCATGTGAATTAGCTTGTCTTCCCGCATGTGATTTATTTGAACAGGCCATCGAGTATCATATTTTTACTCCCTGAATTGGTTGTCCACTTCCACTAGCATTCGTTCGCTCCTAACATGTAGAACATCTAGGGTGCATAAGGTGGACCTTGTTTTGACGAGAAAATTGTTCATAATGATGTATCCCATGAAAGATCCGAGTGACATAATGTGAGACCCAGTTGATGTAACGTCTCAGAAAAATCCGTACAAAGATCCGAATTCCACCTCAAGCAAAAATCACTCAGGACCAAATCCTTTAGAAATTAGATGAGAATTAACTAAGTGTTAAATAAGATTATCTGTGAAATTAGCTTAGATCACTTTAAATACGATCTACAAGACCTAAAACTTGTAGAATCAATAATGTTATATTACCCTGAAATCTAGGATCAACCTCCAAACCCAATTGCTCTCGGGAGCACATTGAAACTCCGTATTGGACCTGGACCGCACGTCGAAAGTCCGATTATCACGAAACTATATGGTTATGACCGCTTTACTGGGCTTGACAACCATCTCAGGAATCAAATCCAGATAGTATCTAGAGACGCACAACTTGAGCCCGGAGTGAAGTGTGTGAGAAACGCGAATATCCTTTGAAATTGAACTCAGATTTAAGTGAATTGGGTCGTACGCTTGCAGGCCAAATCTAAGGTTTCAGACCGTCAGAATCTACCTAATTACACCGTCAGAATAGGAAAATTTTCATACACATATCAGTGTACTTGTGGCCCTGATCGAGTGTCGGTGACCGTTGAACTGAAACTGGTCTTTTGTAGTCGATCCGTAAATCCGATCGGACCGAAACCTTAACCTGACCTAGATCCAATATCAGGGAACCTTCCCCAGACCGTATGCAGAAAAGGGGCCTCCGGAGGAGCTCCGTTGAGCTGAAACAGATGGCTTTTGGCTATAACCTAAGTATATCATGGCACTGGAGCCATTAAGGTCAGTTCTGAGCCTATATAAGGCCCTTAACCTACCCCTCTCTCATTCCATACAAATTCTAAACCCTAAGAAAGAAAAGAGAGAGAAAGTGAAGGAGAAAGTGGAGAAGTGAGAGCGAGAGTTAGAGATCGTTTACGGGATTCAATCCTGCCACTCCACATGCTTAACTACTGCTTCCGTGTCACTATACCGGCGATACCAACACCGTTATTGGGTAATGAAACCTAACCCTAATCTATTTTAGGATTTCAAATGGAGTAAATGATGATGTGGCTAACCTATTTCATACTATAAGTTGTCGTTGTGCCGTAGACGAGGACTTAGTAACTGAGTTCGTTACGAGTTTACCGGTGAAAGGTGTGGACAATAAACATTTAGGTTATGGTTTTCAAGGCTTTCAATGTCAGCTACTGATTTATGATTGATTTGATTGTCATCACATCTGCTTAGATACGATGTTTCCCGTATGTTACGCATATATGTAAAGTATGTTGTTTTTAATGCATTCCAAGTGTTTGTTGAAATGTTTAAATGAATGTGGAATTATGATTTATGCATGCCATGATTATTGATTGCAAATACATGATTGTTGTATGCGTGACAACTCCTTTGTGGAAGGATTTGCTATAATATGTGTTTTAACTAACTTATTACATGTATGTAATATGTGTAGTCTAAGTGTTTGATAAAATGCCTGAATGACAAAATGCTTTATGTGATGTATTTAATGAGGGTGTGGAGATACGATTATCAACTCCCTCATCTATAGTTATAGTTTCCTTTATGTACTCTATCTTGATAGTACGTGATTTATGTATGGAATGCCTATGTATGATAACATGTGTACTACGTGTTTGTTGAAATGCTTAAACGAGATGGATATTGAAATTGGTTGTCACATGCTGTCTTTGACTATCACATGTGAATGCCAATGCTTGAAGTGTGATTGGGGCTATGATGTAGTCTAGGCAATTGGTAATGGTTCACTGTCGGTGGCTAAGCTGTTTAGCCACGACGGATACGTTCGATGAATCTGAGTCGTACAGTGATTACGGACAGTGGTTAGGCCACAAGGGGTGCGTATGCGCTGCATGTCGACTAATTCAATGTACGCTCGTACTAGTCGAGCTTGTCAAGTAGCCCGATTAGTCCAATGTATGTACATCATGTATGGACGCTACTACTTGAATCTAAGGTACCAAACTCACCAGTGAAAAGCCCGTTTAACCTTGCTACCTCGATCCGCAAAGACTCATGAGTCGGGCATGGTGGTATGGGGCACCGTGGTCGAGCTGTCTGCCTACACTGGGACGACGAGCCTCCCCATAGTGTCCAGTGAGTAAACCAACTCGTGAGCCGAATACGGTGGTATGGGACACTGTATTTGAGCTATAGGCCTACGATCAGGTGACGAGCCCGTAGTGACCTTGAGTATATACTAGGACTACGCTAAGGCAGTGAGCTTCTCCGTAGTAACTTCAAGTATAAACCAGGCCTGCGCTGATGGTGACAAGCCTCTTCGTAGCGACCTGGAACTGCCTATCGTATGAGACTAACTAGGATTGACGACCCTAGATGGATCATTGTTTGGAAAGTGATATAAGAGAGGTACCTTAGCTTCTCAATCTTGTTGTATGAATAAACCTAATTAAGTATTGGCTAATACGATCATGCACTGCATTGCATGTGCTTTGGCGAGGAAGCGCATGTTTCGGGAGGATGTCATGCGTGAACATGAGATGAAGTCGCTGAGGGAGTGTAGGCGAGGGCATGCATCATTATCACATACCATGCTTACATTAACAAGAGTAATATAGGACATGATTGTTGTACTGCATTATCATTATTGCTTGACTGAATTGATAACATGTTAACCTTTACCTTATAGATCCACTGAGTTGATCACTCACTCCCACTCTGGGACTGTATTTTAAAACACCAACCAGACTGTTACTTGCAGATGACGGCGGGGTTTATGAAGTGGAGCCTGATTTTAATGTCGATGAGGAGTTCTCGTATATGTAGTATTCAGACGGGCTCATGTAGGCCACATTTGATCATCGGGGCTACAGGGATTTCATGATGTTGACGGACCTACACCTTTTGATGTTTTGTAATTTGAAATGATACATGTAATTGTTTAACCTGGAACATGATTATACTTCGGAGACGCACTACCACTCATATACTTTATACATATATATATATATATATATATATATATATATATATATATATATATATATATATTTATCACAGTCTTCCACTTGTGAAATTTAACTGTCTCTGGAGTATGATATGTTGTTTTGGTATAATCCCACTCATGTTTAAATGCACTAACATGAACAACATTAAATCATCACTTTCTATGTTGCATAAGTGATGCGTTGGAACTCGGGAGTTGGGCTCCTGCTCAACCCCCGATCTTCAGGGCGTTACAGTTGATAAGAAACACAAAATCAAGCTTAAGTCGTTCATGAAAGGCCCAAGTGAGATTATATGTGTTGATAAGAAGCTTGAATAATAACTTCAACAAAATATGCATGTTGAATTGCTTCAGAAGTATGTTGATATGAAAGTTATCAAATACTATTAAGATCTTTGGAGCCTAATCATCAGAGGTGTATTGTTCATCCAGCCAGCACTTTTGCGAGTCGAACTCTATGTTAAGCTCGATGGGGGTTGTTAGGGGCAACGCTCCCTTGCTTGGGGGCCCGGGGGCGTGCCTCCAATTAAGAGGGCAATTTTGTAATTTCACATGGAGTTTTATGTAAACCCTGGTTCATTTGGGGTAATATATATTTTGTCGTAAGAGAGAGAGTCGTCACTGTATTGAGAGTTGCTTCTTCATTTTTACCTTTGAGCATAGTGGATTAGTGTGAATCTGTGTATGTACCGAAAGGGAATCACGTAAATCTCTGTATTGTGCTTTGCTTCTTTCTTTTCTAATTTATTTTTATTCTAATATTATCGTGTGTGGTTGAGAAGGGATCTCTTCTCCCAACAAATACATATGAGAAGTTTGGAATCATCTAAAAAAGAATCGACTACAAACACTCATTATGAGATGGCTAATGGGCCCACTCATTGTTATGCTCTAAGAAATGCTTCTAGTCAAAAGTTTCAATATACCAAAAACATTTGTGAAGCATAAAGCTGACCCAATGAACAAATCATGTAAAAAAAATGAGAAATGGACCAATATGACTCAAGATATAAAAACAGGTCTAGCCAACTAACTCATAGCGGTGCAACCCGATTGGACATGTAGACATGAAGAAACCCAGCCAAATTCATAGTTAGGTTGCAACATAACTAAACATCTAGTCGAGATGCAATTTTTTTAGAAATAATAGCCAGATTGATGCACTTTTGAAAAATCAATCATTACTCAATTGGAATCAAATCATAGGTTTGTAAGCTCACTGGTAAGCTTTTGAAGGAAACTAATTTTACTTCCTTCAAACATTGTTTGGTATAGGAAAAGTGAGCCACAAGATAAATGACTAGAAACTACAACTAACTATGACCTAGAAAAATTCGTAGCTCTAATGCAACCAGAAATAGACTTAGTCAATATAGCTTCGTTGGATATGGGTCAATGGGGCCTACTTGTGGGCAACCACCCACTAATGGGTGGGTCCCACACGAGTTACCCTATAATTAATTCTTTACTTTATTTTTCATATTTTGAAGTTGAATTTAAAATTCAAAGTTGAGACCAATAGCCGGGCCACCCCTAACACAACGATACAGCTATATACAACCACCATCCTACCCAGGCCCAACCCCAGGATGATCCAAGAATTCACCAGGTGCACTAGATGCAAATCAAGAATGTTGACCTGGACCACCTCTTATACAATGGAAATACTGCAACAAAGGTCTGGACTCACTTTGCTCGAATATTTCATGTTTCGCTTATATATGATCAATCTATCAAGCATCTAGTCAACCAGTGGAGCTCTCTCGCCAACCGCTCCTCGAGATGGCAACCTCTTTCATTGTTTGGGATATCTAGCTAGGCCGAAACTTTTAAAGGATCGGGTGATCCACAAAGTATCAAGATGACTGAAAGAAGTAGGAAATCTCCTCACAGACTTAGACAAAAATTCCTTTCTCCATGTTCTCACATTGTAGTCCCTGGGGATAAACACTAACACAAAGGACATAGGTGGCAAGACTTAAATCATGAAATGGATGAAACCAAATAGGGGATGATTGAAATTAAATTTTGATGGGTTGATGGGTCAGTTAAGGGCAACCCGGGGGAAGGTGGAGGAGGGGGAGTGTGCAGAGACCACTGGGGGTGATTCATTTTTGCCTTCCACAATAACTATGGCTCAGCCACTAAGACCGTCACAAAAGCTCAAGCAATGGTTGATAGGCTGAAATAATGTGAAGCGATGAGCTTATCCGACATCATAGTTGAAACCGACTCCCAAATCATTACAGAAGTGACTGCTAACCCCCGAGTCATAGGATGGTGGAGTATATGGTACCATATGGGTATCATTCAAAGAATGATTCGGCCGCTCAAGATGCTCTTTTTTCACACCCTCTGAGAAGGTCATTCAGTAGCGGATATTTGGCGAAGATTGCAAGCAACGGGTACCCAAGCAAGATCTATCAAGGCAAAGATGACCTTTTAAAAAATATTAGAGGCTCTCTAGTGCTGGATAATGCTGGTGTGGGACTGATTAGGAGCAAGACAGCTTAGAAGGGAATGGACTGAGAATCTCTGATTCTTTTTATATATGGGCCCCTGTTTTCTGCACGTGATACAGGTTGAGACTGTGCTACCTAGGAGTGGCAACCACAAGAGCTATCAGCCACCTCCCACCTGATGAGACGAGTTTGGGCTGCTGATCATACATGAGGTTGCCTTCGTGACTTTGTCTCTGATTATAATCACAAGCTATTTATTTGGGCCAGACTATCCGGTTCGAGGGGAATGGGATGGCTTTGTAAGATTTTTTTTTGCTTTTGAACCGTTTCTATTTCTTTTTTTCATTTTTCCTCTCTCTTCTTTTTTTTTTTTTCTATTTTTAAATTGTTTCCATTTTTTTTCTTTTTTTTTTTGTTTTGGGAAGAAACGACGGGCGTATTTCGGGGTGGTTTTTTTTTTACTTTAGCTTTATAATTGTAATTATTAACGAATTTAGGTATGGTCACCCGTGATAGATTTTTACATTATCAGCATTGATAGGGCTCTGGAAGATCTTCTCCTCTCAAGTTGGTGAGTCGAAGGTGCCTCCTGGAAGTACTTCTCGGATGATTAAAGGACCATCCCACGAAGGTTTAAACTTGCCTCTAGGGTCTCGTAAGAGTGACGGTAAAATGTGCTGCATAACCATATCGTTGACCCTGAAGCTCCTCTTTCGGACCCTCTTGTTGTAGGCCCATGCGATCCTCCTTTGGTAGCATTGTGAGTAGCTTAGTGCGCGCATGCATTTTTTATCTGCCAGGTGCAGTTGATCGTATCTTGCTTGTTGCCACTTGCCTTCATTGATCTCGATTTCTAGTAGTACCCGGAGAGATGGGATTTCGACTTCGACTGGTAGCACTGCCTCCATTCTATATGTGAGTTCGAAAGGAGTTGCGCTTGTGGCAGACCGTACAGACGTCCGATAATCCCAAAGAGCGTATGGGAGCATTTTCGACCAGTCATGATATGTTTTGACCATTTTCTCTAATATTCGAATGATAGTTTTGTCCGCGGCTTCGACCCCACCATTCATCTGAGGGCGGTAGGGACTTAACTGATGGTGCTGGATTTTAAATTTTTTGAGAAACTCACCCATCCTTTTATTGACGAAAGGCGACCTGTTGTCTGTAATGATGTCATGAGGAATTCCATACTGGCTAATAATGTTGTTCTTCATAAATTTTACCACATGATACGTTGCGATGGTGGTGTAGGATGTTGCCTCTATCCACTTCATGAAATAGTCTACCGCCACCAGGATGTATTCGTGCCCGTTTAAAGCCTTTGGATTGACCTTCCCGATGATGTCAAGGCCCCATATAAAGAAAGGCCATGGTGTTATTAGATTGTACAGTTTGGAAGTAGGCGCATGGATTTAATTTGCGTGTTCCTGACATTTGAAGCATTTTCTGACATGTTTGCAGCAGTCTGTCTCCATCATTAGCCAATAATAGTCAAGCCGTAGAATATTTTTCGCCATCATGTGACCATTCATGTGTGGGCTGCATACCCCTTCGTGGATTTCTAATATGATTTCGGCTACTTCTGCTTCATCCACGCAGCAAAGGAGGACTTGATTGAAGGATCGCTTGTAAAGGATACCTCCACTGATTGTAAACTGAGTTGCCAGCCGTTGGATAGTGCAAAAATCGGTCGATGTAGCTCCTTTAGGGTATTTTTTGTGCTCGAGATATTCTTTGATGTCTGCGTACCATGGATGGCTACTAAGGGAGACCTCTACTTCATTGATTTGTAGGTAGAAGGCGGGCTCTTCTTGAAGCTCCATGGTAAGTTTCCACTTAAAATTTTCCTTAGGAATCTCTAGCATGGAGGCAAGGGTGGCAAGGGCATCCGCGAACTGATTTTTGGCTCGGGGCATGTATGAGAATGTGACTTCATCTAATTCCTTGCTTAGATTCTCTAGATAGACGTGATAGGGAATCAACTTTTCATCTTTGGTTCTTCATTCACCATTTGTTTGGTTGATGATGAGTTGTTAGTCTCTGAAGAATCGCAATCTTTTCACATTGAGGATGATGGCTTCTTTTAAGCCGGCGATACATGCTTCATATTCAGCCACATTGTTGGTGCAATTAAATGCCAACCGCCTAGAGGTAGGGATCAGGACGTCGTCGAGGGAATAGAGTATTGCTATTACTCCACTTCCTTTTGAATTAGCGGCTCTGTCGAAGAAGAGTGTCCACTCTTCTTCTCCCTCAATAAGGAGGATGTCCTCATCAGGGAAGAAGGTCTTCAATGGTTGATAGTCAGGCAAAGAGTGTGCTACTAGGTGGTCTGTCAGTGCTTGCCCCTTGATTATTTTTGAGTGACATAGGTGATGTCGAACTCAAAGAGTAGCAGTTGCCATTTTGCGATCCTGCCTGTTAGTGCTGGCTTTTCGAACAGGTATTTTAATGGATCCATGCGAGCGAGCAGAAGAATCGGGTAGGCAATCATATATTGACAAAGCCATTGTGCTACCCAGACCAGAGCGAGGCATGTTTCTCTAAGCTAGAATACTTGGATTCGTAACTAGTGAACCTTCGGCTTAAATAATAGATCGTTTGCTCCTTCCTTCCTGAAGTGTCATGTTGGCCGAGGACGCATCTAATCGCTTCTGTTGGTACAGAGATATAGAGCAACAATAGTCTTCCTGGTGTAGGTGGCATCAACGAGGTTTCAGCAGATACCACTTGATCTTGTTGAAAGTCGCTTGACAATCATCATTCCCTTCTTTTGGCGAGTTCTTTCTTAGGAGCTTTAATATGGGCTCACAAATGAGTATGAGTTGAGCAATGAATCGACTGATGTACTGTATTTGCCTGAGAAAACCCCGAATTTCTTTCTCAATCCTTAGAGATGGCATTTCGATGATTGTTCTTGTCTTGGTTTCATTAACTCCGATGTCATCTTCGCTGATGATGAAGCCTAGTAGCTTGCCCCCGATTTGTCAAAGACACATTTCTGTGGGTTGAGGCGGATCATGAACTTTTCTAGTCTATCGAAGAGTTTCTTGAGGTCTTCAAAGTGTCCTTCGATTGTGTGAGATTTGACGATCATATCGTCCACATAAACTTCCATCTCCTTGTTTATCATGTTGTGGAACAGAACAGTCATGGCTCGCTGATTTGTAACCCCCACATTCTTCAACCCGAATAGCATAACCTGATAGCAGAATGTTCCCCACGGTGTGATGAAGGATGTCTTCTCGTGGTCTTCATTGGCCATCTTGATTTGATTGTAGCCAAAGAAACCATCCATGAATGAGAAAATTTTGTGTCCTGCTGTATTATCTACCAGTGTGTCGATGTGAGGCAGCGGAAAATCGTCTTTGGGCTGGCTTTGTTCAGATCCCGGAAGTCAATGCACATCCTGACTTTTCTGTCCTTCTTTGGAACTGGTACAATATTTGTGAGTCATTCCTGAAAGTTGGAGACTACCAGGAATCTTGCCTTGTATTACTTGATGACTTCATCACGGACTTTCATGGCCTATTCTAGCTTCATCTTTCGGAGCTTTTGTTTGACCGGCTTCATTTCAGGCTTTGTTGGTAGGTAATGTATGTTGAGACTCAAATATTGCATAATTTCTCCCATTTATATCTTGGTTTTATTAACATAAATCAGCTTAATGTTCTATTTTACTCATGTTTGTGTTGCAAGGTGAATTTAAGAGCTTGGATTGAAAATGGTGCTAAAAGCATGGATTTAATGCTCAAGAATCACCAAGACAAGGGATGAATCTTAGGAGACAAATATTGAAGAATTCACATGCCAAAAATTCAAGAAAACCAAGTGAGGAATGAAGAGAATCAAATATTTGAAGTGAAGAATCCTAAAATCGTCCTAAAAAAGTGTATTCTAAAATCTAAAGTCTATTTTGAGAAACAGCGCATAGCGAAGTCTTTTTTATCAAACTACGTAAATTTAAGGCAGTTTCTAGAGTTTTCCAACTAGGTGCGAAAGTTGGAGTTCCCCACTTATAAATAGGGCTTCACGGGGCATTCCTAAGCATCATTCAAGGCAGCCCAAAGCAAGATCTAGGGTTTTTAGAGAGTTTTATAGTTTTAATTTATTTTTCTTTACAAGTTTTTAGATATTTATTCTTTCTTGTTGCTTTCTTTCTCCATTCTAGTTATGTTTTTCTAATTTCCTCTAGCCCAAGCTAGAAGGGAAACACATGGGTTTAATAATTCTTTAAGTTTTGATGATTGATTGTTTTTAATGATGAGATGAATGGTGTATGCATGTTATCAATTATTTAGGTTTAGTTTTTGATCCTCATGTGAGATCCATATGTTTCCATCATATGAGATCCATATTGATGAATAGGCTTACCCTGAATCAATTAGATTTTCCAGATAGGAAAGGTTCTCGACATGTTACATTTCTTTGATATTCATTATCTTATAGATATGAATTCTTAAAATCACTGGTGCTTGAGAATATATATCAATGGTGTAAATCTATGATTTTCTAATCTTTTATATCATTTATTTAAAATGTTTAAATTATTTTATTTTTCGATTAGGCCGACCATAATACTCAGATCTTAGTTGTGTTATCCAAGTTATCGTGATTTTATAACATTAACCTATGTGTGGAACTTTAAAGCTTGGGAGTTGTTTTAATTAAGTTGAATTACATCCATTCAAAACTCCCAAAATCAAATCATCAGTTTAACTTTTATTACTTAGTTTGTTTTGCATTTGATTTTCTCTTTCTCGCAATTCATCTCCCTGTGGGATCGACCCTATATTCATGATATATTACTTACGAACCTCTGCACTTGGAAGCAAGCAATCAAGTTTTTAGCACTGTTGCTGGGGAGAGACTGAGATAGATTAGATATGTGCAAGATTTCTAAGGTAAGTTCTTTTCTAAGGTAAGGTCTCTTCTAAACCTTCCAAAATTTCTGTAAATTTTCTGTTTTTCTTTGAAAGTAAATTCAGTTGGGTCTTTCAAGCACTAATTGTGACATAAGGTTACCCTACTTGAGATTTTATCACCTAAGTGCTATGGTTGTCCTATAGTTGCTGTTTGATTACAAAGATCATCCACTGAATATATTTTTCAGATTAGCATAGTTTAATTTCTGCATTAGTTTTACTTTTATTGATTTATTTTTATTTTTGCTTTGTGGTTTAAACCCTCATGGTTGTCTCTGCCACCTAGGTTGTTGATTTATTTTTGCTTTCTGAATTGAACCCTTATGGTAGGCCCTACCACCTAGGTTGTTGATTTATTTTACTTTGTGGATTGAACCCTCATGGTCAGCCCTGTCGCCTGGGTTGTTGGTTAAGTTTTTATTTTTATTTTAAGTATCATACTTGCTATTTGAATTAGTGGTATTTGTTGTGTGGTGTGGATAGTATATGTTCCATTGGAGTAGGGATTAAAACAATCGACTCTCCTCCGAACATGGACTAGTTTTACGCCTTGATCATTCACTTAAAAGAGGCACTCAACATTACTTGGATTCCATGGCAGACCCGGTTGATAATACAAATCCAAATCAGTCAGATCCAACTATAAATCAAAATAGAGAAAATCAACCTAATCCTCCTCGTGAGGATGAGAATGATGTTCATAGGAAGGTGTTAAACCAACCACGGACTTTACGTGAACGTCTACAACCTGAGAGATCAACTTTATCATCTTGCATAGTGTTCCTTGCTCACACAGTGAACATTGATTTTAAAGCAGGTGTTATTTAATTGATTCCTAAAATTCATGGCTTGGATTCTGAAAGCCCCTACTTGCACCTCAACGACTTTGAGGAAGTAATTGCAACATTACAAGTAAATAATGATAATAGCGATGTGGTTAAGCTTAGGTTATTCTCATTTTCTCTAAAGGATCGGGCCAAAGCATGTCTCAACTCTCTAAGACCTAATGTTATCACTACATGGCAAGCCTTGTGTAACACCCTAAATTTTCATTATTTTGAATTACCAAAAATTCTCAATTTTTTTATAACTAGCCACGTTGTCACTTACTGACCCTTGATGCTCAAGATAAGCTCAGACGTGGCTGGTACCGATAAAAACCATACAAATAAGATTGATTAACTGTAGAAAACCAATGAATCCAACCGATCAGTTAAACATCGAGTTTAGCCCTATAAATTGTTCACATAGGGCCCAAATTTAACCGACCTACCACTGACTAATCAAATAATCACAACTAAATTAAAGATCTACCCAAAGCAGAGTCAGATATGACTTAGATTTTAACTAATGAACCAAATCAAACCAGTTACTCTTTTAGCCTAAAACCGACGATTTAGAGTAATCATGACCGAATCACCATTTTCGCTAATTTTGAATAGACCATACGGTGAACTTAGTTAATCCATACCTCAACAACTGTGCCCAAGAAATCTTCCTATCCAATTTATTCCAAAAATGCCCCGATTACCCAAACAAGCTTTAGACTGCTCGTTAGTGGGCCACTAGTTCTAAAATTATAGAGTAATGTTTATCCTACTAGGCTTGTGGTCCATCACAGACAATAGACTCAGACAACGCCCGAAAACAGACGATTCATGTTGTCAAGTCAGTACTTGTAAAGTGCAACTCACCCTAGCACAGGCCTAAAGTTTGAAATTTTAAAACAAGAAATCTTCCTATCCAATTTATTTTAGAAATGCCCCGATTACCCAAACAAGCTCTAAACCGCTCGTTAGTAGGCCACTGGTTCTAAAATTATAGAGTAATGTTCATCCTACTAGGCTTGTGGTCCATCACGGACAATAGACTCATACGACGCCCGAAAACAGACGATTCACGTTGTCAAGTCAGCACTTGTAAAGTGCAACTCACCCTAGCACAGACCTAGAGTTTGAAATTTTAAAACAAATGACCCCACCACTTAGGACAGTGAATTGGGACATTTCAGCCATCAGATTTTATCCAAAATTTCACCAAAAGTTGAAGATATTTCTTTGCACTCGTCCGTCAAATCTAACCCTTGATCAAGGAACGGTAGCCGTTGATCGTAAATCAGACCCTTGCGATAAATCTCCTCATCCGTTTGCTGTCAAACCTTGGACAGCCCCTCATCGTGCCATGGGGCACCTATCCCATAACTTAGATGGGCCAGGGGGCTACCAGGGCAGCCCCGAAAACCATAAGTGTGCCCCAAAGGGTCACTTGAGGAAGTTATTGGCACCCAGGGCCAATTGGGCAAATGTCTAGCCTATATAACCCTCTAAATCTCTCTCTCCCTCACTCACACAGCAATTTCCAGCAGCTGAGAGAGAGAGGAGAGAGAGAGAGAGAGTGTGTGTGTGTGTGAGAGAGAGAGAGGAGGTTGTGAGAGGGAGAGAAGCTAGGAAATTAGAATTTTCACACTCCTACCTCCATCATTCGCCGGAAACCACGGTCCTACCACCATAGAGACGAGGTGTAGGCTGATCTAAGGTAATAAATTCGAGCTCTCCTTCATTCTTCTTAGATAGGGCCGAATGCATGTGTCCTGACATGCAATCCCTTGGCACAGGGCCCCGACAAGTCAAACTTGCGGACCCGGCACCGCTAGAGCAATTACAAGAACTTCCAATCGACGATATGTGCGGACCATCACTTGTAGGTGGCCGATTATCGTGCTTAACGTAAATCATAATGATTTTGTGTGAAGGATATGTGTGCATGTTGCTAAATTTTATGTATTGTTTGGTTTAAGACCCATGCGTAGAATTTCCCTAAAATTGGGATAGGGATTTAGGTCCCGAGGTTCACTGATATGTAGATTGTTGAATTATTGGTCAATTTAGGGAATTGCAAGTGAAATTCCCCAATGTGTTGATTTTGTAGGTTGAATTTCGTCACATGCAAATTGGTAGATGAAAATTGGGTGTATTGCTGTCCACTTTGTTGAATTGCTGAATTGTGTTGAACCTGACTTCCCCAATGCTACTGATTTTGTAAGTTAAGATGTTGGCACATGCAATTGAATGGTGTAAGTTGGATGTATGGTTGTCCACTTTGTTGAATTGTTGAAATATGATAAACATGATCTCCACTGTTACTGATTTTGTGTGTTGGACTTTGTCACATGCAGTTGATGTGTGGGAATTGAGTGTATCGTTGTCCATATTGTTGAAATTCTGAAATATACTAATCTCTAGTTGAAATTGTCCTTGAAATTATTGCATGTATACTTTACACTTGCGCACATGCCCCCTTTGCAGATCGGTCAGCCAATCAGAATCTTTTAGGCAACCTTTCCGTTAGGTTGGTCCATGGGCAAGTTTGGCCCGACTAGCCAAACCGCGAGTTACCGGCCGTAGTTGGACTACATGAGACGTTGTTTTCAGGTCGTGCAATCCGTGGTTCATCTCGTGGGGACAGATTGGTCCACTAGTTGGCCATCCTTGTACGTTAACCATGTTTGTACACGCCTGTTGGAATCTGAGGCACCCTGTAACCCTTACTCCCACTGATAACCATAAATTGTGGCCCACAAGACTTATGAGTCGGGGATGGTGGTATGAGACACTATGCCTGAGCTATCGGCCTACACTGGGGTGACGAGCCTCCCAGTAGTGAACACCAATGAGCACCAAAGACTTGTGAGCTGGGGATGGTGGTATGGGACACTATGCCCGAGCTGTCGGCCTATGTTGGGGTGACGACGTCCCCATAGTGACCGCGAGCAGGATTCTAATATCCTAACAGTTTTCGTATGAGCTTAAGAGCTATAGGAATGATGAACCCACAAGGGCTAAGGATCGCGAGAGTCGCATGACCACGACCATTAGAGTCGTGCGATCGGATTAGGGAAACGATTTGTTGGGTATCTCGGTTTCCCCAACCTACTGGATGAATAAACTTAACTAATCAACTCAGCTAACATGTGCATTACATGTATTGGTTACTTTTACGATTTGGCAGTCGTGGTCGCTTGTGGGAGTGTTAGTTCGCGAACATTAAATGGTGTCGCAAGAGGGAGTGTTGTGGTGAGATGCATGCATCATATCATTAAACCATGCATTGCATTAACCAGAGTATCTAGAGTTCTGTGAATGTATATTTTTCACTAAATTTACTCTTGTGTATAATAATTTGTGTAACTTATTATTAATGGTACCACTGAGTTAGCTACTCACTCCCACTCTGGGACGGTGTTTTAAAATACTAACCAGAACTTGTCATAGATGCAGAGACGACGGAGCTGAATACGCTGGGGGACGCCAGCATGGATGATGAGGAGCGAGCGTATTTCCGGACTTCCGACGGATCCTTCTAGTCTGAGTTCGGACGATCGCGGGGTATGGGCCATGGCCCTAGTCACTTTGGGACATATGTATGGGTGGGACTAGTTTTCAGTTTGGATATTTTTGGAATTGTGATTTAGATATTTTTATATTTAGTGGCACTTGATACTGCTTTATGACTTACTTATGCTTCATGCCTTGCTAAACTATCCATTGCTTATAAGATCATTCAAATGTAATTAAAATCTGAAGCCCATTAGGGCACACGTGGCACCCGAGAATTCAGGAGCCAAGTTCCTACTCGACCCCTGAAATTCGGGGCATTACACCTTAAGTAGAGAGTTTTTGAAAAAATTCTTTACCGAGCACAAAACAAATGCACTTAAATAGGAAATCATGTTGTTTTCCCAAAAGGGGAATGAACTATTTTTCAAGCTTGGGAGCACTTCAAAGACCTTCTACTCACTTGTCCACATCATGGTTATGAACCATCGCACGTGATTGATGCGTTCCGAAAGGGGCTCACCATGGATACCCGTCAGTTCATAGAAATGATGTGGTGTGGAACCTTTCTTAACAAAGATCATAATGAGGCTTGGGATTTTCTAAACATGTTAGCAGAGAATATGCAGACATAGGATGTCTCTGCTAAACCAGACCAAACTAGACCCATTCCTAGAGAGAAAGCGGGGATGTATGTCCTAAGAGAGGAAGACGAGTTTAATGCAAAATTCGCTGCATTGGCTAGAAAGGTCGAAGCCTTGGAAATTAGGAAGGTTGATATGGTTAAAGAAAACACTTCCTTAGGTAATTTTTGTAGCATTTGTAGTGGTGCATACCATGACACAAAGGATTGTCTAATAATCCTAGTTGTACAAAATATCACGCATGAGCATGAGCAAGTAAATGCTATAAATAACTACCAAAGGTAGTTATGCAACCAATGGGAAACACGTACAATCCAAATTCGCGTAACCATCCTAATCTTAGTTGGAGGAATGGACCACAAATTAATGTGCCCAATGCATTTCAAATGCCTACACAAAATAACTTCTTTGGGGCATCTAACAATGCATCATATGTGCCCCCACCAAAGCAATCATCTGTGGAGGATACATTGACCGCATTCATGAACTCTTAAGCTCAAATGAATCAGCCTTTAATCCAATCAAATCAGGAATTAAAAACGGTCGTGGCCAGGATTGAGACTCAACTAAATGCTAGGAAAAAATGTACCATCTGTCATGCCCCAAACTCAGAAACATAGCAACCCAAATACCATATGCCACAGATGTAATGCAATATGAGGTGCGAATGAAATGACCAAGCTGGAGTGTGAAGTCGGGATGATAGTACATAGTATCACAGGCTATGGGATCCACCACAAGGGACTTCTATCCAAACCAGTTTCATACCTAAATTTGGATAGATAAACCCAATGTGGTAAACTCTTGATCTTAAGTTAGTCGCGCGCCACAATCGAAATCCTGGCCATTATGAAGGTACACATATCAATTAGTTGCGAACCACCAGCCCGAGTGGATAGTGAATGAATGAATGGATGAGTAAAATGCTGAGTATGCAACTCCTACTCAATAAGTCTATATATCAGTATTGTACATCTCTAGGATCATCACCAAGGTCTAGTACACTCTACATGCGATCGCCGCCCACTGGACGCGCAACCATGCAAGTGAAAGAGACCTCACTATCTGCTTGGCCAATAATCAGTCAATATATACCTGACACGTCGATAGCGGACCCATTTACGAGCTGGTTAAACTCAGCCTAGCTATGCCCCCTATGCCACACCCCCTTCCAACTGACCATGACACAGTGGGAGACGCGGCTTACTGGTATTCGGCACTCGGGCGCTCATGTATCCACTCGGTCTAGACGTTGGAGCGTCTCTTGGCCATATAGGTTTAGGGACTTTCACCTAGGGACATATACGGCACCCCATGTAGAAAAAAATTTCTAGTGTCCTATCTGGCCATCCATGATATGCCTGTGGAGGTCACAGCCCTGATGTCACTAGGGCGTATAGTAGTCACATCACAAAATGCAAGATGCATGATTCACACAGTCCAATCATGCATCACTCCTGTGCATGTCGTGCGCTCATGTAGGATGACTCCGCCCATCAGGGAGTCCCATAAACAACCTGCCCTATGGCATATGCAATGATCAACCACATCTCATAACATGCAGATGATGCGTATGGGCATGTATTATGATGCTATGTTGTCACATACTCATAATCGGTAATGATAATCGGCATCGATATCCGACCTCAATCTGCCTCGACAATCGGCCTCGATATTCAGCCATGACAATCGGCCCGATAATCGACCTCGATAATCGGCCTCGACATTCAGCCTCAATATTCGGCCACGACAATCGGCTTCGACAATTGGCCTCGATATCCAGCCTCGACAATCGGCCTAAGGGAAGGTCACAATGTGTACATTTAACCATTATTGCCCATCAATGTGAACATTTAACCAACATTGCTCCCTAGGAGTGGCCAACATAGAGCCAAACGTATAGTGGGCCATGGCCTCACACAAGGGCCTAATACACATCACTATGGGCCTCACTCATGGGCCACAAACACATCGTAATGGGCCTTATCAAATGGGTCGCATATACATCACATTTCGGACTGATATCTGGTCCTCAAACACATCACAATTGGCCTCTTACCTGGGCCTCAAATACATCTCAATGGGCCTCTTACCTGGGCCTCAAATACATCTTAATGGGCCTCATCCAATGGGGCTTAAATACATCTCAATGGGCCGCATCACCTGGGCCATAAATACATCACATTAGGCTTCATCATCTGGGCCTCATATACAACGCATCAAGCCTCACTCACGAGCCGTATATACATCACAATGGGCCTCGGCACATGGGCCATAAATACATCACATCAGGCCTCACTCATGGGCCGTATATACATCACAATAGGCCTCGGCACAGGGGTCATAAATACATCATATAGGGCCTCGCTCACGGGCCTCATATGCATCACAATGGGCCTCCGCACATGGGCCATAAATACATCTCAATGGGCCTCACTCATGGGCCGCATATACATCACGATGGGCCTCAACATATATCATATTGGGCTTAATAGGGCAGCCCATGATTTAGTAAAATGGATGGGCAACATGCATAACATATACATCAAGGTGGGCCTTACACGTCCAGCCAACAGATGGACGGCGTGGCACAAAACACATACATCAAGGTGGGACCACTCGTGTGGTCCACCAGAGTTTTGAATCAAACTGACATTTGTATCACCTCACCGTCTAGGCCTACTTGACAGTGAGGATGCAATGCTCATGAGGTGGATCCCGCGGACGGGCCGTGTTGATAAAACACTTACATTAACCGAGGGCCCACCATCCCATCTGGATGGTGTGGATGGATATAAAACACATGTATCATGGCAGGCCACACCGTCCCACGCTTGGACAGTGTGGATATATAACATATCAAGGTGGGACCCACCGTTCATGGGCTGGACGGTGGATGCAACACACACACACACACACACACACACACACACACACACACATATATATATATGGTGGGTTCTACACCCCAGGATAGATGGGATATAACACATATATCATGCAGGGACCCATAGAGCTTATTGGCATCAATGCAGAAGCAGCTGCATGCAGCGTGGGACTCACCGTTCGTACCAATGGACGGTGTGGATATAAGGTGGGTCCACACGTGTGACCCACCATAACGTTTATCTTCCATACCATCTGTTCATAAGGTCACAAGACCTAAATTAAGATGAAAAACAAATTTCATATAAATCCAAAACTTCTGTGACCCAAAAGGGTTTCTATGGTAGACATTCAATCCCCTGTTGTTTGGTGGTGTGAACCACCTGAGTGCTATGAATGGCTGATTTTTGGGATGTCCCAATAATTAAAGGGGACCCATCAAATGGACGGTGTCGATGTTCAACACGCATCAAGGTGGGCCTGTGGTGGGGGCCCACTGACCCTACGTCCAAACCAAGCAGCGGACACTGGCAGTAACAGCATCTACTTTTAGTTTTTTTTGAAGTATTTCATAGGTGGGGCCCACATCAGGAAAATCCACACCGACTATTGGTCTCCCCGGCTCGTAACAGGTCTAATGAGTCCAATATACAATATTTTTCGGTGTATAGAAACATCACAGCAGGCCTTAACAGTTTAAATCACCTAAAACCACTGTTTTCTACATTATGGCCCGCCATAGATTCGAATTGGCTTCATTTTTCAGCTCAACGCCTAAAATGAGCTGGGAAAAAGGGTGGACGGTGTGGATCAGATACATACATCAAAGTAGAGTCCATGTGTGTGTGGACAGTGTGAAAGTATAAAATATATACATCACGTTAGCTCCCTGGATGTACAGTGTACATTAAAAACATATATCACAAGAGGCTTCCACCATCTGGACAGCAAGATGGAGACGGTGTTAGTAAAACACATGCACCATGGGTGGGTCCACAAGTGTGGCCCACCTCAGTTCTAATAAGCTGATATTTGTATTTTCCTTTCATCCAGGTTACTGGATGGTGCCAGCAGCGCTGGACCGTCCAGCCACTTGCTAGGCATTGATAAGGTGGGCCCCATGGGTAGCCAGCATGGATATAGAATACATTCTTCATGGTAGGGTGTATCAGGGTGGGCCACATACATATCATCATCAATCGTAAGAAGAAGACAGAGAGGGAGAGAGAGATCGGCGTAGTTGAAGGACCCCACCACTGTGGGCCCCTCTTTAGATCACAACACATACATCAAAGTGGGTCCCATCAGAAGTGGGCCCTAAGTCAAAATCACGATCTAGAGCTACGAACACCTACCGATTTCGCTTCTTCTAGGCTCCATGGACTCCTTAGCTCCTAGGTTTTCTCTTTGATGGTGAAAGATGAAGATTGAAGGGTAGAGATGGAAGATCTTAGGGTAGGAAGGTGGGCCACACTCTAAGCTCTCACATGGGAAGCTTGGACGTTAGCTCTCTCTCTTGGTGCTTGGGAGAATAGGTGGAGAATGAGAGAGAGAGAGGGGATGTAAGGAGAGAAGGATGGGTTGTTGTAAGGAATGTTGACTTAGGGGATGGGAGAGAGAGGGGTGTCATGCTTTGTTGGTAAGAAAGGCATGAGTGATGTACTTGATTAATTAATGGGATATTTGGTAGGGATTCTCTCGAAATTCGCAACGCCGGCGTTTTCCTCGAAGTAAACATGGGCCCACAACTCCTAGCCTGGGTATCGCATCAACGCGCGAGACTCGGCGTTGGAATCGCGTCGACGGTGTTGTTGCTAGGGTATAAGTTTCGGGTCGAATCAATTCAGATATATGAGATGTGACTTAGGGTCACGCGTAAACGCCGATTACAGGTCGCGTGTCGCCAAAATTCGATTGGGAGGACCGCGGGAGTTTAAGGAACGGTACGGTCTAGGATACGGGTCTTACACCATTCCTTCTCAACCTGTGCCAAACCCTAGAAATACACATTTCATTGGAGACTCAAATCTAAGCGAGCTACGTCATGAACAAGCTAAGGCTATCATTACCTTGAGAAGTGGAAAAGAGGTCGATAACAAGATAATGCAACTGGCAGAAATATCAGAGGATAAGCCACCAGCTCTTGAGAATGACGAACCGGTTATGGTTCAAGAGCCACAAAAACAAAAGGATAAAGAGACTAAGTCACATGAGCCTCCAGTTCTGATCCCATCTAGACTTTGGAACCTGACTGTCCCCATGAAATATCAAGAGGTGTTGGATGTGCTCCAAAAGGTTACTGTCAATATTCCATTGCTTGATGTCATTTGACAAATTCCATCATATACTAAATATCTCAAGGACTTGTGCATTGTAAAGAGGAAATTAAATGTGCACAAAAAGCCCTTCTTTATTAAGAAAGTGAGCGCTATCATTCAACAAAGGGTCGTACCCAAATACAAAGACCTGGGAAGTCTAACTATTCCTTGTATTATTAAGAATTTCCAAATTGAGCATGCTTTGCTGGATTTGGGTGCAAGTGTCAACTTAGTACCTTATTCGGTTTACCCACAAATGGGGTTAGGCGAGCTTAAACCAATCACGATTAAACTCTAACTCGCTGACCACTCCATTAAGGTACTAAGGGGAATTTTAAAGGACGTGCTACTCTAAGTGAAAAATTTTACTTCCTCGTGGATTTTATTGTACTAGACACTAAACCATATATAAATGCTAGTGCTCAAGTTCCCATCATTTTAGGCCACCCATTCCTAGCAACTTCAAATGCAATCATAAATTGCAGGAATGGAATGATGAACTTGTCTTTTGGTAACATGACTATAGAGCTAAATATTTTCAATCTATGTAAGCAGCCCATTAACAATAATGAGATCCATGAGCTGAATTTCATGGACTGTTTGATAGAAGAAGAGGAATTGGAATCTAGTCTTATTAAGGAATTGATTTAAGTCTTTGGGGACTTAAAAAATTCTGATTTAGAAAAAGTGCTTACTGAAATTTGAGATGATAATAAGAGCACTACCACCTAGGACATTGGTATATACCAATAGAGACGCGCACTCAAATCCTATCTATCGAGGACTCGTCTCATCTGTCATCACCAACCAATGTTTCAATTCTTGACTTAAAACCACTACCAAATGAGCTTAAGTATGTATACTTAAGTGAAAATAAAACTTATCCTGTGGTGATCTCTTCATTTTCAGACAAGGATCAAGAGATTAAATTGTTGAATATTCTAAGGGACCACAAAGGAGCCTTAGGCTGGACTATTTCTTACATCAAGTGTATAAGCCCTTCCATATGCACCCATCGGATCCACCTCGATGAGGACACCAAACCAATTAGACAACCTCAAAGGTGCCTTAATCCAAACATGATGGAAGTTGTAAAAAATGAGGTGATCAAATTGTTGGATGTGGGAATCATCTACCCAATATCCGATAGTGTTTGGGTGAGTCCAACTCAAGTAGTCTCAAAGAAATATGGAATAACTATCGTGCAAAATTCTAATATTAAACTCATACCAATACGTGTCACCACAGGTTTACGTGTTTGCATTGACTATAGAAAATTGAACTAAGTCAGAAAAAAGGACCATTTCCCTCTACCATTCATTGATCAAGTTTTAGAGAGGGTAGCAGGTCACTCCTTATATAGTTTTCTTGATGGATATTCTAGATATAACCAAATAGAGATAGCCTTGGAAGACTAAGAGAAAACCATGTTCGCTTGTCCATTCGGCACGTTTGCTTTCAAACGGATGCCATTTGGATTGTGTAACGCCCCAACAACTTTTCAACGATGTATGTTAAGTATTTTTTGAAAAAATGGTTGGGAAGTTTCTTGAGGTTTTCATGGATAACTTTTCTGTATATGGGAGTAGTTTTGAGGAATGCCTCACCACTTATCTCATCTTAGCTAGGTGTGAAGAGAAGCACCTTGTCTTAAATTGGGAGAAATGTCATTTCATAGTTCAAAAGGGAATTGTTTTGGGTCATGTTATCTCCAAAAATAGAATCGAGGTAGATCGCTCAAAACTGGACATTATAGCTAATCTACCTATCCCTCGAACTGTTAGATATATTAGATCACTTCTAGGGCATGTTGGTTTTTATAAAAGATTCATCAAGGACTTTAGTATCATTACTAGACCCTTGACTAGTCTTCTTCAAAAGGATGTTCCATTTAAGTAGACAGATGAGTTTGCAAGTGCTTTTAACAAAATTAAATCATCCCTTACCACTGCACCTATCATGCGTCCACCAGATTGGACACTTCCTTTTGAATTAGTGTGCGATGCAAGTGATTATACCATAGGGGTTGTTTTGGGCCAAAGGAAAGATAAACAGCCCTACGTTATTCACTATGCGAATAGAACTCTAAACTCGACCCAAGTGAACTACTCGACAACTGAAAAGGAGTTACTTGCAGTTGTTTTTGCTTTGGATAAGTTTAGGTCGTACTTGTTGGGATCCAAAGTGGTCATTTTCATGGACCACTCGGCACTGAAATATTTGCTATCTAAGAAGGATGTACAGCCGAGACTTTTAAGATGGATCCTCCCACTCCAAGAATTTGACTTAGAGATAAAAGATATAAAAAAAAGAGTAGAAAACGTAGTAGCCGATCACCTTTCCAAATTGGTGTTAGATGATTCCACTGAGGAGATACATATCCAGGACACTTTTCCTGATGAACAATTATTTGCGATCTCCAAATTGCCTTGGTATGCGGATATAGTGAACTATCTTGTAACGGGAAAAATGTCATATCATTGGAAATCACAAGATAGGAAGCATTTTGAAACCGAGGTTGGGAACTTCTTCTGGGATGACCCGTATTTATATAAATATGGGACTGATCAGATTTTTAGATGTTGTGTCCCAGAGTATGATGTTCAGAGTGTTATTTTCTTTTACCACATGGAAGCATGTGGTGACCATTTTTCTATTAAGAAAACCACTGCAAAAATTCTACAGTGTGATTTTTACTAGCTCACCATGTTTAAAGACACCCATGCTTTTTGTGTTGCTTGTGATAGATATCAAAGGTTGGAAGAGTGTCCCGACGTAACATGATACCTTTATCTCCAATTTTACCATTGGAGAATTTTTATTGTTGGGGTATTGATTTTATGGGCCTATTTCCATCTTCTTTTGGATTTCTTTATATATTAGTTGGTGTGGACTATATTTTAAAGTGAATTGAGATAGTTCCAAGTAGGACCAATGACAACAAAGTGGTCATACAATTCCTCAAGGAAAATATTTTTTCTAGATTTAGAACTCCAAAGGCCATCATTAGTGATGGCAAGTCTCACTTTTGTAATAGGATGTTTGGGGCTTCGATGAAGAAATATAACATCAAGTATAAAGTGAGCACCCCATACCACCCACAAACGAGTGGGCAAGTTGAGATTTCTAATCGGGAAATTAAACACATTTTGGAGAAAACTGTAAGGCCAGATAAGAAGGATTAGTCCCTCAGACTATTCGACGCTTTATGGGCTTATAGGGCTGCTTATAAGACCTCCATTGGAATGTCCTCATACATATTGGTGTATGGGAAGGCTTGCCACTTGCCTGTGGAATTAGAACATAGAGCCTACTGGGCAATAAAGAAATTAAACTTTGATATGGACCAAGCAAGTGGACAAAGGAAATTAGAGTTGAATGAATTAGAGGAGTTGAGGAGAGACTCCTATGAAAATTCCAAAAATCTACAAAGAGAGGACCAAAGCTTTCCATAACAGAAATATTTTGAGGAAAATTTTTGAACCTCAGCAAAATGTCTTATTGTACAATTCTCGTCTCCAGTTCTTTCCGGGAAAGTTAAGATTAAGATGAACAGGCTCCTTCATTGTGAAGAATGTTTATACTCAAGGGGTTGTTGAAATTGAGAATCCACGTAATGGTAATGTGTACAAGGTTAATGGTCAGAGATTGAAACCATATGTGAAAAACTTTTATTTGGGAGAGAAGTTCGTCCCTCTTCATGAGCCAGAATATTCAGATTAATGCTCCTAATCTGACGGAGCATTTATGTAGGATTTGTATCAATTCAAATTTTTTTAGTGTCACTTAACAGGTGAGTTCTTCATGGTAGTACTATCCACCCTTTCTTTTATTTTATTGTTCTCTGCATTACATGTATCATTACATTAGAGACAACGTAGATTTTAGGTTGGGGGGTGTGGATAGTCATCTATGTGAGTTGAGTTTTTTTTTTTTTTTTAGGTTTTCTTTTTTTAGGTTTATGGGAAATTTATGGGAAATTTTTTTTTCAATTTTTTTTTTCAAGAATGTAAACATGATATTATGTGAATTCCAACGGCAAAGTTAATATTTATTCTAGGTTGATAGTAGTCAAAATTCTGATAACTGAAAATTACAGACTTGAGTTCGATTATCTAATCACTAGTTTAAAGTAAGTTGTAATTTGATGTACTGAATTCACAATACACCCTAGCTAACTAAGTGAGGAATAAGATAGGTGAACTAGAATAAAATTTTAATTCAAACAAGGTTGAATAAACTGGTACCATTGATATATGCTTAAAAGAGAGAATATTGAAGAAGAAAAAAGTGATGGAAAAAGAAAAATATTATAGAGCATGAATACAATAAACATAACAATCGTGTCAATAATCCGGAGTAAAGATACCTAAGTATTCATTACTGTTACCATTACAAGTACGATACCTTAGGTTATGAAGCAAACCCGATGAGAATCTTCATCTAAGGGTGGTCTATAATAATGAGGATATGATGATAAAAGAAGAAAGGGCATGAAGGAAATGAGATAACTAGAGATTTCATATTCTTGGGATGACTGAAAGGAGTTAGGATAGGGAACATGCATATTTCTTAAAGTTAGACTAGTGTCACCGAGCACCTAAGTATATTGGATCATAACTATTCTAAATTTTGATTAGGTCTCTGAACTCAAGGATATAATGGATTAAGAAATTGAGAGTCCAACTAACTTCAGACTTAGGGTAAGTATTGTTTCATTTTGTAATTCATATGATGAATGTAGGCATAATTGTATAAATTTCCGAGTGTTAAACTATTTTTCATATTTTCAATGTTTGTGGGTAACATTTCTAGAAACCCTCACGAGACTATAACTCATCCACTAAGGGAAACCTAGGGGTTTAAAGGCTTGATGCTGTGCTAAATGCAATCGAGATTACATGCGAAAGTGGTGTAGTTAGAATTTTTATTTTCGTTTTAATTTTGTTTCTAGAATTAGTTTTTATTCTTAATTTTATTTTTCTTCGCTTATTTTGATTAGTATTAGCAAAATGCTGGTTGGGGGTGTGTTGAGACTCAAATGTTGCATAATTTTCTCCATTTATATCTTGATTTTATGAACATGAATCAGCTTAATGTTTAATTTTACGCACGTTTGTGTTGCAAGGTGAATTTAAGAGCTTGGATTGAAAATGGTACTAAAAGCATGAATTTGATGCTTAAGAATCACCAAGGCAAGGGATAAATCTTAAGAGACCAAGATTGAAGAATTCACATGCCAAAGATCCAAGAAAATCAAGTGAGGAATGAAGAGAATTAAAGATTTGAAGTGAAGAATCCTGAAATCGTCCTAAAAAGGGATATTCTAAAACTCTAAAGTCTATTTTGAGAAACTACGCAGAGTGAAGTCTATTTTAGTAAAATAGGTAAATTTGAGGCGATTTCTAAAGTTTTCCAACTATGTGTAAAAGTTGGAGTTCCCCACTTATAAATAGGGCTTCCCAGGACATTCTTAAACATCATTCAAGGCATCCCAAAGCAAGATCTAGGGTTTTTAGAGAGTTTTATAGTTTTAATTTATTTTTCTTTACAAGTTTTTAGATATTTATTCTTTCTTGTTGCTTTCTTTCTCTATTCTAGTTTTGTTTTTCTAGTTTTCTCTAGCCCAAGTTAGAAGAGAAGCACATGGGTTTAATAATTCTTTAAGTTTTGATGATTGATTATTTTTAATGATGAGATGAATGGTGTATGCATGTTATCAATTGTTTAGGTTTAATTTTTGATCCTCATGTAAGATCCATATGTTTCCATCATATGAGATCCACATTGATGGATAGGCTTATCCTGAATCAATTAGATTTCCTAAATAAGAGAGGTTCTCAACCTGTTATATTTTTTTTATATTCATTATCTTATAAATATGAATTCTTAAAATCACTGGCGCTTGAGAATATATATCAATGGTGCAAATACATGATTTTCTAATCTTTTATATCATTTATTTAAAATGTTTAAATTATTTCATTTTCTAATTAGGCCAACCGTAGTGATCGAATCCTAGTTGTGTTATTCAAGTCATCGTGATTTTAGAACATTAACCTATACGTGGAACTTTAAAGCTTAGGTGTTGTTTTAATTAAGTTGAATTACATCCATTCAAAACTCTCAAAATCAAATCATCAATTTAGTTTTTATTACTTAGTTTGTTTTGCATTTGATTTTCTCTTTCTCACAATTCATCTCCCTGTGGGATCGACCATGTATTCACGAGATATTACTTACGAACCACTGCACTTGAAGGCAAGCAATCAATGTATTATCAATTCTTCGTCAAGTCCAGGCATGTCTTCATAGGAGAATGCAAAGTTGAATAATCTTGGTTTTAAGAATTCCATCATCCTCTGCTTGTATTCCTGGGGCAAAGATCTACCGATGTGCTCTTCTCTAAGGAATTCTAGTGATCCCAAGTTTACAACTTCGAAATCATCTGCAACGACATTGGCTTTTGCTTTGAACTTTTTAAAGGAATCCTCTAGTTCAAGAGTTGGGTCATCATTTCCTTCATCTTGGGCTTCATCCAAACCCATGAGTTTGAAGTCTAACTCTAGATCGAAATCATATGAGTCGACCTTGAACTTTGGCGCTGTGACTAGTGTATTTGGCACATTGCTGTTTGAAAATTTTTCTGTTGTTTTTAGTTTTTGAAGAGTTTCTGGTTTTCTGGGATTTTGACAAATATCTAATTTTTTGGGTTTTCTGAAATATCTATTATTTTTTTAATTTTGGGGGGTTTTTTTATTTTTTTTAATTCCAAGGGATCTCGAACAGGATGGTGTTGCAAACCATGACTGATCCTGACCTGGTTCGGGATGCCAATTGCTTTTTACATTGGCATTTTTTTTAGATTGGTACCCTTAGATGGCTTACCGGCCAATTCGACTGTCAAGGGAATGGCTGATCATTTTGTTCCTTCCCCCTCTTGATCCTGTTGGCTTGACCCAGCTGTACAGACGGGTCATTTGACCCAATGACCTTGATGTCTGCTGGACTGGGTTCAGAATTCGTGTCTGACCCACTTTCTTCACTCAGAAGTTGGAGTTCTTCTGTCTCTTCCAATCCACATTCATGTGGGATCTTGACGTCTATCCAGTAAAGGGAAGGCCACTTCCCTTTTTTGATCTAATGGATGGGTTATTTTTGCCCCTTGTTGCTCTGAGTAGTTGATGGGAGGTTTTCTCCATGGATGATGATGGGGATAGGTGACTCCCCGTCCTTGTCTGTTTGTCCTGTAGAGGGCATCTCTTGCCCTTGGTTGTGGTGTTTTGCGGGTGATCCCGTTTTCATGCCCTAACTTTATCTGATGGTTCGGGTGGTTTTGCCCCTTACATTGGATGCCCTTTTGGGGTCCTGACGATCTTATCCCATCGTATTGGTGGCCAATGGATTCTTGGCTGTGATTTTCGGATAGATTCAGCCCTCGGAATTGTTCTTCAAGGGTAGACACCCTATCCCCACAAACCATCCGGATTTGACAAACCGGATGGGTGTGCATTTGAATGGTTGTCTCTTCTTGGGCCTTGCGGCTTGCTCTTCTAGCGAGGGTCGATACCCCAGTCCCTGTCTTCGTTCATTTGTCACGACTTGTCTCATTATCGTACCTTTTTCATAGAATTCGATACGATAGTTAAGGATTTGACGTTCAATAGGAGGGATGACATATTCTGGTGCGAGTGGGTGGGGGTTGGTGATGGAATTCACAATTTCAAACTCGAAACTGTGATACGGTATGTCACCCTCTGCATGCTGAATATCGATTACCGGGATATTAGGTTCTGGGGCAACAATTGTTGCTGGCTAAATGATCTCAGGTTCGACTAGTATAAAGATGATTCTATTTCCGAAAGAAAATTTAACCTTTGGTGGAGAGTTGATGGGATGGCCCCGACGGCATAGAGCTAAGGTCGTCCTAGCAAGAGGTTAAACGAGGTAGATATATATGAACCTGGAAAGTGACAATAGACATCTGGTCCAATTTGTATCTCTATGTCTATTTCTGCCTCTACTTGCCTTTGGGAATTATCAAAGGATCTAACACTCATGTCAATGGGCCTGAAGGAGGATGGTTAGATCCCAAGACAGTCAACAGTCCTCATGGGACAAACATTCAAGCTCGACCCATTATCAATAAGGACCAGGGGGACCTTGAGATCCCTGTAACGAACAACTATGTTAAGCGAGCGTCCATGTTTGCGGCCTTCTAGTGGCAACTCGTTGATAGTAAATGTGATCGCCTGTGGTGCGAGGAGCTACCCTATCATGTGCACAATCCTTTCAGGTGGTATGTCTATAGAGATGTGTACATCGTTGAAGGTCTTCACAAATATTTCTCAGTGTGACCTTGACGTACACAACAATTTTCAAATGGAGATTTGTGCAGGAATGGTTTTAAGCTGAGCCACTAAATCGTAGGCGACTTCAATCTTATTGGTCATTCCTGATAAAGTTCCTCGGGCTTCCTTTCGATTCTGATTGTCTCTCCGGAAGCACCTCCCATTGGGATTCATGTTGCCGACCTCGGCGCACTCGGGGTAATGCCATGAACTGCTTTTATGTCATAGGGAGGAATTGATCTTCCTTCCAGGAATACTTAATCTTGAGACAGAGGTGGAGTTGCTGATTTTGGTATGTTTTGTGGTGGACAAGGTGTCTTTCCTTAGAACACAACCAAATCTTCTTAGGGTTTTAGTTATTCCATGACAGGACCCTCCTCCCCTCTTTGGGGTGCGTTTTGTGTGGGAGAAGTCCTTCTGGCATGTGCTAATTGATAGGATAAGAAGAGAAAACCAAGAGATTGTTCCTAGGCTAGAGGTGCCCCTTGTAAGACCGATGGAGCAAGATTTGGGAGTCCTCCTTACAAGATGAGAGGTTTAGAGTTTGACATGTTTGAGTTTTGAGATGTAGAATTTGATGTTGGGGGTACCCTTTAGAGGATGAGAGGCTCTGCTACTAGTGCTGCTTCCAGAAATATATGTAGTTCAGGTGAGAGTGTCTGTCGGTACCCCCATGACCAATTTGTTGGGTTAGACATGATCGCATGTATGGATTAATGAGGAAATGAGTACGAAGGACGTCCTTCCTTGATGCTGTTGATGGTAAAGATGCCTGATGAGCTAGGCCCTGCTTGATGTGATGGTAAGGAATTTTGGAGAATGTTGGCCTAAGCTGTGGTATTGGTCTAAGGGGTGATCCTGATCTTTTAGCTTTCAATCAAGTCTTGGACCGCGCGTTTCAAGGCGAAGCAGCAGTCCATAGGATGGCCTCGAGATTGGTGATATGCAAAGTACTCATTTTCATTGTAGCTGGGCGGTAAAGGGTTTGGTGGAGGCCAAGTTTGGAGTGGTGTGAGAAGTTATTTTTGCACTAACATTGTCATGATCTGGCTATATGTTTGTGCTAATGGAGTGAACTTCCTGGCCAACATTGCTTAATTTTTTTGGTATGAGTATTGTATATTCCCCTTGGCTGTTGCTGCTGCTGTTGGGGCAGCTGTGACTGATATCCCTGTTGGGTTTGTTGTGGATGGTATTGTTGGTTTTGATGTTGCTCTTGTTGAGGAGCATATTGATTGTCTTGAGTGGCTGCCACGATCTTATTCACTTCTATGGTACGTTGTATGGGAGCAATGCCATTTCCATTCACATACCCGATGGGTTTCCCCTCAATTTTGTTTCTCTTGATTGAAGAGGTCTGATGTGGCCATGGGGAGATGGTTTCAGCTCTTATCCCAGCCTCTACCTATTCTCCAGCCCGGATAAGTTGGGAGAAGTTTACGTAGGGTTACGAGATCAGGTATCCGGAGATATTAGGATTCGCCAAATGGACGATCATGGAAATTCGTTCCTCATCATTGATGGGGTTGCTCATTCTGGTGGCCATGGCCCGCCAACGTCCCACATATGAGAACAATGATTCATTGATTTTTGCCTCAACGCAGCCAAGTCCGCTCTTCTTAGAGACATGTTCAGATTATAATAAAATCGGTCGATGAAGGCCTGGGAAAGTCGTTCCCAAGTTCGAATCTGATGGCTATCGAGTAACGTATACCAATCCAAAGCATCACTCTTGAGGGATTTCTGAAAGAGACGTATCAGTGCTCCATCATTCCCTACATTCGCATTGAGTTCCCCACAAAAAGTTTTAAATGTATGGTGGGGCACCCATTACCATCGTATCTTTTGAACTTCGGTACCTCGAAGTTTTGAGGTACCTTGGCATCTGGAAAGGGACATAAATCCCTAGATTTAGTGGATGGATGATCCACTCCTTGTTGTCTTTGTAGCTAATTTTGCATCAATTGGAGCTGTTCATGTAGTTCCTCGATTTCTGACCGGTTTGCTTGAGGGTATCTTGCCCCTTGCTGCATAGCTTGAGCTGCTTCTTTATCATAAGGGTCCATTTCATCGACCTTATGATTTCCATGGATTGGGGTTGTTGAAAAGAGGATGGACTCCCAGTTGCGGGAGGTAGTTGGAATTGAACTCCGCTCCCTTTTGGGGGAGGGTGTGATGTTTGGAAATGGCTCCCGCCTAGGGTATCTACCAGATCCTGATTGTGACTACCATTAGGAAGAGTATGTTGGACTCGAAATTGGCCCCCCTTCATGGGCATCCGCCAATTCTTGTCTGTGACTCCCATTAGGGGGAGCTTGTGTTGTGATCTGATTGGGATTTCTGTTTCCGGGGAGAAGTGCTGAAAAATGAACTAAAAGATGTGCTGGAATATGTGTGGAAAGGTTGTTCCCGTTTGTGGGGGGATGTTGATGATCTTGTGTTGATTCAGTAGGGAAAGATAAAATTGGATTTGTTGCTGGAGGAAGGGAGAAGGCAAGAGGAAGTTGTGAGATTGAACTATTTTGAGCACTAGGCTATGGTGCTTGCATGCTTGGTATGTTCTTGGTATCAAACGAAGTAGTAGTTCCTGCATTGCCTTGAGATTTTGAGTCATCTCGTTCATGGTTGCAGTAGCTGGCGAGTCCATGGGATGCGCTGGAGGTGCTGGTGTCGGTGCCAGTACTTCGGGAGCTGAAAAGGTTGTCGGTTCTTCTTCTTGGCCAGCCATTGTTGCGCAAGATCGGGTAATCATAGCCGGAGTTGATGCTTAAGCAAATGCAAGCCAAAGATCAATTTTTTTTATTTTATTTTATGAATGCAAATGTTTGAAGAATATCCCTTAAGATTGGATTACCACATGTTTTCGAGTCAAGTCTTAACTAGTAAGATCTAGCAAATCCCCAGTGGAGTCACCAGTCTGTGAACGCTGGGAAACCGGTGCCCACGTAGATTTCGCTAGTTTTGATGCTTCCCTTGGCAGTGATAGGGGTTATCGAATTGATTTGGATTGTTGATGTGAACTAAACTGGGAGTCGCCACTGGCCACTTATCTCGAAATCCCGTAGTCGGCTAGAACCTGCAAAATATATAAAGCTAGAGAATCTGAAGACTCTTTTGCTTTAGATTGACTCCTGATCTGTGGTTTGGAGATTCCGAGTAAGGGACCTCAATTACAAAGAGGGAAGGTGTTAGGCACCCTCTCTACTTGTACAAATGTATGGTCTCTATTTCATGTGGTAAAATATTCTTTAAGGGATGGGATGATAAATCAGATAGGACTAGGCAGACTCAGATTTCTGATGTGGCAAGGTCCGAAAAACCGACAAGTCACAGAGCATATATCCCAAGAGTGTCTAGAAGGGTTTTTAGATAGATGATGATGATGAATATGGACTAGGATACCATGAGTTTCTAATGTGACAGGATCCAGGGTTCTGGCAAGTCATAGAGCATACTTTCAGTGATAGTCTAAAGAAGCAAGGGGGTTGTGATTTGTAGGACTTTTGGCTTACACAGGCTTGGATGTTTCAGTATGCTACAGCTGGGAAGTTTAACTCAGACGAAGGTGAGTAAGTCAAGAGATGACTAAGGATGCTAGAAGGATAGAAGCTTGAAAACTTCTCACTCTCACTTGTTTGTTCTCTCTTTCTCTCACTCTCCTCTTCTTAGTAATTGATTGACAGTTATAGTTATTGTTGCTTTATTCTTGATTCCTCCCTTAAATGAAGAGAAATGAAGGCTATTTATAGCCTTTTGGGATGACACATTGGTAATTCTAAGGACTGTAGAGGGTGAATGATGATGTGGCGGCTTGTGATAGGTTGAGGAGAGGGCAATGCCACATGACACTCCCCTATTGGTCCTTAGGCTTTGGTAGAATGGTAAATAAGGTGAATTCTGGGAGTATTTTTATGGGAGAGTTGACTTTTGGGAGGGAGGAATAACTATGTGCTCAGAGGTTGCATTTGTCGAGAGAGGGTAGTAATCGGATTACCACCCGGCCACCATTGACTTTGGCTCTCTTCTCGTGGGCTTTGGTTTGGACTCCGGATATGGATTTTTAGATTTTTTGGGCTTTTGGGTTTTTTGGGTTTTTTAGGCTTTTTTAGGTGACCTAAGTGGAGGTTTGGGGTAGGATGTGAGGTTCTGGTTCTATTCCTAAGGATCATCCATGCCTTGTCAAGCTGTTAGTCTGGGTGGGGTGTCTACATATCCACGGTTATGAAGGATATCATAGACATGTAAGCTTCAAGGCATGAAGTGTCACAAATAATCTTTCTAGCAGCAAATCGAGCCGCGATGGGACTCGGAGGGAGAGAGGGATCGTTTGGAGGACCAGAAGGTCGAGTAGTTTGATGGATATTTTGACCTCTTTTTGGGGCACATATTTTGGTCTTAGTGTCAAACGATTCTCCTCGAGCATGCTTCTTCTTAGAACGACCTTCTCTTGGAGGTGTATAATCTTGGTTAGACATGGAAGAGAAAAGAGGTAGAAATTACAAAAATGGACGAAAAGGAGGAAGACAACGACTAAGAAATATGAGGAATGAAAGAATGTACCTAGAGAATACCATTATAACTGTCAAGTTTGGTAGCAAATCCTTCAGCCGAAGTCCAGGGAGAGCAAGGAAAAAGATTAGGGCGAAAATGAATTGTTTAAAGTCCGACTCTGATAAGCAACCCCACTCGATTTCGGTGTCACCGACAATTAGTTCGGTGCTACCGAAAGTCCCTCAGAAAGGATTTTTTTAATAAATTGTAAAAGATGTACAAGTATATATTTTGCATTTGAATTTGTACATTTAAAAAACACATCAAAATGGATAACATATATGTCCAAAATGTGATTATAACTTCAAGTATCAAAATTCAATATACATATATGTTCAAAAAGAAAATTTTGAGGCTATAATTTCTCAGATTTGACATTTAATGCAAATGGGCTACTTGGTTATATTTATATCGCAAGTATCCCAACAGATTTTTGGAGACTTCCAAATCTGTTGGCATCTAACGGTTTTGTTAATATATCGGCGAGTTGTTGCTCGGTAGGCACATGTTCTAGTATAATGATGTTCTCTTCGACAAGTTCACGAATGAAATGATGTCGAATGTCTATGTGCTTTGTGAGAGAATGTTGGACTGGATTTTTTGAAATATTGATGGCACTCGTATTGTCACAAAATAGTGTCATTATAGATTGTGTAATGCCATAATCCAGCAACATTTGCTTCATCCATAAAAGTTGTGCACAACAACTACCTACTGCAATGTATTCGGCTTCAGCAGTGGATAGTGAGGTTGAATTTTTCTTTTTGCTATGCCATGATACAAGACAGTTACCAATATAAAAACAACCTACACTAGTTGACTTACAGTCATCAATGTTCTCAGTCCAGTCGGCATTTGAATATTCCGCAATAATGGTAGATGTGTTAAAGGGGTACCATAAGTCGTAGTCAGTTGTCCCAGCCACAAACCATATAATCCTTTTCACCACGGATAGATGTGATTCTTTAGGTTCAACCTGAAATCTAGCGCATGCACCAATGCTAAATGAGATATTTGGCCCACTCGCGGTTAGGTAAAGTAAGCTGCCAATCATACTGCGATACAAGTGCTGATCTACACTCTTCCCATTGATATCTTTAGAAAGTTTAAGAGTGGTCCTAATGGGAGTATTATGAGTGCGGCTAGAGTCAAGTCCAAATCTCTTTATTAAATCTTTTGCATACTTGGACTAGCATATGAATGATTTTTAAGATGTACATGTGGTGAATGTTTGTAAATCTTTATGTACATGTGGTGAATGCTTGTAATAGATAGTTGCATTTCTATTACAACAAACAGAACCTATAAAACAAAATTTAACTTGCTTTGGTGGGACAATTCCAAATGCTCACCCTTTTTGTCATTATTTTGCAAAGAGACAAATCTATAGATATACGAATTAAGCACAAAAAATGAAAAGATCTATGAATCATGAATTTACCAAGAAGCATATACTAACAAGATGATAGAGTGCATATATCATTAAAAACATGGAGCATGCTTATTATGGTCATTTAAGGATATACCATTTGAAACATCAATGACCGATGATAGTCTAACAATAAACATATGATGCTTAAACTTAAGCAACTTTAAAGATAAACTATCAAAATGTAAATGAGGGTATAATCTTCGAATTTACCTATTACGCACAAAATGAGGCTAAGATCCTCTGATTTACTTATAAATCCATGAAATGGGGCTTAATTTTTCATATTTAACAATAAGCCCACATAAATCTCTATAGATCACCTATCCCTCTTCACCACTCACATGGGTGTGAATTTCCTAAGACCTGGATTAATTTTGAGAGAGATGTTTCTTTTCATAGATTCTATTGTCCTAGGTGCATCTCTATTAGGATATTTATATTCGGTAGGGGATATTCTTCTTTGTTTTTGACCCTTATAGATGTTGCCTCAACTAATGATTTTCCTAGTTGTCTCGGTTAAAAGGGAAACACGTTTCATCAACTCACTCATATGGATATTCATATTTGGAGGGGATGTGAACTTCTTTTCTGGTGATAGTCTAAAAGGACTCTTCTTAAAGTGTGTCATTTTCTCAGTTCGAGTAAATTTACCTATACGGTTCGGGACTGAGGTGAGTTGCCAATTTTTTTATTAAGGCATTCAAACCTCATGTGGTTTGTTTCTCCATAAGAATGACACATGTGAGATGATTTAAATTTACTCCTTGAAGCTATAGAGTCATTTTGGTTTACCACTGGGATAGATGTTGTAACATAAATATTTCTATTGTTTTTAAGACCTTTATTGTCCTCAAAGGGTTTACCCACATCAAAATGTTTACCTATATATTCATTTTGGGTAACCTTAGCATTGACATTATATTATTCAAGTTGGTTAACTTGAAGTTTCAGGTTTTGATTTTCAGATTTTACTGTATCAAGTTCTAATTCAAGACCCGAACATCTCCCTAAAGTCTCATCAAGGTCAGACTTAAGATTTTCATGTATTTGAGTTAATGAGAGATTTTTATATTCAACTTGTTCTAATTGGTTAGACAATTGAATCTTTTTAGCCTTTACCAACCCCAATATTTTTATCATTTTCATATTATTCTTGAAAAGTTAATCGTAGGCATCTTACAAATCGACATCTCCATCCTCATTATCTTCTTCACTATTAAAAGAGGATGTCTCTTCTTCGTCGAAGGAGTTATGGTTGGATACTTCTCCCATGTCACTAGTTAGAAGGAGGGTAGAGGTGTTAAAGATCATTAAGGCACGCATTAATCTAAGGTCTCCACCACTATACGATTTTTTAAATTTTGGGTTTAAAATCCTGAACCTCATCCCATTTTGTTGTTATATCCATTCCTTTGATTTTCAATATGTTTGGACATGAGGAGGCAGCATGACCATAACCTTTGTAAATGTAATAACGGTTTTCTTCAAATTTTTAAAAGATCTACCTATATACATAGAGTCAAAAGATGAACCCTCCATGTCACATCTCCCTCTATTGTTAGACATGATTTTAAAGCTCATTTTCAGATCTTACTCTAGACAATTAATTCCTTGAAGAGCAACTCGCTCTAATACCAATTGAAATTGCGTGGATTGTCCACCACGGAGCATGCGGAGCTTGGCAGAGCTATATAATTACTACTAAGTCATAGGGGGGGGGGGGGGAATTAGACCACTTTATAATTTTTTTGCCTAATTAAAATAAATTATCAATTAAAACTAATAAGACAAATTAACACTAAAGCTTTCAAGCCAAAGTAAGTCCAATCATATAGATTATAAATGATATACCAATCAAACAACTATTCTATAAGAGCAAGTGGACTTCTATATGATTTACAAGTTAAGTGCCTAGCATACAAACTAATTCAAGCATTCATATGATTTAACTAATTAAATATATAAGCATGAATAAAATTATGCTCAAATGACAATTGTAAACATAAGCATGTATAGCGGTTCGATTTTCCTACTTCACTCTCGGTGGATGCACTCTCCTTGAGTGTATCGGTATTCACATCTTATCAGTTTTTAACAGATTCACCCCTAACCTCTATAGTCCTACATAAGGACCTAATGCGCGTACACCCCCATGTCGGTGGAACACGTTTTCATGCATATCGGTGGCTCTCGTGAAGACTAAGTTGGTTATCTATCGGCTAACCAACAACTACTAGGGGTCCTAATCTAAAAACATACATACGTTTTGCTCTCGTTGAAGTCTCCCACAGAGACTAACACATATACACCCATGTATGGTGAACAACCCTACAAAGAGCTTACGTCCTACACAAGAACCTATCAAGTTTAGGTCACACTCAATCATACATAAGGAATGAGTGTATGTGGACTCTATAATGACAACTTATTGGATTGAGCCTTATTGATACGCCTTCCTTGAAATGCGTGATCAATGATCTCCCATGCTTCAATCAGCTTCTCTTATGATCATCCGATCTTTGAATTTGGTCTTCTTCCACTTCCTTAAATCGGCTACCTTGCACTTGATGGCACTTGATGCTCCAATGAGGCTGCCAAGGTAATGAGATGAGTTTGGTTGAATCTCCTATATCTAAAGGCTTAATTGGTTTTCAAATTAGGATTCACTTAAATGAGCATTATAGAAGTTTAAAAGACAAGATTTTGCCTATTGGATTAGTGTTTATCCTCAAAAGAATGCAAGGAAACAAGATTATCTTCATAAGGATCTTGGAACGCTCCTAAGAGTGATTAATCACATGCAAGATGACTTGGATCCCTTTGGGTGAGAACGTAGAAGTGTTAGAAATATTGGGATATAGTAGGGCTTCCAACTCACTCAAAAACTATCATTTTGTCCAGGGTCCAAGTGCTATTTATAAAGGAACCAAGTTCCAATGATAAAAAAAATGAGCAGAAAACAACAACTTCGATCGAGCGAGCGATGCCTTCAATTGATTGAGTGACCCTTTGATGGGATCGAAGGTCCCTCAATGGGATCAAGAAAGTTCAAAATTTCAGACAATTATTGCTAAACATTTTTTCCCCCTTCGATCGATCGAGCCCTGAGCTTCGATCGATCGAAGCTCTACTCATGACATATAAACGGTCTGTCGATGGGATCGAACTTCACTTGAAAACTATTGTTTGAGCAATGCAATTTACAGTAATTTTGCACCTCTTCAAAGCCTAACTAAACATGTTCATAAAAGGTTTTAGGGCATGGATTAGATGAGTCAAATGTTTACCTATGGGATGATTCATCTAGAGGTGGGTTGTTTTGTAATCTAAATGGTCGAAGGCTAAGTTTACCAAGGTACCTCATGATTTACCTGTTGTCTTCAGCCTTGATGCTTCATGTAGTGTCTTTGGGTGTAAATCTCATTGAGTGTGAGTAAGAATTTGCTTATATGTTGAGGGTCAAATATTGCATATTAGACCCTAGTTGTTACCTGATTTTACAAACATGATATTGTTTAACGTCCTATTTTGATCATGTCTGTGTTGCCAGGTTAATTTAAGAGCTTGAACTGAAAAAAGAGTACTAAAGGGATGAATTTTATGCTCAAGAATCACCGAGGTAAGGGACGGATCCTAAAAGACCAAGATCGAAGAATTTACAAGCCAAAGTTTTGAGAAAATCAAGTGATTGAAGTTAAAGGGGTCTGAAAGTCATCCTAAATGCAAGATCACAGGGTTCCCACCATCCGTCTGGCTCAAAACTTTATATCTAGCCTCAGGACCCTAAATTAACTGTACACGTCGAAATTCAGCTCTTGAATCTTTGTGAAAGTGGCCCAACAGACAGATCAGCCCATAAATCACTGATCTGGGGCCCACCTGATCTCTGGATATGCTTCAATTTTGGTCTCAACCCCTTAAATTAGGTGAAGAAATGAACAGGCAGCGTGAATTTCCAAGAAGTATTACGATGGGCCCCACCTAGAGTCGTATGTACATACTGCACACGCACGACCGCGGTGCGGCGAACCAAGAATCGAGTCAAACTAGTTTGACCCGATGAAGCTTTCTCCCTTATGCAGAAGCTGCAGACGATCGTCCGCTTGGCCTACACTAGGCCACCCTCCTCACTTGTTTGGATGATCTGAACCGTCCAATGTACTTAGGAGAGAATTTCGGTCAAAACCTCATCGTTATCAAACATCCATGCATAAGAACAAGCTCATAGAGACACATAGCCATAGTTACGTCGATTGATGGTGTGGCCCACCCAAGACCCGAATCCAATTCAGATTTTGGCTCATGGCCTAACTCGACCTCACTAATTAGAGGAACGAATCTGATTTCCTGAAAGATCATCATAAGTGGACCCCACCGAGCTCAGCGCAGCAGCCCGTGCGCAAGGAACACACGTCCGTGAAAGACGGACATTCCGGGAAGCTGTGGCCCACCACCTCTGAACGGATGGCCAATCCGAACCGACCAGATGGGAGCCAAGCCAGAACAGACCACCACCAAGAAGATAGATCAGATTTTCCTGATCATGTGGTTCTTCCACAACGCTAAACACGGGTCGAGTTCAGGTGCAAGAAATTTTGCATGCGAAAGGAGTTGTGTAAGGACTACGCATGTAAGCTCCCATCGACTCCAACAACTGACCCTCCTTGTATCTATAAAAGGAGAAGAGAAGAGAGAGGGAGGAGGTCATCTTGGACGTGGGATCAGATCTGGATGTGTGAAGAGAGAGAGAGAGAGAGAGAGAGAGAGAGAGAGAGAGAGAGACGTGGAGTGTGGCCGGCTGGAGTTCTTCTCTCCTTTCCCTGTTTGTTCTTTTTTAATTTCTTCTTTCCTTTAATGCTTTTTTCGAGTTTTAGATCATCATGTCTATGATGAGCTAAACCTCTTAGCTAGGGCTAAGAGTTGAAGCTTGTAGCGTGATGGGGTGTTTTTCTATGCTTTGATTCATGTTTATTGAACTCTCTTTGATTATAGTCTGATTATAAGGAATGCTTTTAGTTTTTAATGGTTTGTTGTGACTTAAATTACAATGGATCTGCGATAGCTCTGAGCATGTTCTTTTCATTATTAGGATTGTGAACCTGGGAACATTATTGTTCGCCATCATCTCATGGACATGGTTGGATGATGGAACCCTTTTTAACGTTCATAATTCCTTTAGATTGGTTATGGATTGGTTAAATTCTGTTGTTTACTTTGTCTTATAGGCATGATATTGTGATGGAATCAATTCTAATTCTCATACCTATCATTCTATTGAGAACTAGATCAAAGGAAGTTCATATGTGAATTGTAATGAATTATCTTCCAACTGGATGAAGATAGGACTTTGATTCCAGTTGTGTTCTTGAATCAAGCATAGATCTCCCTGATCTTTACAAGTGGATCCTTGGAATCCCTAGTTTCCCACCTTTGAATTCTATAAGTTCTAGTTAATTAATTCACCATTATTCTCTTAAATTTTCCTGATTTAGATACATCTTCTAGTTCTAGTTCTAGTTACTTTCAGAATACGTACAAGGTTTAGTCCCTGTGGATTCGACCTCAGTCTTACCTAAATTATTATTACATCGTAACCCTATACTTAGGGTGGTGAACAAGTTTTTGGCGCCGTTGCCGGGGATTGACGGTTACGTTTATCTGAGATTAACTAATTTTAGAATTAGGTTAAGATTAGGGTTTTTCTAGTTTTTAATTCTAGGTTTATGTTTTTGTATTTAATTTCTAGAAACTAACCAAACATTCCTGTTTTGCAGGAACCTGATATAGGCTTTCTAATTGATAATCTCTTTTTAAATTTTCTATTTTTCTATTAGAGTTTTATTTTCTATTTTTAGGATCTCTTTTATTTTTAGAAACTAACTTACTTTCTAATTTAGGTTTAGAACTTTCCTAATTTATTTTTAGAAACTTTCTATTTTCTTTTTTTTTTTAAAGGAAATTTTCCTTTTTAGAAACTAGTTTACTTTCTAATGTTTTTAGGGACTTTCTAATTATAGACTTTCGATTTTTAGAAACTGACTTGTTTTGTTTTGTTTTGTAGGTTTTTAACTTAGGAACTTCTAATTTGGTAACTTCTTTCCAACTTTCTTTCTCTTTATTTCTGGATTTCTATTTCTTTTCTTCTTTAAGTTTATGTTAGAATCTGAGATTGAGGGCTGCGAGTGTTTCATGCCCAAGTGGGTCCGTGACAATAGTTGACGTCTCTTAACTGAAAAAGGATTGGTTGAGGGTTTAACTATCCATCGCAAAACTACACACCGCTCGAGATCCCCAGAGTTAATTAAGGTTATGGCTGCAAATCAACTGGATAATCAACTAGAAAGACTACCTCAACCTTGGGTTGGGGAAGTCCAGGATGAGAATGAGGTGCATTAAGCACCCCCACCTCGTACTTTACGAGATTATTTACAACCGGCGGGGGTGAGCATGCCCTCATACATGGTTTTTCCAGAGAATACAGGACACATGAATATCAAGCTAGGGGTGATCCAACTCCTTCCTAAATATCATAGGCTTAAGTCAGAAAAATCATACTTACACCTGAAAGAGTTTGATGAGATCATAGCCACTTTATACTTTCCTAACGTGTCTGATGACACGGTCAGGCTGAACTCTTTCCCTTTTCTTTGAAAGAGAAATCTAAGACGTGATAGCATTCACTACATCCTCGATCTATTGGCACATGGAACGACATGATAAGGGAGTTCATAAAGAAATTTTTTCCACATTATAAAATGAACACCCTTAGAAAGTCAATCATGAACTTCGCCCAAAAGGAGGATGAAACGTTCTTCCAATGTTGGGAGTGGTTTAAGGATCATGTCAGTTCATGCCCACAACATGGATTTGAAACGTGGCGCATTACACACTTCTTTTATGAAGTTCTAACATCTTTCACGTGTCAATTGATTGAGACAATGTGCAATAGGGAATTCATGAATAAAAATGTCGATGATGTGTGAGACTACTTGGATAGACTTGCTGAAAACGCACAATCATGGGACACATACCCAAAACCAAATACCATGTCTAGGCCGACTCAATCCAAGGAGAGGGATGAAATGTATCTCCTGAAAGAGGACGATGATATCAATGCTAAAATGGCTTATCTCACCAGGAAACTTAAGGCCATGGAATTAAAGAAGGATATGGATAAGGAAATTGTTTACAGTATTTGTGCTTGCAATGTTCACACAACTGAAAATTGTCCAACAATACCTACCTTTCAAGAGGTGTTGAATGAGCAATCCAGTGCCATGAACAATTACCAAAGACCTTTCAATGGACCTACCTCCAATACATACAATCCTGGTTGAAGAAATCATTCAAACTTTAGTTGGAGGAATTGACGAACTGCTACCCCTCAAGGTTTCTTCAATCAAAATCTAAATCAAGGGAAACCTCAAGAAGAACCGGTTCAAAATTCCACACAAGAGCTTACTCAAGCAATACAAGAACTTACAAAATTTATGCAAAAGATGGATTCACGTATGACGGTTATAGAAAAGGAGATGCTTTCTGCTCAACCTCTCCCCAATCCTAGACCGCAATACGAGATAAGTGATTCAAGTTCTTCAAATCAGGTGGAGCAAGCTAAATCTATCACCACTCTTAGGAGTGGGAAGATAATTGACAAATCTATTTCGGTAAGGGCTGAAAAGCCTAAGGACTCGAAAGAGGATAAAGATGATAGACCTAGTACTGCTCCACAAGAATTAGAACCGGAACCTCAAAGGAAGCTGATTGCTCCATTTCACCAACGGTTAATGCACCAAAACCTCTCTCTAACTCTCAGGACATTCTAGAGGTGTTGAAATAAGTGAAGGTCAATATTCCTATACTTGATGCCGTAAAACAAATACCTTCATATGTCAAATTCCTAAAAGACTTGTGTATGACCAAAAGATGACAAAATATTCAAAAGAAAATCTTCTTAATTGAGAAAGTGAGTGACATCCTAAAGCAAGATGTGCCACAGAAATTCAAAGATCTCAGTAGCCGAACTACACCTTGTGTAACCGGGAACTATCGAATTGAGCACGCACTTCTTGAATTAGGAACGAGCATAAATCTGATTTCCTACTCGGTGTACAAACAACTAGGTTTGGGTGAATTAAAGCCTACCCTAACCACACTACAACTTGTTGATCGCTCTGTTCGTGTACCGAGAGGGATAATTGAGAAGTGTTGGTCCAGGTTGACAGATTCTACTACCCCGTAGATTTTATCATCATGGATACTGAACCCATCAGTAACATGAGCATTCAGATTCCCGTCATTCTTGGTCGCCCATTCCTTGCCACTTCAAACGTAATCATCAATTGCAGGAATGGTGTTATGAGCATGTCTTTCGGGAATATGACATTGGAGTTAAATATCTTTTTCAACACAGGCAGACAGTTAGAGGATGATGATGATTTCCACGACATTAACATGATCAACTCTTTCGTGGAAGATAGAACGCCTCTGACCTTATCCTCCAACTCTTTAGAGATGTGCCTGGCCCACTCCCATGATTTTGATGATGACATGATTAGGGAGACATGTGTCATGCTTAATGTTGTGCCGGTACTTGAAGTTAACCGGTGGAGACCACAATTTGAAGAGTTACCCTAAACTGATGAAGTGCCTTTGCCGTCTAACCTCAAGCCACTAAAGCTTGACCTAAAACCTTTACCCTCTGATTTGAAATACTATTTAGGTAAAGATGAGACATACCCGGTGGTGATTTCATCCCACTTGAGTAAGAACAGGAGAGTATGCTCATATCTACTCCCATTGAGCATAAGAGAGCCCTTGGATGGACGATTGCGGACCTCAAGGGAATTGACCCTTCGATTTGTACTCACTACATTTATCTCGAGGATAATGCAAAGACTTCTCAACAATCACAACGTAGACTAAATCCAAACATGAAAGAAGTGGTTAAAGTCGAGGTTCTTAAACTATTGGATGTGGGTATCATATACCCTATATCCAATAGTTAATGGGTGAGTCCAACTCAGGTGGTTCCTAAGAAGTTCGGAATCACCATCGTAGCTAATGCCAGTAATGAACTTGTGCCAACTAGAGTTTCTACTGGTTGGAGAATATGCATTGACTACAGGAAGTTAAATACCGTCACGAGGAAGGATCACTTTCCTTTGCCCTTCATTGATCAAATTTTGGAAAGTTTAGCTGGTCATTCCTATTACTGTTTTCTTGACGGGTATTCGGTCTACAATCAGATAGAGATAGCCCCTGAAGATCAGGAAAAGACCATATTTACATGTCCCTATGACACATTTGCTTACCGATGGATGTCATTCAGACTATGTAATGTTCATGCTTCTTTTCAGCAATGTATGATGAGTATTTTTTCTAACATAGTGGGGCAATATCTAGAGGTCTTCATGGAAGATTTCTGTCTTTGGTCCATTTTTCAATGATTGCTTAAAGAATCTTAAATGTGTGCTGAAAATATGTGAAGAAAAGAATTTGGTACTCAATTGGGAAAAGTGTCATTTCATGGTTCGTAAGGGAATTGTCCTTGGACATATCATCTCGTCCAAAGGAATCGAGGTAGATAAGGCTAAAATCGATCTTATCTCTAACATACCTCCACCCAAGAACATACGAAACGTGTGATCTTTCTTAAGACACGTCGATTTTTACAGACGATTCATAAAGGACTTTAGTCTCCTCTCTCGTCCTCTATGTAATCTACTTCAAAAGGATGAATCATACGAGTGAACTGAGTAATGTCAGGAAGCTTTTACTAAGTTTAAAGGCATGTTGACCACTGCACCTATCATGCAGCCACCTGACTAGAGCCTTCCTTTTGAACTTACGTGCGACGCATCTAACTATGCTCTTGGGGCGATTTTAGGCCCGAGAAAAGAAAAAAGCCCTACATTATACATTACACAAGTAGAACTCTAAATCGTGTCCAAGTGAACTACTCGACTACGTAAAAGGAACTCTTGGCCATAGTGTTCGCTTTGGACAAATTTAGGTCCTACTTGATCGGATCCAAGATCATCATTTACACAGATCATGCGGCGCTCAAGTATCTTCTTTCTAAGAATGATACTAAGCCCTGCTAGATAAGATGGATCCTCCTACTCCAAGAATTTGATTTAGAAATAAAAGATAAAAAGGGAGTAGAGAACGTAGTGGCTGACCATCTTTCTTGCCTTGATCTCCCTAATTCCCCTGAGACGACACATATCAATGACATGTTCCTTGACAAATAACTATTCAAAGTCTCTCATTCACCTTGGTTTGCTAATATTGATAATTATCTTACTACAGGTTTCACGCCGACACATTGGACTGCGCAAGATAAGAAGAAAATTTTCACTGAGGTGCGCAAATTCTTCTGGGACGATCCGTATTTGTTTAAATATTGCCCAGACCAAATCTTAAGAAGATGTGTGCCAAACGATGAGCATCAGAGTGTCGTCTCCTTCTGTCACTCTCAAGCATGTGGTGGTCACTTTTCTTCTAAAAAGACCACGGCCAAGATTCTGTAGTGTGACTTTTACTGGCCCACTATGTTCAAGGACACTCATGAGTTTTATAAGGTTTGTGAGCGTTGTCAGAAATTGGGAGCATTGTCTCGTCGAAATATGATGCCCTTGAACCTCATCCTTATCATAGAGGCATTTGATTGTTGGGGCATCGATTTCATGGGACCATTCCTCCAATCCTTTAGAAATCTATATATTTTGCTCGCGGTAGACTATGTCACTAAATAGGTTGAAGTGATTCCTTGTCGGAACAATGACCATCGAACGGTCATTAAATTCTTAAAAGAAAACATCATTTCTCGGTTCGGAACACCTCGAGCCATCATTAGTGATGGGGGCTCACATTTTTGTAATAGACCATTCGAGAATTTAATGAAAAAATATGGTATTTCTCATAAGGTGAGCACTCCATACCACCCACAAACAAGCGAGCAAGCCGAGATTTCAATAGAGAAATTAAATACATTCTGAAAAAGACGGTTAACCCTGACCGTAATGATTGGTCAATTCGATTGACCGATGCCTTATGGGCTTGCCGTACCGCATTTAAGACCCCTATTGGAATGTCTCCCTTTAAACTTGTATATGGGAAAGCTTACCACTTGCCTATGGAGTTGGAACATAGAGCCTACTGGGTGATCAAATATTTGAACTTTAATCTAGATAACGCTGGCTCGCTACGCAAACTTCAGTTGAATGAACTCGAAGAAATCCAAAACGTGCGTATGAGAACTCGAGAATTTACAAGGACTGGATGAAGGCATTTCATGACCAACACATTCTTCGAAAATTCATTTGCACCAAGTCAGAAAGTCTTTTTGTATAATTCTCGGTCACATCTCTTTTCAGGTAAGCTTTGATCTTGTTGGACTAGCCCTTTCACTATTATCAATGTTTATCCTCATGGGGCTGTCGAGATTCGGAATCCAGACAATGACAATGAGCTTAAAGTAAATGGACATCAACTAAAGCCATTTGTCGAGAAATTTGATTCAAAGGACATGTCCATACCTTTGACGGATCCTGTGTACCAGGATTGATCTCCTAATCTGATGGAGGTATTGGTAGGTTTACTGCTTTCATAAGACTAGGGTAGTTTGCTTTTTGTCGTTCTAGGATAGTCAGTTTTATGTCGTTAGGCTAGTTTACTTTCCACTTGTTCTAGGATAGTTTACTTTTGTGGTTTCACTCTTGTGCTGACCCACCTTCACGCTGAGATCTCTTTGGAAAAAGCCATTCAATTTCCTTCATCAGGTACTATCTTTCCATCACTTCTCCTTTACTTTCGTTGTCTCATGTGCATTGCATGCTCATAACTTTTATATTGAGGACAATGTAGGCTTTAGGTTGGGGATGGGAGATTAGGTTACCTAATCAGTATTTTCTTGGTCTTGAGCACAAATTGTGAAAATTGTGAAATTTTTTCAACTTTTTTTGAAATTTTTTGTGAATTTAAAGTGATTTTGACGGCCATCTTTGATTTAGAAGTATAAAATACGTAATGTTGGTTATTTATGACTCTTAGACTCAATTATCTGTTAGATTTCATAGTTAAGTTCGAATTGTTAATCTACGATTAGAAATTTTAAACATTGATTGAGTCATGATTTCACATGTCACATCTAACTTACACATTAAGGTTTTAGTTCGATATTGAATTATTAACCTGGTAATCATTAAGCTTGGAAGGAACCAACCTGGGGAATTTGTCGATCATGTTCATTAAAAAAAAAAATACCCAGCTAAAAAACAGTTGTGTTCGAAAACGGTTATCTATTAAAGATCTTTAAAAAGGTTGACACAGCGTGAAGGCATCGATGGAAAAAAAATAAAAATCAAAAGCTGGAAGAATTAAAAGGCTGAACTGTAAGACAAGTTTCGGTTTAGGTTTGGTTATCCGAAATGCTCTTGTTGGTTACCAATGATATCATGAAAATTGAGAATTGGACCTTTAATTGTGATAAGTCAGGGTTACACTATACACCCATGGAACTCAATGTTTAGAATTTTTCTAATGGATTATTACTTTGAACTTGACTACAAAGTTTACCATGCGCTCAAACCTAGGAGAAAGTAATGCCGAACATTCATAAATCTTAGAATTCTATTGACTGGATTGTTTTTCAAAAAATCACTCGAGTTTATAAGAATTGTTCCGTAATTCTTAAAATATTTTTCGCATACTTTACTCGAGACTAGCAAAATGCTGGTTGGGGATTGTGTTGAGCGTCAAATATTGCATATTAGACCCTAGTTATTATCTGATTTTACGAACATGATACTGTTTAACGTCCTATTTTGATCATGTTGGTGTTGCAAGGTGAATTTAAGAGCTTGGATTGAAAAAAGAGTGCTAAAGGCATGGATTTGATGCTTAAGAATCACCAAGGCAAGGGACGGATCTTAGGAGACCAAGATCGAAGAATTTACATGTCAAAGATCCGAGAAAATTAAGTGATTAAAGGGGCATGAAAGTCATCCTGAATGCAAGATCATAGGGTTCCCACCATCCGTCTGGGTCGAAACTTTATATCTGGCTTGAGGACCCTAAATTAACCATACACGTCAAAATTCAGCCCTTGGATCTTTGTGGAAGTGGTCCAACGGATAGATCAGCCCATAAATCACTGATCTTGGGGCCCACCTAATCTCTGGATATGTTTCAATTTTGGTCTCAACCCCTTAAATTAGGTGAAGAAATGAATGGGCAGTGTGGATTTCCAAGAAGTATTACGATGGGCCCCACCTAAGTCGTGTGCACATACTGCACACGCACGACCGCGGTGCACCAAACTAAGAATCGGGTCAAACTAGGTTTGACCAGATGAAGCTTTCTCCCTTATGGAGAAGCTGCAGACGACCATCCGCTGGGCCTGCACTAGGCCACCCTCCTCACTTGTTTGGATGATCTAAACTATCTAATGTACTCAGGAGAGAATTTCGGTCAAAACCTCATCGTTCCCAAGCATCCATGCATAAGAACAAGCTCACAGAGACACATAGCCATAACTACGTTGGTTGATGGTGTGGCCCACCCAAGACCTGAATCCAATTCAGATTTTGGCTCATGGCCTAACTTGACCTCACTAATCAGAGGAACGAATCTGATCTCCCGAAAGATCATCATAATGGACCCCACCGAGCTTAGCGCAGTAGCCCGTGTGCAAGGAATGCACGTCTGTGAAAGACAGACGTTCTGGGAAGCTGTGGCCTACCACCTCTGATCGGATGGCCAATCCAAACTGACTAGATGGGAGTTAAGCCAGAACCGACCACTACTAAGAAGATAGATCAGATTTTTCTGATCATGGGGTTCTTCCACAGCGCTAAATGCGGGTTGAGTTCGGGTGCAAGAAATTTCGCATGCGAAAGGAGCTGTGTAAGGGCTACGCACGCAAGCTCCCACCGACTCTAGCAACCGACCCTCCTTGTATCTATAAAAGGAGAAGAGAAGAGAGAGAGAGAGGAGGCCATCTTGGACGTGGGATCAGATCTGGACGTGTGAAGAGAGAGAGAGAGAGAGAGAGAGAGAGAGAGAGAGAGAGAGAGAGAGAGAGAGAGAGACGTGAAGTGCAGCCAGCTAAAGTTCTTCTCGCCTTTCCCTGTTTGTTCCTTTTAAATTTCTTCTTTCCTTTAATGCTTTTTTTGAGTTTTAGATCATCATGTCTATGATGAGCTAAACCACTTAGCTAGAGCTAAGAGCTGAAGCTTGTAGCATGATGGGGTGTTTTTCTATGCTTTGATTCATATTTATTGAACTCTCTTTGATTATAATTTGATTATAAGGAATGCGTTTAGTTTTTAATGGTTTGTTGTGACTTATATTACAATGGATCTGCGATAGCTCTGAGCATGTTCTTTTCATTATTAGGATTGTGAACTTGGGAACCATGTTGTTCACCATCGTCTCATGAACATGGTTGGATGATGGAACCTTTCCTAATTCATAATTCCCTTAGATTGGTTGTGGATTGGTTAAATTCTTTATTTGCATTGTCTCATAGGCATGGTTTTGTGATGGAATCAATTCTAATTCTTATAAATATCATTCTATTGAGAACTAGATCAAAGGAAGTTCAAATGTGAATTTTAATGAATTATCTTCCAACTAGATGAAGATAGGACTCTGATTCTAGTTGTGTTCTTGAATCAAGCATAGATCTCCTTGATCTCTACAAGTGGATCCTTGGAATCCGTAGTTTCCCACCTTTGAATTGTACAAGTTCTAGTTAATTAGTTCACCATTATTCTCTTAAAAGTTCCTGATTTAGATACATCTTCTTCTAGTTCTAGTTCTAGTTACTTTCAGAATACGTACAAGGTTCAGTCCCTGTGGATTTGACCTTGGTCTTACCGAGATTATTACTACATCGCGACCCTAAACTTGGGGTGGTGAACAATATACCAAACATGTAGTGTCTCCACTTGGTATCTTTCTATTAGTCCACGTCATGGCACCGAAAATGTGTGTAAACATTATCGCATATCCTATTATCATTCATACTGTATTCCATGCACATTGATGTCGGATCCCGATTATTTGGTCATTACTTTTCAAGCTTGCATAAGGTATCACCTTATTTTGAATAAATACATTTTATCAGGATTAGTCATGTTTATTCTTCAAAAATTATGACGAGATTTGATCACTAGCCTTTACAGCTTATCCTTTTTAGGATTTTAAATTTCAAGAATAAGATCTTAAAGAAGTGTATTAAGAGAGAGTTGCTTTTATATTTAGTTATATGTTTAATTCTTTTAAGTCTTTTAAATTCTTTGATATAAATATAGTAAGAATGTAAATTATGGTGGTGATTGGATGTGTCAAGACATAAATATAGTGATGAATTTTAATAGTTGGAATGTGACTGTTTTTTTTTTTCTTATTGATGCTTATTTGTTTAGTTTTGAGATAATTATATTCTATGAATGAGAATGCCGTGATGATGTATGTGTTAGTTATGGAATGTAAATGTACAAAATATAGGTCATTCTCTCATGTACAAGATCGGGGTCTGATACTCCTGGGTGCCAAATTTATAATTAAATCTTATCCAACTTTTGTAAATAAGCTTATTCTATAGCTTATGTGGGGTTGATCTTGATATTTCTTTGGCATCGAGTTTGTTCAAAGGGGTCACCACATGTGAGACCCAACCCGAGTTCGCATATGTGTGTGTGAGTATGCATCTCGTTCATCTTGGTCCCGCGGTCCTACCAGTCGAATTCCGGCGACCCGCGACCATCGGATAGTGTTTGCGGTCATCCTTAAGTCCGATCATGTAGACCCGACTCGGATTGAGCCGAAACCTATGCCATCTCATTCGCATCGCCGTTGCGGTTCCGATGTCGCATCTTATGCATCCATCCAACGTGTAAATCATAAGATATAGGCAATTCAATTCTAGCCCTTGATAATGATCATGTGACCTACCTAGTGAGGAGAGCACATTTTCAAGGTGGCCCACTCCCTTTTTGGTGCAATTTCCAACAAACACCACACACACTACCTAGAGTTCCATCTCACACACCACCTACCCTTAAACACCACCCACATCCCTACTAACCTATTAAACCTACAACTTTGGTTGTAACTCGCTACTTGCAATCATCTCTCCTCTCTAACCAAGGTAAGAAAGCAATGATTGCTTTGCTTAAAAGGATTTTCTCCCCTTTTTCCCTCATTTTCTCCTCTCTCTCCCATTGCTAGAACCTCCAAAACATCCTACCTTGCTGAAAATTTCAGCCACATTTCTTCCATCTCCCTCCTCATCTAACCCTCCACTTCCCATCTTGACCCTTCATCCATAGTTCTTGAAGCCTAAGGATTTCAATGCATCAAGAACTTCGAAGATCCAAGCAAGGTGGGTGCTCTCCTTAGCTTCTTCTCTCTTTCTTCTCTTTTCTTTCTTTTTCTTGCATGCATGGAAGTATGTAGAACCTACCAATGTATGGTGGAGGTCTTACATGGTTCCTAGGATGAAGGCCATGGGCCTATATCATACTCATTTCCTTCCATGGTGGGCCATTCTCCATGGACCCACCATGATGCCTTCTCCTTTATTCTTGCAACTCATAGGCCACCTAGGCCTTTGCATGCATGAAGGGAGGGTATCCCTACCCTCTAACAAATTATCTTGATGCATAATAGCTTGCATGTAAGTGTATACATAGTGGATGGTGTGGATTGTGGAGTGGAAGGTCCATTAGTGGCGGGACCTTACACCAATGACTGATTTACTTCTTCCTTCTCGCTTTCTCTCTATTTTCTCTTGTGTACTCTGATGATGTGTGGCCCACCAAGGAGAGGTCAGCAACATCTCAGACCCTTAGCTAAATGGGAAGTCCAAGCCCACTTTGACTAGATGTCCAAGCCGACCATGCATGCATGGTTTGGGTGGCCTCCAAAATGGCTTTTTCATGGAGGTTGGAGTGAGCTCCTGGGTCTTGAATTTTGTTAACCCATCAAGGTGGACCCCACATGTTGAATCAAGGCCATAAACCCTTTGATTAATTTATATAGGCTGAAATATGGACAACATATGTTGCTGTCCAGATTTCAGGCCCAGTTTAAGCATGATTAAAGGCCTATTCCAATTGGATTTTTTTGGGTCTAGTCTTCTAGTTAATTAATGGGCCTTATAGCCTTGGTTGGGCTGGAATTTTTGATAGGCCCGTTGGACCCTTGGGTCCTATATTTACCGTACCATTGTGACGGGTCTTATGAGCCAAATACTTAAGTAGTTGGGCTCTTGCTTGCCCACTATAATAAATCCATACTTGGGCCGAGATGTGAGGCCCAACTTACTTGTGTTAAATATAAGGATTTCCCATATGTTGGGATAATGGGCTTCCCATTAGGCCCACCACAATGAGTGAACCTATAACCCTTATGGTTGGGCCCTAACCTTGTTTAAGGGCCTATCAGGTTGCCTATGTATTGGGCCTAGTGTATGGCCCACTAGGCCATGGATTGATTAGGCCTTGGACTTTTTCTTACATACGTAACAAGCTACCTTTTTGAGACCCAGTTGAGGTTGGATGTCCTCCTGGGTGATCCTAAGGTAGGCCCATGGGTTTCTTTATGGATGGTTAAAGGCCCACCTTAGACCCTAGGTCATTTGTTTAAGGCTCGATGTGTATATATGTGGAACCTACCTTAACGCATGTTTGGTCCAGGCCATCCAAGCTTTGGATCGCCCTATTGTGGATGCACTCTCTACCTTGGGTTGCTGTTGGACTCACAATCCAGAAGCAGGCCCACTTGATCTTTTCATGATATATACACTCTCCATCTGGTGGGATCCCCCAGTGAGCATAGTTGGCCTTCATGAAATTATTTCCACATAGTTAACTAGTTTTTGGACCTTAGCAGGTCCAGAAAGTCAAACGGGCAAAAGTTTATCAAAGGATCTTAAATGAATAATTTTATGGTTAAAACTTTATTTGGCTATGGGACCCACCATATTGAGAACTTGTGTACTGTTGCATGCTTGTGTTTTCATATAATCTTTGAGCTTAATCAGTGCATTCTTTTGGGTCACCTTCGGTGATCACATGAGGACCCCATCTTAGATAAGATTTTTAGGGCATCCTATGGGCCTAGAGTGGGTTTAGACGTCATAGCTTAGCCCAGCCATATATTGGGCTGACTTCCACCATTTTGATGGACTTGTAGGCTAAGATAAGGATAGTATTGGGCCCTTCGTTGCCCACTTAAATTGCTAGTTATTTGGCTGATGTAGTGGGGCCCATTTCATCCAAACTTAAACTTATTTTTGGGCCGTATATTGTGTACGCGGGCTGCCCACCAAGTCCAACTTAATGCATGGATTCTATGGCCATTGGGAATTGAGCCTTGGGCCTTAATTCCCCTCTTGGAGCCCATATTGTTAAAAGTGGTATTATATCTTTTATGGCTTATTGTGAGGAATATATATATGTGGTTACCTTTATTTTTATTTTGAATGTAGGCCTTGAGCCTTCTATCCATATAGTTCATGGTTGATATATATATATATATTTTTGGGAATGGTGGTTAAATGTCCTCATTATGGACCCCTCTAGGCCTAATTGTATTTAAGAGTGATTGGATACTCATCTTAGACTCTTGTTAGGCTCATTTCTATATTACTTAGACCCGTAGCTTGTATACTTAGTCTCGTGGGCTACCCCAGGTAAATGGGCCCCCACTAGAAGTTGAATTTTCTTAAGGATGTTGTCTAAGTACCTAATCTTGGTTCCTTCTTGGATAAGAGGAATTTAATATATATTGTATATCGCCATATAGTATGATTAAATTCATCCTCATAATCATGTACATCATTGTATGCTTGGTTGACACTGTGTGTGTGTAGTCATATTGTGTCATTGGGCATTGCATGTTACCTTTTCTGAGGGACGTAATACTCCCTCTTGAGCACGTTGGATACTTGGAATTGATGCATGGTTGATTGTGTGATTCATGCATCTGGCATTGCATAGCATATGGACAATTATCGCCCTTGCTTCATCAGGGCTGTAGCATCCACAGTTACATCGTGGATGATCAAGATTAGACACTGAAAATGTTACTTGAGCATTTCAGGTGCATAGGATGCCCATGGGTGAAATTTTCAAAACTTTCATGGTACCAAGGATCTGCTCCAACATCGTGATCGAGTGGAAACTATGAGTGCACGAGGGTCTTACACAGTTAGGCCGCGACTCCCACTGTCGTGTAGTCAGTTGGATAGGGGTGTGGCCTTACTCGCCTGATGTAAGGAGGCATTGCTAGGCTGAGTCTGACCAGCTCGTGAATGGGTCCGCTACCTTCAGGCCTTGCTGGTGATTGGCTGTCCGCAGGCAGGGTAGTGAGGTCTCTTATGCTCGTTTGACTATGCGGGGTCTGTAAAGTGGCAATCATCCAGCAGTGTAATGGACCCCGGTGATTTCCTTATAATGGAAATGTACTTGATATGTGGATTGGATATGAGCATTGACATTACTTCGCATTACATTTGCATCAGCTGTGTAAGTCTCATATTGCATCGCCTTGGCATGGTGCCCAGTACTCATTGCATTACAGTACTCATTGCATTATATAGCCTTTGTATGGTTTCTTGCTTTATTGTACTGCTTAGTATGGTTTCTTACATTATTATATTGCCTTGGTATAGCTTCTTGTGTTTATGACAGCCCTAGTAAGGCTAGTGGTATTGGCTTTGATCATGTTTCCTCCCTGTATCTACTATTATTCTTCTGTGCACTATTATCACACACCTTCACCACCCTCTAAGCTTCTATAAGCTTATGCACGATTGATGCGTACAGGAGATCCTATTCAGTCGTCGTAGTGAGAGAGTTTGGGCTAGAGCTGAGCTTGAGGACCCAGTGTTGCAGACTTCCTTTCTTTCTTCTATTATCTTATGTATGTCCTTTTGGACCTTATGTAAGCTTGTAAAAGTTCAAATTCTTAGTGGATTTTGTGATGTGTGCCTTGTTATTTTCAGATATACTTGCTGTGATCTTGGGTATGCTTGTGTTGGAAATGATTATATTGTTATGAAAATTCTCCTTGTAGAATCTCAGGATCGGAACTTGCCTCAGGAGCTGAGAATGGGGTACTACGGAGGCTGTTGCGGCCAGAACTGGCGGTTGGGTTCCTTATGAGTCCGATTACCGAGTCTGGGGTGTGACACCACATCACAAAATTGGTAAGCCTAAAAAATCAAGTTGATCCAACCATCAGGTGGGCCACCACATAATTTAGAGGTTTTGGGTGGTTGTCCATTATTTTCTACAATATGTTTTTTTATGTAATCAAAGTTGAGCATAAAGTGGCCCCCACCGTGATCATGGGATTTTTAGAAAACTGGGCCTATACAATTATCAAGTAAGCCAGACCATAAAAAACAATAGACAACCATCCAAAAATCTTTAAATTCATATAGTGGCTCACGTAATGGTTTGGTTTGTTTAATCGTTATGGCATACCACTTTCATAGGTGGGGAACCTTTTAATGCTATACATACACTATGTTGGCTTTATACAATGTTTGTAGTAGTAGTAAGTTTATACGGGGTTCCAATCCTTGCCTAAGTGGTAGACTCCGAGGAGTTTCAACACGAGGTCTTGGGTTCGAAACCCATAGGTGCACACTACGGCGTGCGTGTGTTAAAAAAAAAAAAAAAGTTTATACCACAAATGTTGCAAACAATCTCCCCCAAAATAATATTCTATAGATTCTATAAAATGGTTATGTGTGAGGGTATTTTAGCTAGGGCAATTGGCAAAGGGTAATTTAGTCATACAAAAGCCTTGAAAACAAAAATACATGATTTAAATATCATCCTACAACTCTTTCGTGAACTCATTTTATGTTTTCAAGGAATCCATTTTGCCTCACTGTATTGGGATGCCTTAGGTCAATTGAACCATCACATGGGCGTTAATTAGTTTTTAAGATTGGTTGTCCATTGTTTTTTATAGTGTGGGCTTGCATTATTTTTTATTTTATATGTTATCCAAGCTATGCACCAAGTGATGCCCACCATGATGATGCCATTTATTGAAAATAGGCCTGTACAATCATTAGGTGCAGAATATCACATAAACTAATGGACAACCACCTAAAGACCTCCAAATTTACTTGGTGGCCCATATAATAGTTGGATTTGGTCTTAAGATGTCATGAAAAGGAAAATTGATTTAAAGCTCAGTGTATAACTCTTCCATGTGGGTCCACCTTGATGTTTCTATAAATGCTATACATGTACCAAGCATTTCTATTTGACGTGAAGGTGCTAAGGGAGAATTTTATAAATAAAGGTGCTTTGTAGTGAAATAATAGACTGTATGTCTAAAAAGCTAACTGAAGAGGGAATTTTGCCCTTATCTCTTATTTTATTGAAAGTTTTTCGAATATCACGTCTGGATCAAGTCCATCATATCTGTGTTTATGTTCATTTTGGTTGGTCCCAATCCAACACATTTAACAACTAGGTGATCATGGGCCCATTGCATCAAGCTTGAGAGGTTAGGAGATGATCAGTTGTTACCAGAGTAACACCATAGGGAATGTTTTTTTAATCATAAGACCACATTATGTATGTATTTTATATTCACGCTATCCACGCGTTTTAGGGAATGGTCCCATAAAATGAAGCAGACGAAAATCTCAAGCAGACTACACCATGAGAAACAATTGTCATTAAACACCCACTATTAAAAACTTCTTAGGGCCAATTGCAATGTTTATTTTACAACCAACCTATTGATAAGCTCACATACATGGACCTGGATGAAAGGAAAACACAAATATCATATTGATTCAAAACTTTAATAACCCCTGGATGTATTTAACGGTCAATCACTATTGTTTCATGGTGTGGTCCACTTGAGATTTGCATTTACTTAATTTTTGGGCTCATGCCCTATAATGATTTGGCAAAACTGGTGGACAACGTGGATATACAACACATACATCAAGGTGGGCCTCATAGTTAAGGAAAACCTGCTAAAGTGTTAACAAGAGGTCTGGGGTGGTGTGTTGGATTTGGCCAGGCTAAACGGTCCAGTTTCAGATCCAATCTCCTTATTTATGCTCCTTTGGGTCGGCTCTATCCATTTTCAGATCGAGAAACATTATGCAGTTCCTTTCAAAATGAACCCTTAGGCCAAGTGGTCCAGTTTCAGGTAGACCCAGGTCCGTTATTCAGGTTCTCTCAAAATGACCTGTTGGATACAGTGTACCCAATTCCATCCCCACAGGTGGGTCCCACTTGTCGGACCTGGTATGGCTTGGGCTTGGACCAAATCTGCAGGGCCCAGTTGTTACCCTAAGTCCACAAATGCTCCATTGCAGTCCGCGACCGTCTCGTTTTTGAACACTTGAAAACCTTCTCCCTTTCTTTCACCCAATTTCGGCTTTTCTCCGATTCGACAATGCAGAGGCAGCTGAGTTTGCTTGGTCACGTGCTCAAATCCAACGGCTCCCGATTCCCTAGACCGAATCAAGGGTTTCTTCCTCCGCTGCGTCAGCTGCCGAGAAATCTCTCGACCGATGGTGGTACGGAATCCAAAGAGCCTTCATCCGATCCGTTTCTTCAGTCTCCAACCAAAGGTAGGTTGCCGGAAGCCCCAAATCTTTAATAATTTCTTTTTGAAATCTAGGGTTAGGGTTAGTGTTCAGTCTTGACAGTGTCCAAAAATATCATACCGTATCGTGAATTATCGCGAAATTCGTCCTGTGATGGTATTATACAAATTTCTGCATCATTTGTATTTCTTTGCGTCTGTGGACCTTCTGATGCAAATGCCATTGTATCGGATTGTATTGTCAATGCATTGGGATTACACACACGGGGACTCTGATTGCGCAGTGTAGAACGCAGCACCAAGGTTGGTACTGTGTTGACGTGGCAAATCTCTGTGGGCCCCACAATGATGTATGTGTTATATCCACACCGTCCATCTATTTTGCCAGATCATTCTAGGGAATGAGCCAAAAAATGAGGCAGATCCAAAGCTCAAGTGGATCACATCACAGGAAACAGTGGGGATTGAACGCTTATCATTGAAAACTTCTTGGGGGCCACAAGTTTTGGATCAAGCTGATATTTGTATTTTTCCCTTCATCCAAGTCTGTGTGACCTTATCAACAGCTTGGATTGCAAATAAACATCATGGTGGGCCCTAGGAAGGTTTCAATGGTGGGCATCATTGTCCCCACTACTTTCTGTGGTGTGGTCCACTTGAGCTTTGGATCTGCCTCATTTTTGGGTTCATGCCCTAAAATGATCTAGCAAAATGGATGGACGGTGTGGATATAACAAATACACCATGGTAGGGCCCATAGAGATTTTCCATGTCAACAAAGTACCAACCTCGGTGCTGTGTTCTACACTAGGCAATCTGAGTCCCACATAGGGACACACACATACATATATCTATAGGGTTTTGCTAATGTCCACACCTTCATGGGGAGGTTGCCAATGTCCCAAAACCTTTTAAATGGCACATGGGGCGAACTATTGCCAGTCTAAACCATTCATTCATTCATACAACTGGGAGCAAGCTATGGTGCAAGAATCATGTAGATCGGACGACCTCAACCCTTTGATTGGTGCCAATTTGTTACAACCATACATTGTAACGAGTCACAAATCACATGGTTACAATCATTGAATCAAAGTCTTGATTTAAAATCATAAGAAATACATAGTGATATGTATGATCTATCTAATAGATGTTTAAGATGATGATTAGACCTATTTCATATTTCTCCGGTCAATCTTGAATGTCCATTTTCATGCTATTGATCAGAAGCTTAGGATCACCTGATTGCCTTGATTTTGCTATGAATAAATGAACGGTTGGGATCGGCAATAGGTCACCTATGTGCCATTTAAAAGGTTTGGGGATGTTGCTAACGTCCCATGAAGGTGGGGACTTTAGCTATATATCCCACCATTAGCTATATATATATATATATATATATATATATATATATATATATATATATATATATATATATATATATATATATCAGGATCTATAGAGAGAGAGAGAGAGAGAGAGAGAGAGAGAGAGAGAGAGAGAGAGCATTCCAATGCTCTTAGAGCACATTTCATGGTCTATTATGCTATAGAAAATAAGGTCAGACTAAAGATGGATTGGATTATCTGACAATAAGTTTTTTTTTTTTTTTTTTTAAATAAAAAAATTATATACAATATCTTATGAAATGTGTTTTGGACTTAATGGACAATTTAGATTGATGGAATGAATTTTCTAAGTGCACCAATACAACTAGGAGCACTGCACCTTATAGTTCTCTGAGAGCACTTGAGTGTCTCTCTCTCAATACACACATATTTCTATACACATGCATGTATATTCCTGTTCCCTTGCTAGATGTGCCATAGGGGACTTAGGCGTGAGCAAAATCGGGTAGGCTTCGTGTGGGCCCCTCCTTGATGTCTATGTGACATCCACACCGACAGTTGGATGTGTCACCTAATGTTAGATCAGGGGTCTAAAAATTACGCCCATCCATCATTTGGATGGGCCACATGATCGAGAACAGTGTACAATGGGACGCCCACTTTGAAGTATTTCCTCTAGTGTGACCCACTTGAATCACGGATTAGCCCATTTTTTCCCCAAAACCTAGACACATTTGATGGTCTAAGTGGATTTCACATACATATCACAGTGGGCCCTATAAAAATTGAAGGGTGAACATTCCTCTTAATTCTATCCTCTAATTTTGCCTGCAATGCATATGCATCAATAACATTAATTCTCTCCTCTTCCAGCATAAGTGTTCTTAATAAAAGCCCACCACTCTCTCTCAACATGTAACTTTATTATTTGAAGCTTTGTTTACAATATCCATATCCCATTTCTATTGTTGGCTTTCTTATATAACAAAGTGTACATCTATCAAATTTCTTAATTGTTGTCCATTTTCTCTTGGTCTCATATATACAAGCTATGTTAACTCTTCTTTCTTTCATCATATCCATTAGCTTCATACTCATACTTGTCGAAATTCCAACATTGCATGTGGCAAAATAAATCCTATTCTTGCAAGTTGCAAATAAATCCTATTCTCTTGGACTAGCTTCTTTACTTGCACTTGTGCATGACTAGCTTCTTTATAACTACGTAGAGCTGGACACCGAGTCGAATTGAGTTGAGCTTGCAAAGCTCGGCTCGATTCGACCAGTAGCCAACCCCAGCTTGAGTTTGGCTTGGCTCGGCTCGGTTCGGCCAGTAGCCAACCCCAGCTTGAGTTCGGCTCGGCTCGGCTTGGCCAGTAGCCAACCCCAGCTTGAGTTTGGCTTGACTCGGTTCTCGAGCCTGATTGTCCAGCTTGGCTCGATTCGTCAACCACTGGGGCCAGCTCGAGCCGAGTTTGAGCTTGAGCTTTTGAGTTGAGTTCGAGTTCGAGCTGTCGAGTTGAGTTTGGATTCGAGTTCGAGGTTGTACATAAAATCCAATCCATTCTACAGTAGAAGTGAAAATCGAAGATGACTTACAAACGGAAAAGTAAAAATATTACAAACTTACAGTTTTCACAACATTAGATGCATTTCTATCGTTATTTACTACAATCTATAGGAGAGGAGATTTGTTTGCCGAGCTCAAGGTATTATCTAATTCTTCATATAGGTACTCGTTCACCTCTCATGAATCTGAATCGGAAGGTGGAGAGAGTTTTCCATTGTGCTCTTGTATAGTTTGAATTATATTGTTTAAGCTTTCTTTTTGAGTAGATTTATATGTAGTACCCAACACCTTGTAAAATACACCGAGACTGGAGAGAAACTTGGATGGTTTGTTACTCTTCTTATTTTTGCTCGTGCTCGAGTCGATCCTGCTTTGGCATCATGTTGTCTTGGAGGATATCGTTGATGTCTAGAAGCCTCTTTCATACTACGTTTCAAGGCGAGTTGTAATTACTATTCTTCCAATGCTAATAATCTAGCTTCCTCGTCTTCCTCTTCCTTACTAGTTCTTTCTACTATTCGTATATTAGAACTTTCGCCAATTACAACTCTTGTAGAATGTTTGGATGACGTGGAGGGTTTCTTATTTAAATCTAGAAGGGCCTAAAAAAGTTGGAACTCCTTTGGGGCTTTAGGACACGGTTTTGCATCTCACCCTGACATGATAGGTATAACCTGAGCCGATTAGTTTTGTTAACAAACTTCGCCTTACACAAATGATGCAAAATCTTCATATTTTCAGACTTAAGGGAGTTGACTAAGGAACCGTAGTCCCAAACGTCGGTCAATGGGTCAGTTGACGACATGTACACTCAATGTATTGGAAAATTTAGTATTTTGTATAATGAAATATGATAAATAAAAACAATAATGAAATATGATAAACAAAAGCAATAATGAAATTGAATTATATGATAAACAAAAGCATAATATGAAAATGAAATAAAAGTCGTTGCATTTATAACCTCTTTCAACATTACATTCAAATGCACACTACACTTTCAAGTTTCAACATATTAACAATAATTTATGACCCCTTCGTTGATGTTGTTGCAGGTGCAGTCTTGTCTTGATACTCGATCTCCTCCTCATACTCCTTAATATCAAAACTATCATCTCCTTAAACTGGACGCAACTAATCTTGTGTACAAATTAACACTTCAACTGTTTTTGGTGAAAGAGAGCTTCAATGCTTGCTCATAACCCTACTCCCCATGCCAAAAGCGGATTATGATGCCATTGTTAAAATTGGAATTGACAATATGTTCCGTGCCGTCACCGATAGTGTAGGGTATTTTGCTTCACAGACTCATTTTCCACCACCCTCAAACATGGAAGTTTGAGTTCGGGCGCCTTATGATTGGCTTTTTGTGATACAAGTCTAACTCTGATTCCTTTGTTTGATCATCTGTTTCTTCTTATATTAAGAAAGATATGTATTCATCGAGTACGTTGTCATCGCTTGTAAAAACATTTGGAGCTTTAACTCTTTTTATTTATTTATTTATTTTTTTAATTTTTTATTTGCTGTGGTAAGGTATTCAAAATCGGTTACATAACGGCTGTTACGTAATGGTAACGATCATAACCATTACGCGTTACGCGATTGAAACGACCGTAACATCCGTTACAGAAAAACGGGCCGTAACGGTCCAATAACAGTTTTTTCAAAAAATAAAAAACAGCCATAACGGCCGATATGGGGGCCATAATGGCTGTTATGGCCCGTATCATAACGGTAACGGTGGTGGCCGTTACGACCACCGTTACCGTTTTGGAATACCTTGGCTATGACTGTGGTTGTGGGTAAAGTAGAAAAACATACGAAGTGTACAATACTTCGATTTTTCACGAACCATGGAGGTTTCAGTTACCGCCATTTCATCAAAATAAATCTTCATAAAAATGAACTTAACAAAGCTCATATTGCATCGAGGATTAAGAATAATGGCTAAGGCTATTAACAAATGGTATTTCTCCCAGTACTTATCGAACTTTCTTTGCATATCAAGTGCTATTAGTTGTAGAAAATTTAGACCTTCACTGACACTTTTTCTAAGGTCTTCCTTAATCTTCCAAAAAGACAGAAGAAACATATTTGCAGTGGGATACTTATTTCCAGAAAAAAAATCTTCGTGTAATAATAAAAAACTTTGAGAAACTTGTGAATTTGTTTTGCTTTGTTCCAATCATCTTTAGTAGGCAACTAAGCATATGTTTTATCACGCATCACATATTTAGGAAATGCAACCTCTAATTTCATAGCCGAATGTAACATTTCAAAAGTCGAATTCCAACGTGTGCATATATCTAACTTCAATGTTTTTTGACGTTGGAATATATCACTCAATATACTTAATCTTGAAGGTGACCCCCTTATGTATTTTACACCTTCTTTGTTCTTTATGGTGGGGTTAATTGCTTTCAACCTTTCTTGTACAATCAAGTTTAGTAAGTATGTGAACACAACACTTAACCTGGAATATTTTTTCCTCAAAAAATAAATTTTCGGTTGCCTTAAATTGGTTGCGTAAGAATGAAATTACACTACCATTTGCTGAATCATTATATAAAGTTATTGAAGAGATTTTATTTTCAATGCCCCGGTCTCGTAGATAACTGTAGATGCAATATTAAATAACTAAACCAGTATGAGAAGGAGGTTCAAAATTCTCTTGCAACGTTTCCAATCTTATCAACATAGTGTGCGGCTAATGAAATGTATCACTTTCTTTGACTGGACACCATCCATAAATCAGAAGTCAAACTTATTCTGAGGACTAATGCCAAAACTGCTTTCAGTGTTATCTTCTCGTTTACGTATATCTTCATGCACTCTCTCTTCACAATAACGTGGGAGGCCTTCGCAATTTGAGGGTTAAGGAATTTAGAGAAAGACATGAAAACTTTGCTCTTTATCATTCTAAATGGCTTTTCTTGAACGATCATTAGTCTTCCATATCACTCTTTTAGCTTCTCTTTGTCAAACTTATGAGTGAAAAATTTACCTTGAAAGTCGTCCCCTTCAGACTTGGTAAATGAAAGCAACTGTTGGCATGGAATTAAAATTTTTGGTCTCTTTGAACAACTTTGCTTATGTCTGTTTAAATGAGTAGTTGATCCTTTAGGATTCTTATTGTATAATGATTTGTAATGTGTACATTTAATATTCACTACACCATTAACTACGACTTATTCAAAGTCATCCCACACTACTGATCTTTTCTTTCATTCAGTTGAAGCCGAAGATACTTTTCCCTCCATAATAAGAGGAGATATGTGGCTGATGCACCGGCACTGGGGGTAGTTGGGACTTCCTCACTAGTCATCTATAAATATAAAGATAGGAAATTAACTTTTTGCATTTATTAACACAAAGTAGTGTCTACTTAAATACCCCTCCAATTTTTCTAGACTTGCTTAACTGTCTAAATCAATCACCCATTCAAAGTTGAATAGATTATAATGCTTTTATTTTTCAATTTAAATGCCATGCCAAAATTCCGGCAGCATCTCCTCTTACCTCTCCAGAAATATTATTCTTGCATTTGATTCCCATGTCAAGTATCCACACAGTGTGAATGTTTGATGCCGGAAATAAATGTAAGAAATATATCCATAGAAAAACGGAGAGATGAGACGGAACAAGTGTATGTATTTAAATTAGAATAAATGAAAACATTCCAATCTATTCAACATTTAACTGTCCAAAAATGGGACAATTTGAGGATTTTTATGCCTTAAAAAATATACTGTATCCATGCCTGACAACATAAAAATCCTCAAACGGGCAACTGATTATCCTATACTACAATAGTAAAACAAAAAAACCAATCTGACTAATTAAACAATTGATGAAAATTTAATAATTAACAATCTAACTAATAATTTAAAAATCTAACAATTTAACAAAAAACCATGATTCACATTAATTCTAATTCACATGATTCATATTAATTCTAATTCACATGATTAACAATGTAACATTTATTCTAATTCACATTAATTCTAACAATTTAACAATAAACATCAAACATGATTCACAATATTTCGCAATTTAACAATTTAACAAGAAACTAATAATGTATGTATACATGAAATTTATTATATATAATATAATATATATAAGATATTTTAAAATTAATTGACACCGTGCCGGGCTGCCATGGACAACGGTCGGTCAGGCCTATATATATATATAATATATATATATATATATATATATATATAGAGAGAGAGAGAGAGAGAGAGGAGAGAGAGAGAGAGAGAGAGAGAGAGAGAGAGAGAGAGAGAGAGAGAGAGAGAGAGAGAGACGAGTGCGCAGGTAGGGATGGGCATCGAAATGACCTAGTCGAGTCGTTTCGAGCTCGGGCCAGCTTGGACTCGGCTCGAAATTTTTTCGAGCAACATAAAACACCTTGACTCGGCCCGAACCTATATTCGAACCGAGCCGAGCCAAGCAAGTGAACCGAGCTAACTTGGTTCGTTTCCAGCTCTATAATTGCATGCCATTGCAGCCCATTACTTTTAGGAGACGCCGTAGTGAATCCTTCCCCAATTCTCATTGCACCCGTGTGCCAGTGCAACATGTCGCTTGCAAGGAACACCTTGGCATGGGCTTGAAATGATATGTCAGGATTCATGAGGATATGGCAAAACCCAATTTTTCCCAAATTCCCCTAACCTAAAACTAATTCCCCAATTACCTAAATTTCCCCAGGCTTTTGTTTGGGTTGGTGGTAACCAAAAGGTAGATGAGGAAAGGGAAACATTATATTTGAGGAAAAGTGTGCAAGAGGAAAAAAGGTTTACTTTTTCTTTATGTCCGAGAGTGGAATAGGAAATGGTCCTTTATAGAGGAAATCTGAGGAAAAGGAAATCAATTTCCTCAATCCTCATGTCTTTCACAAACGAGGGAAACTGTCACACCCAAGGAAGTCGATTTCATTTCCTCAATTTACTTTCTTATGTTCATCAATTCCAACAATACAAAGGGTGACATTTGGATTCCTGGAAATCCCAGTCTCCAATTTGGGTTTGTTTTTTGCATTTGGGGCTCTTGGATACTAGATATTCAAATGCCCGAGGGGCATCACAATAACCTAAAATTAGGTCTTCACTTTTTGTTTTTTTTCAATAACCTGGAAAATGTTGGTTTTTTCCCTCTATGTTGTGCAGTTCAAGTGAACACCCGGTTACACTTTGGTTATGTTGTGATCATTTTCAGGTTTGATCTATGGAAGGCTGACTGGCATTGGAAAAAATACGCTGAAGACTGATGTTATCCATTTTTTTGAGGGGTGTGGGTTGACTACGCAGGATATTAAAGTTGATTACAACAGGACTTATGCTTCATTAGGCATGTATGTTTGCTCTGCTCTCTATTCCTCCTCAAAAACCATCATGTGTTTAGTGTGGATAGATGCCTTCATCACTGCCATAGCTTTCCTTAAATTTTGAATGCTGATTGTAAGAACTTCTACTTGTACATACAGTTCCCTGTATTTGTGTCTATGAGGAACAGCTCGCGAGAAACAACTTGAAAGAAAATCTTTTGATGTGGTTTCTGTAACTAGCCTTTGTTAGGTCTACTATACAGTTTTTGCTTTTTGATTCTTGTTGCTTTTTGTGGTGTGAATTTGTAATCTGTGCACCAAAGTAGATGTAGTTTTCTTTTCAGGGAAAGTAAATGTATGTGGTTTTCTTTTCAGGGAAAGTAGATGTATGTGGTTTTCTTTTTGGGGAAAGGGATTTTAGACTTTGAAGCTAACTATTAGAAATAAAATCACATGCTCTTTGGGAGTACTGGGCACCTACCTGTTCCTTAACTTGTAGGACAGGTGAATCGAAGCAACACAACTTGCACTTGATTGAGGTTTCATGGTTGTAGTCAGAGAAAACCTGGAACTTCTGGTTGAATAGCACCACTGATAGTTTTCCACACCCCAAAAGTAATCTAAAGGGTCTTTCATGTATATGTACTTTTCACAAAACAAATACCCTAATCTTGTCCCAACCACTCCTTTTTTTCTAATCTTAATCATTACTTTTAAATAAAATATTAATAATGACTACAAAAAGAGGTACAATGGTAAGTAGCAATAATAGGTACCGTTATAAAGGGTGGAAGAAAGTAAAACTGTGGAACTTCTCAAAGCATATAAAAACAATAAAAGAAATCAAAGAACACAGTAAGGCCGAGTAGAGTGTATGATAAATTTTATGTTAGTTAAGCACTAGAGATGGAGAGAGATTCTACAAGTAGGCAAAAGTGAGGGAGAGTAGTGTTTGCAATATCGCTAATATCAGCCGATATTATTGTTATCGCAGACCAGCAATACGAATATACGATACACTCTCAGAGTATTTGAAATCCAGTGTTGTTCAAAATATCGCAATGTATCACAGTTATTGCAATATATCGCACCTAGCTCTTTTTTCTTTTTTCTTTTTTTCTTTAGGGGGTGTTTGATTTTTCAATTACATGTGTAAATACATGTAAATAGGCTATCATTACTTACCTGTGTAATTGCAACAGCAATATCAAAGTTGATGTTGATGGAGAGTATGTTTGGGTGGAAACCATCACTAAAACTGAGGCAGAAAATGAATCAAGAACAAAAACTGTGGGGCCCACTATTATGTATATGTATGATCCACGCTGTCCATTTGTTTTACCTGCTCATATTAGGGCATGAGCCCAAAAATGAAGCAAATCTAAAGTACAAATGGACCACATCACAGGAAACAGAGGGAAATGAATGCTTACCTTTGGAAAGTTCTTGGGGATCAACAGAAGTTTTGGATGAAGCTAATGTTTGCGTATTCCCTTTATCCATGTCTGTGTGACCTCTTTTGAACAGGTTGGATGACAATACACATCCCTGTGGGCCCCAAGAAGGATCTAACATTTAACAATGGATGCCGTTTTATGCATTGTTTCCTTTTGTCTGGTCCACTAGAGCCTAGAATCTGCTTTATTTTTTGTCTCATGCCCTAAAATGAGCTGATAAACGGATGGACGGCATGGATCCAACACATACGAATGGTGGGTCTCATAGAGATGACGTGTGCCCAATTTCAGTTCAAATTCTTGCATGCAATTGCATTTTTCGAGGTGTATTTGAACTAGTATTTCACTTTCTATCAAACATGGGTAAATTATCATAATTGCTTATTTACTACCATTTACAGGTGGAAATGAAAAATCAAACACCCCCTTAGATGGCCAACCATTGGTCAGTTTGGATCATTTTATTGGTGTGATTTTAGTGATGCAACCGATAATTGAATTGTTTCGGAGTATCATTAGCATGCCATGTGTTTGGTGGACATGTGTGTAGCACCATTTTTGTTTACTCGTGCAACTCTCTAAGGGAGCTCAAAAAGGCATTTCACCCCATTTACTTCCAAATCCTCTCTCGTAGAGAGGATTTCATTTACATGCACATTTACTCCCATGTTATTTCATTTCCATGCATTTACTTCCATCCAACCACACCTCAAATACCATTTACCTCAATTTACTCCCAATTCCCCCCATTTACTTCCACCCAAACGGCCCCTAAATGCATGGTTAAATAGTGTTGGCAAGTTGCTTGTTTGTGATCCTTACATTCATAGCCCACTCGAGGCTCAAAATTTTCTCAATTTTGGCTAAAGCTTATATTTCAATGAGCTTATTACAATCATTCTGTTAAATATCATATATGTACACTAACTTGAGATATCAAAGCTAATTTGGGATATCACATATGTTCCTATGAATATATTGAAAAATTCCAATACATTCCAATTCCTCCCATTTACTCCCATCCAAACAGAATATTTGGATTTCAAATGCATTTCATTTACTCCCATCCAAACACAACTGAGTTAGCCATTTACTCCCAATTCATTTACCTTTCCATTTCCCATTTACCTCTATTTACAAGCTCCCAAGCGAGCCCTTTTTTATATGCAATATAAATGTAGCCTATGACTTTGTGGCATATAAGCTATGCACCACTTGTACAAGCTGGGCATGGATGTGGAAGCGGAGGAACTCATTCGGCTCTTGGCAAGACTTCATCATTTCAAGCCATCTTTGGGTGAGAGAGACTCGATGTTATGGATGATGGTCAAATCGGGTTGGTTCTCTGTCAAAGTTTTCTATGAGACGACTGATAATGCTACTGATGTGATGTGTGGTTAGACCTCCAGAGTCTGGTCCTAGGGGCTCCGCCCAAAGTGGCAATTTTCACTTAGTGGGAACGAATAGAGTGCTCACCATAGACAACCTGCCAAAAAGATTGATAGTGATTCCTAATTGCTGCATCATGTTTATGCTGGATGTGGAGTTGGTGAACCATTTGTTCATCAATTCTGCATTCGCTCAGAAGGTGTGGGAGAGATTTGTTGCTTTCTTCAATATTCCTTGGATGATGCTGGGTTCCATTGAGGGTCTCTTCCTTGTGTGGCATGGGGGAGGAGTAGGGGGCATAGGGTGTTGTGGAGGTTAGTCTTGTTGGTGGTAATCTGGGCCATGTGAAAGCAGGTTAACCATTGTTGTCTTTAAAACGGTGAAGTTTGATGTTTAGATTCGGTAAATTGTATTAAAGGTTCCAACCATTGTGAGTGGTTCGAGTTATCTGGGCTATAGACTATAGTTGTATATTTTCACCTTTTGGCTCTTCTTTTAATAAAATTTCATTAACCTTCAAAAAAATAAAAAAGAATAAAAAAGGAAAAATATATGCATATATCTTTGGATAATGTAGGATCCATGTGTGTCTTACTCTCTTTACACCCTCTAAAATTGAGGTTGAGTAATCAGCAACAGATAGTCCACAAGATATTTTGTCGAGCATGACCAATTGCCTTAATAATTATATTTGCCATTTGATTTTGTGAGGCAGCGTGAAAAATTGTTATTTCTTCATCCAGGTATTTCTCATGAATGAAGTGAATATGGAACAATTACAAACTGGGAATAACCCCTGCATCATGTAATTCTTTGTTAAAAATGCAGATTTGTTAATGAGGACTTATGCTATACTCGATTGGAAGTGTTCCATATTTATTTTCATCAGTAACTTGTATTGAGGAATGCTCTAGTGTTCTCAGAGCACTCTTAAGTTATAGCACTTCTGGTTGCATTTGGATGCTTTGATGGTCCAATCCATTGATCTAGGCTGTTCATTAGGTCTACCACACATTTCATAGGCTACCAGGCAAGCATAACACTATCTGAAAAATATTAACCATTTGATCAATGGTCTCTAATGGGTGGTCAAGATCATTTATTGTCCAAATCAATAATAATCCATCTGTTTGTTAGGACCCATCATGGATTGCTTATGATTCTAAAGAATCATTTTTGTTAGGCAATTGTAGCAATCCTATCCATAGCTTCGAAAAACAATGGCTGTAGGAAAGAAAGCCAAATCAAAGATAGGTTTGATAATCTGATCAGTGTGATTTTTGCATGGTAGTCCATGAAATGTGTTCTGGACTTAATAGACAGTTCAGATCAATTGATGGGGCTGTCCAGGTGGGCCGATGCAACTAGGAGCACCAATAATGCTCTTAGAGCACTGGAACATTTCTCATTTTCATTTCTAAATTGATTAAAATGTAGTATTAGATCAACAAATCTTTTTGTTTTTCTATTTTTCCTTTTTTCTTTTTGGTGTTTGGCGAATCTAACACTCCATGCTAGTATTGAATCCTGGATTCATATCCATGTCATTGCAACATTGGCTACCAGAGGGCAGGTTGTAACCAATTATATGGATGTCACTCCATGCTAGTATTGAATCCTGGATTCATATCCATGTCATTGCAACATTGGCTACCAGAGGGCAGGTTGTAACCAATTATATGGATGTTACTTGTCTTATGCCTTTTGGGTTTGACTATGGCAAGAGTCGCTATGTTACTTTTGGGCCTTAGGTAGTGATTCTTTTCTTCCTGAGAATGCTTGGGTTGAAGGCACGAATACAATATTACAACTTTGCCCTAATAAGACATGCTCTGTTCAAGAGAACACCATTTTTAAGTTTTCCGAAATAACCAAGGGTGCATTTGGTTGCACCAAATATCATGAAATTTCATTATATTTCAGTCTAATTTAGTGTGAAATTTCATGATGTTTCATGGTATTCAGTGCAACCAAATGCACCCTAAACTACAAAATTGCTCAGATGCCTTAAGTTGTTTCCTTACATATAAGTGATTTTCTCATAGACTTTGGAGTTGATGTCAAAGCCCTCCGATTTGGCTTTCCCTTTAGTTGGTACTGGTAGTTTGTGAATTACCAGTTTCCAGTTGCTTTCTAGTCCATTATGTTCTGTCTTATTTAAATTTGTCTCTTCAAAGCATCTACTTCATCTTGGAAGGAGAAAACTCTGATGTTTTGTAATTTTTATCAATTCGATTGATTCCAATTTATTGCAAGCAGGATTTTGCAATTTTCTTCTTGGACAGACTTTGATATTGCTACAAGGCTAATCACAAGAAAAGGCCGTTTGTATTGGTTAGAAAAGGTATTGCTATGTTCTTCTTGCTAAGATCTTATTGATAGTATATTAGTGCTATTTTGCAAACCTATGATTGGTGATTTGGTTTTTCAAAAATCAGGTAGATCGCGGGCAGTGGGACCTTCTCAAGTTCTATGATGGGAAAGTTGTAAGTACCTGTCCAATATATATTGGTCTCCCATTATTACTTTTTTTTTTTTTTTCAACCTGATATTCCACTTTTCCTTCTCAATTGGGATATTGATCTTGCATTTTTGGAGGATTAGAATTATTTTTGCTAGAACTGTAGTGCTATGGAGATTATATCAATCAGCTGGACAAGAAATATGCTTGATTACACGTCAAGTCTTTATTATTCATGGGCATGCAGATTTTTGACAAATGGAAGGATTTTATTTATGAGGTACATGCTTTGGGCCTGAAGGCGTTCCTACTGAACAAAAGTATTTTCTTTACTGCTACAAAATGAAAATGATGCACAGTTAAAAAAAATAAATACAAATACTTTCAAGTAAGGATAATAAGGGACAGTTTTGACAAAGCCTTAGAAATTTGCTTAGAATGAGACAAGGCAGGGCTTCAAAATCGCTCAGGGAATTGGGTTCGAGTGCATAGTTTAGGGGTAGAAAGCCTACATTTCAACACTGATGTCCCAGCCTACCTATCATCATCATCAAAGCCTTATATCAATTAACTGGGGTTGGCTACACAAATCCTGTTCCGCCATTCCACTCTATCAAGGGCCAGATCTTCAATCACACCACATGCCATCAAGTCTTTTCTTACTACTTCCATCCACCGGCTTTTGGGCCTTCCCCTTGCCCTTTTAGAGTCTTCAACCAACTCAATCCTAACCGGCTTGGTTCTTGGTCTTTGTTGCACATGACCAAACTTTCCTAGTCTACTTTCCCTCATCTTATTACCTATTAGTATTACTCCTAAGTTACCTCAAATGCATTCATTTCTAATTCTATCCTTCCCATCTTACCACTCATCCATCTCAACATCCTCATTTCAGCTACACTCATCCCATGACCATATTGTTATTTGACTGCCCAACAATATGTCCCATAAAGCATGACTGGTCTTATAGCTATCCTATAAGCAACTCCTTGATTGTAATCAACCTATGCACTAGACTATTAGATAGCATTTGATTGTAATCAACCAATGTAATAGTCTATTATATTTCGCTTGTGGAAATTTTGTGCTCTCATTATCGTTCCCAAGCCTGGATAAAGAGAGGGTTGTGTCAGGTTGGCAACTGCCCTCAAACTTATGCCATAACTTCCATCATGAATCCATAATATGATATTCCCAGCTTACTATTAAAAAGAAAAAGAAATATTGGATTGATATGGGGTATGGGATTATTGATTACTGAAGTCATATGGTTCAGATAAAGAGGCAGTGGTTTGTTGAAAAAGGAGTTGAGAGATGGTGCATGGTGGAAGAAAGAATCAACATGGATGGGGTGAAAGGTTGGTCATGGAATTCCTGAGGAAAGAAGATATGCCTTGTTTGCAGGGTGCTCCTTAGGATGATCTCGGTTTTTGTTGCAAAATGGTGTGCCATGATCTATGGGGATGCTAGAGCCAATAGATTGAGCTCCACCATTGTATGGAACTGACTTAGGAGTGCCATTGGTGTGCCCATTAGACAATAATCAGCATACTGGTCCTTATTTTGCTTCTGGATGGAAAATATGCTAGGCACTAGATCTGCCCATCAGATGACAATATCTACTTATAGGATACCACTTTAAGGAAACAAGAATGACGAAAACTGTAGGATAATGCTTAGAGTGACATGTCTGATTTGTCACAAATTGAAGATGGAGCTGTGCTCCATTATGCTGACATTTTGTTTGCTGGACTTGATGAGAATTTTTACGTTGGATCTTGGTTGTAGAAGACTCTTGGAGAAGTGTTTTTAACTTTCCTTTTGAAACTTATGTTACCTTGGAAGGTGGTTTCAGAAGTCTTTTTATTTTTGTTGTCTTTTTGAGAACAGAAGAATGAGTTTTGTGAATACGAGAAAGAGAGGAGTTTCTTGTGTAGGGAGTTTCTACCATGAGTGGGAGTTTTGTAATGGAGTCAAGATGCCTTTCCAAATGACAAAGTGTTCACTCAATAGAGGTGAACTAAGGATTTATGGAAGATGGATGATAGGAGGTTGATGGGACTTAGGATACAGTTTGATGAAGGGGTGACACGTCTAGCTTGAGGATGGTAAAAAGGGCAAGGGTAGTGGTTCAACTGGAGAAGAAGTGGGACAAGGTTTGATTTTTTATTCTTTTTAAAGGAGTGAAGCTTGCAAAGGACCCAAGGGATTTCTTTGCGTGTGCAATCATTTACTGTTTTCTGAGAAGCAAGGATGGGTGTAAGCATGGAGCTTTCGACCAACCTCCATCCACCACTTATGTTTTTGGAGGAAAAACAAGGGTGTATTTGAAACTTACGATCTGAAGATTTTTAGTGTGCTAACCAAATAGGGTGTCGAAGCAAAGGACACTATTAAGCAGGGGTTCAAGAGTGGATTCTAACTCTAATATCATGCTTTATTAGTAGGACGCCCTTCATCAAAGATTGTGTTTGCATTGATTGTGGGTGGTTGGGGAGCCATGGGAACCATTAGTTGGGGCACCACATCTTTAACATCATTGATTGCTAGATTTGGCTGTTGATGATTTGTCATTTCTAGATTCATTCATTGGTCTGTCATTATAATCACTACCCTGAGATTTTAACTGCTGATTTATTCTTTTGGATCATTCTGTGCTGTCCAATCCAATTATCAGTTGTTCATAGCTGATCCCTGCCATCTGATCTTCCTTTTGAATAATTGGAACTTTTTTCTTATAGACACAGACCCACACCACTCTCTCACACACACACCCACAGCCACATGGGCACTCGATCCCACTATATTGAAACAAAGTTTTTCTACCACTGAGCCATTGAGCCGGACCCGAAATAATTGGAACTTTTTTTACACCAGTGGATGCTGTCTTAGGCTAATTTGACAGTAGGATCCCATTTTGAGTGCCTGGATGATGACTTGGGCTTCTTGAATTGTTGATGCACGATCTACCATTTCCTTTTAATCTTGTTGTGTGTAATCCTGAATGCACTTGCCTCGGTCATTAACAATTCCAATATTGGTCCATTCTCTTACCAAACAAGTTTACTCATGGCCAATGATTTAAATATTGGTATCAATGCATGTATCACACCCTTGGGATATGGAGACATTGTTATCTCATGGGAAATATTGACTGTATTGGGGAATGTGTTGCTGTCTGAGGGAGACATTGTTATCTCATGGGAAATATTGACTGTATTGGGGAATGTGTTGCTGTCTGAGGGAGACATTGGGAAATGATGAAAATTTCAATAGAACTTCGGTATATATCAAGGTGTCTCCGTATCCGTTACGATACGGCAGTATCGGCCGATACGTATCGGTAACGGCAGTAGCCGTTACGCGATACGGGGCCGTAACGGGGCACCCCCTGATTCTGTAGCCGTAACGGCCCCGTAATGGTTATGGCGTAACGGTCAAAAAACGCCATTTAAAAATAAAAAAAAAAAAAATTTGCTTTTTAAAGTCTATTTTTTCACTTTTTTTGAAACTTCTTTCTTCTAAACTCTTCCTAAATCATTCTATTGCTATTTTCGACCACTCTTAGCTTGATATTACAGATAAAAACAACTTATATTAAGGATTTTCTTGATTCGAAGCTCCGTGGGCCATTTTCCACAAATTCCTCAAAAATAGGTACTTATATTTTTTATTCAATTTTTTGCTGTTTGAATGGTAGAATATGATGTGTTAATCATAATAGAAGATATTAATGTCCATTTTACAGATTGTTGTTGTCATTTTATAATTTTTTATAATTTTTTTTTCTATTTATGCACTATTTTCAAATTCGAAAAATAATTTTTTATTGAATGTTTTGCTGTTTTAATGGTAGAATATGATGTGTTAATCATAGTAGAACATGTTAATGTCCATTTTACAGATTGTTGTTGTCATTTTATATTTTTTTTATTTTTTTTTTCTATTTACGCACTTTTCGGCCCGTTTTTTTTTTTTTTTTTTATTCGAAAAATCATTTTTTATTCAGTGTTTTGTTGTTTAATGGTAGAATATGATGTGTTAATCATAGTAGAAGATATCAGTGTGCATTTTACAGATTGTTGTTGTCATTTTATATTTTTTAATATTTTTTTTTCTATTTACGCATTGTTTTCGGCCCTTTTTTTTTTTTTTAATTCAAAAAATCATTTTTTTATTGAATGTTTTGCTGTTTTAATGGGAGAATGTGATGTGTTAATCATACTAGAACATGTTAACGTCCATTTTACAGATTATTGTTGTCATTTTATATTTTTTATAATTTTTTTCTATTTACGCACTATTTTCGGTCTTTTTTAAAAAAATTCGAATATATTACACATGTAAGATGTTTTCATATTACATTCATTCTAATATATCTATCATTGATAGTAGATAGTTAGAAAATTAAATATATGAGTTTTGCAGTCAAATCCAGGTTGTCTGGTTCATAAATTCATCAGACAATCCGATACAACTTCTCACCAAAGAGTGGACCGTTAAACCACCATAAACATGTTCCAATTTATAAATGAATGCATATTTGGAATGCTTAGAATATTCCGGATTTAATTCATATTTTTTTCATTTTTTTGGCAAAAATAAAAAATAAAAATTGCACCGTTACGGGCCGTTACGCCCCCGTATCGTTGTTACACCCCCGTATCTGTATCGGTATCGGAGGGCACCGTTACACCAACCAATACCGATATGGGATACTTGGTATATATTGAAAGAGACATGATTACACACTTATAATTCAAAAGATCACAAAAAACAAGCATGCACAACAAGTTTCCTGTATGGTGGGTTATAAATTATGTGCTATTTGACAGAAGTGATGCAAATATGTCATTTTTTTTTTTTTTCTTTTCTTTTTCTGAAAGACAATTATGTCAAAAAATGAGTTCATATGAGTCATTAATCAAACAATACAAGTAGAAACGTATCATCATTCAAAATAAAAATAAAATACAATACAAGTATGAAATGTATTCCCCAAACAAAATTTGGGAGAAAATGGAATTTTTTTTTTTTTTTTGCAAAATTTGTATAATTTCCAATGGGGACATGTACCACAATGTATCACTGATACATATCTTAATTATTGCAATGTATAGCATGTATGGATGATATGGGGGAATTATATGAAGGGTTTTGGCAAAATATCGCAATGCATTGCGATATTTTGTGTGATACCGGGGAATTTACTAACTTCCCCTATACATTGTATCGGTCACTCATGATAATATCAGCCAATATTATTGATATTTAACACTCCTAGCTGCTACCTGATAGTCCTCTCTCTAATTCTCCCACCAACCATTCTTCTCTCAATACTCTCTATTCTCCCTCCTAAAGATTTCACTTTTGGTCAAACATCTCATTCTCTTAATTTTACTTGAGCCCATAATGATTTCTACTCTTGCTAACTTGAGTGATAGGTGTTGTTGACTCTAATGCTAACAACTCACCATCAACAACATTAAGCCTTATTCGAATTAATTCGGGTTGGCTACATGAATCCTGTTTCGCCATTTGACTCTAATGTGAACAACTCACCCAATACGATTCCTACTTTGAAGTTTGAACAATGGCTACTTTGGGTTGCCTACGGGCTATTCTCACCACTTTTGGAGGACTTTGCATATTTGACTTCAAATTCGAAATTTGATCCCTCGCCACCATGTCATTGCCATGTCACCAATGCATGCCATCTCACGAATGCACAATACATTATTTGGCACACCATTAATTGGATTGATAACCCACCATTTGACACCAAAATATGGGCAAGGACACATCAAAATCATGGTCAGAAATTGACTCAAGTTTCCAAATGGAAGTGCGTCTATGGGTTGAGCCCTCGGGGGTATGTGTAAATGTTATCTATTTTAATGTGAGATTTTTCTATAAATTAAACGCTTGGAATCAAGTGTATTTAGATTTTGTGTACTTTAATAGGAATTAGTGTTTTAAATAGCAGCAGTGTGTTGCGTAGCGCTCAACCTTGTGCAGTGTGTAGCATAAGCTACACGATACTTCAAAAATTTTAATTTAAAAACAGGAAAATATGATAAATAGTCACAGTAAAAAGGAAAAAATTTAAAAATGCCTAAGAGATGATTCATTTTTTCAACTATAAGCATGTTAAAACCAGTTATTAATTATCATCTATCAAAAGCCAAACCGCATATAAACCAAATCAAATAATTATCGCATCAACAATTTTCTAAGCGAACCACTATAATTAATAATGTCTAATTGAAACCACTAGTCATAAGTATGAAAAGAAATAAAAATCCCATAGGTCAAAAAGTATTAAATATAGTACACTTGTCACATTCCTCAACATTTGATACAAAGAAAACAAAAAAATAAAAAAATAAATAAAACAATAAAAAATACATCGTAGCGTACACTATGTACGCGACACACTACATAGCTGTAGTGTATGTATGACCCCTGTGACATACGCTATAGGGGATTTATGCTATTTAGCATGCTATGTAGTGCTATGCTAGTTGGCTACACTGTTTTATGCTACACTACGCTACACAGCGTATGCTATCGCTACGCTACGAGCGCTATTTGAATCACTGATAGAAATGACCAACCTTGTGACTTTGACTTGAAAATCATAAGCAAAGGCTTAAAGCGTCGAATTTGACTTCATCATATCATCTAGAAGCCTAAGGGGCATGTTGGACAAGGTTGTGTTATTGTTACATAGGAGAAAAACATTCACTAGGCTGCTAGGTGGGACTTGCTAGGGATCCCCTTCTGGGTTGTAGGCAATGTTTTAAATATCGATGATATTGGCCGGTATATCTTACGATATATCTTGAATCCCACCTGTGCGATACGAAACACACAAGTAGTGCCGATATATCCTACATGTTCAATCCGATGGGCATTTTCAATTTCTGATTCTTTTTTTTTTTTTTTTTGGTTGAAATTATGTTAAATGGGGGTCAAATGATTATAAATCCATTGGTTCTTCATGTTTTGCATGAAAAATCATGGAGTTGGAGCTTTGATTTCGATATCCATTGGTTCTTCATGTTCTCCATGTTTTGTTTTTTTTTTTTTTTCAAAAATTTCCTTCAACCAACTATCAATTAAGACTAATTTCGAAGTATTTTGGAGTATTTGATGAAATGATCATCACGTACACTCTAATTTTGAAATTTCAGTGTAGGTGGTCTGATTTCGGAAAAATTCAAAATTTCCCCAACTTCTCCAAATTGCTTGCAATGTTGCACTCCAAACATGAAATCAAGCATGTACGAGGGCTGATCTACTGATTTGTTAAGTCCTTGTCAATTTTCAGAAAATAAATTCAACCAACCGTCGATTGAGACTAATTTCAAAGTATTTAGGAGCATTTGATGAAATGATCATCACATACACTCTAAATGTTATGCATTCAATATGAATATAGTTGCATTAGTTAAGTCAGATAATGCATAAATTAGGACCCTATACAAAGGAAACCTATTATGTGCACTTCTCTTTTGAGATGTTATGATTTAAAAGTGTGTATTAAGGTCTTTTTTAACAAATTTTGAAGTTTCATTGAAAAATTCAACCATTTTCCCAATGCTTCCCAATCTTTCCTAAAAAGTGTGACAAATTACCCGATATAAATGATATATCCTGTGCGATAACCATACGTATCTATATCCCAAGGATGCGATACGTAACGCGATAATGATATTTCGAACACTGGTTGTAGGTAAGTGTACTGATTCAAGTAAAATTGATACAACAGACTCCACAACTTGACTGAAGTGGGATTCAAGGAATACTGTAATTCAAGACCAGTAAATGTATGTTCAAGAGACACTTAAGTGTTCGTCTCAACATTCAGTAGTAAAGATCATGAAATGCGTCAGATGGGTCATGTGTGATGTGGGACAAGCTATAGTTTAGAAAGATCTCAAATACTATAACGTGGACACATTAGTATGCGGGTTCCCAACCAAGGTGTTCTGTTGCGGTATCGGTGGGCATAATGGTGCCCACCGTTACCGATACGGATTCGCCCCGTATCGGCCGATACGGGGTGTGTAACAGTGCAAATTTTGGTTTTTTTTTTTTTTTTGTCAAAAATTATGAAAAAATATCCATTAAAGTCGGAATATTCTAAATATTCCAAATATGCATTCATTTATAATTTGGAACATGTTTATGGTGGTGTAACGGTCCACTCTTTGGTGAGAGGTTGTATCGGACTGCCTGATGAATTTATGAACCTGACAACCTAGTATTGGCTATAGATCTTTTATATTTAATTATCTAACTATATAATATCATTATGAATTAATTAGAATGAATCTAATACCAAAATATCTCATATTTGTAGGTATTGGTGTATTACATACCTTTTGACTTGTGTACATTTTATTTCAACATACAATCTAGGGACTTTTATGTCCAATTATGTAATTCATATATCTAACAAATTAATATAATTTTTCCCAATAAATCTTAAGAAAAAATTTGAAATTATATTCAAGTAAATAGTGTTGTCGATTTAGAGCTGATTTGGTGGACCATTCGATGCCTCAAACAACATTAAATTCATGCAATCTATTGGCACTTATCTCACTAATGGATTGGTGGATATTTTTTGAACAGTGAAGAATGAAAAATATCAAACGATCTTATTTCAGAAAAATTAGTGTTTGCAAATTAACGGTGAAAATCATTTAAACAATTTAATTTTGGAATTGTGACTTGGCAACAATAGTGCCATAATTTAATTTATTAATTTTGAGTTAATGTATGCCTCATGGACAATTTTTTTGGCCATGTACATAGGGCCCTCCATGATGTATGTATTGTATATCAATGACATCCATCCGTTTTATCAAATCATTTAAAGGCATGGTCCAAAAATGAGGTTGATCTAGATCTAAGGTGGACCACCAGTGGGTGAGGCCTTGAAATTGGGGTGCACCTTGATGTATTTGTATATCCGTGCCATCAATCTATTTTGCCAGCTCATTTTAAAGCATGATCCAAAAAATCAGGCAGATTTAAACCTTAGGTGGACCACTAGTGAATGATGCCTTGAACATAGGACCTCGCCTTGATGCATTTGTTATATATCCATGCTGTCCATCCTTTTTGCCATCTCATTTTAGGGCATGGTCCAAAAAATGAGGCAAATCCAAATCTTTGGTGGACCACACAGTAGGGATTGAATTCCCACAATTAAAACTTCTATTATTATTATTATTATATTATATATATATATATTTTTTATTTTTAAGCTGCGACTTGCGTTTTCCTTGTTCCAGGTCCATGCAACCTTATCAGCAGTTTCGATGGTAAATAAACATTACAGTGGGCCATAATAAGTTTTTAATAGTGGGCATTCAATCTTATTGTGTGGCAGTGTTCGCAATATCGATACTATCGACCGATGTTATCGGTATCGCACTGCAGCGATACAAAACCCTTTGAAAGATACCAAGAAATCAAAAAAGATATTAAGAAATCAAAAAAAATTCATGGAATACTTGGTATCGTTCAATATCGCTAAATATCGTGCGATATCGATGAAATTATCACTTTTATCGTGATTTTTTCACCATATTTCGTTGTACAACACATACCCGGTCACGACCGAGATGTCGGGAGACTTGGTACTTGTAGAAGAGATCGCCATGATCGGGAGCTTCAATTGGTGGGCCATTCGAATCGAAGCGTTGCGCCGTTCGTAGGTGAGTGCAAACAGAATCTTCGAGTTTGTCTCGAGCTAACCCAATCAAAACGCAAGTGATTTCGGTATCGTGCTCGGAAAAAATCCGAAGAAATCCTGAGATTTAGGAGGGAATGAGGGATTTTGGGGTTTTAGGGTTCTTGCCTTCCGTAACCCTCTCTAGCTTTCGAAATAAGCTTCAGAGCCCTTTTTACGAGCGTGGATTGAGTTAGCTCGAGACGAACTCTCCTATTAGGGGCTCTGTAGGGTCCACCATGATTTATGTGTTTTATCTACACCGTCCATCCATTTTGATATGTCATTTTAGGGCATGATCCCAAAAAGTAGGGACATAAGGCTCAAGTGGACCACACCACAGGAAGCCGTGGTGGCAATGGTGTCAACCATTGACGCTTTCGTAGGGCCCACCGTGATGTGGATTTGCCATCCAATCTGTTTATGAGGTTTGACAGACCTGGATGAAGGGAAAACATCAATATTAGCTTGATCCAAAACTTCAGTAGTCCCAAATTTTTTAATGGTGGCCATTCAATGACCACTGTTTCATGTGGTGCGGTCCACCTCATATTTGGATTTGCGTCATTTTTTGACCCATTTTCTAAAATGATCTGTCAAAATGAGTTGACAGTGTGGATACACTGTATCACAACGAGGTGGCCTCACGGTCAGGGTCCCATCTAATTCACCGATTGGCCCAGGGACGTGGGTTTAGGGATACAGATTGCGTATGTAAGTAAACTCTTTGGGGCCCACCTCGATATATGTACTATATATCCACGCCATCCATTTGTTTGGACTGCTTATTTTATAGCATGGTCCCCAAAATATAAGAATATACAAGTTTCAAGTGGACCACGCTACAAGAAGCAATGGTCATTGATCTCCCACCATTAAAAAATTCCAAGGGTCCACCGTAACAGTTATTGACCATCAAACCTATTGATAAGTTCACATGGACTTGGAGGAAAAAAAAAAACAATATTAGCTTGATCCAAAATTGTGGCCCAGATAAGGTTTTTAATGGTCAATAACCATTGTTGTGTGTGGAGTGGCTACGACCACTAGAAAATTTGCATCTGCCTTATTTTTGGGACAAACCCTTAAAATTATGTGGCAAAACAGATGGACGATGTGGATATACCATGCATGCATCAAGGTGGGCCCTACTGTCAGGGTCCCACCCACTTCGCTGGTTCTGCGTCGCATGAGACCCGTACACGTATTTCCTGCCAAAGCCTTTCGTAGGAAGTTCAAGCGTTGGGATACTATGTGGGGCCCACCATGATGTTTGTGGGAAATCCACTCCATCCATCCGTTTTTCCAGATCATTTTAGGACATGAGATAAAAAAGTGGATCCAAAACTTAAGGCATCCATATGAGAGGGAAAACTACGAAAAGATTCACCCAAGATGGTGTGGTGTGGCCCTTATTGTACAATTACCGTGGGGCCCACCTTGATGTATGTATTATGTATCCACGCTGTCCATCAATTTTTCCATATCATTTTAGGGCATTATTCCAAAAATGAAGCAAATTCAATTATTAGGTGGACCTGGTGATTGACCATTAATGGGGTACAAAGGTTTTGGATCGAGCTGAAATTTGTTTTTTCCCTTCATCTAGGCTCATGTGACCTAATCAACAAATTGGATGGTAAATAAACACTACAGAAACATTAAGGTGCGCCCGAAGAAGTGTTTAATGGTAGGACAGTCAATCACCACTGTTTCTTATGGTGTGGTCCACCCGATAATTGGATTTGCTTCATTTTTTAGATAATGCCCTAAAATGATTTGGAAAAACAGATTGACAGCATGGATACATATTACACACATTTATATATATTATGCATCATATTTGAATATGGTTGCATTAGTTCAATTAGATAACGCATAGCTTAGGACCCTATACAAATGAAACCTATTATGTACACTTTTTTTTTTTTAAAGATTTTTTTATTTGAAAGTGTGTATTAAGGTTTTTTTTTAATAATCCCTGAAGTTTCATTGAAAAATTCAGCCATTTTCCCAATGTTTCCCTATGTTTCCCAAAAAATGCGATAAATTACGTGATACAAACTATATATCCCATGCGATAACCGCTACGTATCTGTATCCCAAGGTTGCGATACATTGTGCAATACTGATATTTCGAACACTGCTGTGCGGTCCACTTGAGATCTGGATCTGCTTCATTTTAGGGACCTTGCCTTGAAATGATCAGGAAAAACTGATGGGTGGCATGGATATATAATACAACACATAAATCAAGGTGGGCCACATGCACTAAAACAATGCAAGTGCACAGTGGGCATTCAATCCTATTGTGCGGTCCACTTGAGATCTGGATTTGCTTCATTTTAGGGACCATGCCTTGAAATGATCTAGAAAAACTAATGAATGGCATGGATATATAATACAACACATAAATCAAGGTGGGCCGCATGCACTAAAACAGTGCAAGTGCACTAAGTAGCGTGCGTCGCAGACGAATTAACGAAATAAGGTGTGTGGCTGTTTTACAGCCACGCCACCCATTCATTTTTTCGAGACTCAGAGAGGGAGAGAGAAATGAGAGGGAAAGAAAGGTAAAAAGAGAGAAGGAGAAACGAGAGGGAGGGTGGAGACTAGAGAGGGAGCCGCATCAGAGGGGAAAGAAGAAGAGGAAGTGGAAGAAGAGGCGAAAGAGGTTAGTTTTTTTTTTTTCCCTATTTTCTTTAGGGTTACTGCCCGTAACAGCCGTTACGGCTGTTTCGGTTCCGTTTTCTGGACCTCTCCGTTTCAGCCCTGTATCTTTAATGGTAACCGCCGTTACCGTAACCGATTTGGGACACCTTGATTACCAACACAGTTCACAAAGTGTTTGCAATAAATTCAACAGTCTCTAGCAAATAAACCTGAAATTTAGCTAATTTGGATATGGAGTTGGATGATATGATCTGGTTATTCTCGATGCTTTAGAATTTCAGCCCTGTAAGTACCGAAAGGAAAGTAATGGGAGAAATCTGGTACATTCCCAATGCAGTCATTTTATAGGGCGATTTGGATTCAGGAACTGAGGCTTCAAAGTGGCCCAACTGCTTTCATTTTGGTCTTATGGAGCCTGCTACTGGTGGATAACCTTTAGAAAAGGTGCATGGTTCTTCCTAATGCATGTCTCATGTGCATGCGGGACCAAGGTATTCAATAATGGTAATGGTGGCTGTTATGATACAGCCAAGCTGTACGTAACGGTCAATTTTTTTTTTTTTTCTTAAGGAAGAAAATGTATTGGCCCCACATTGGCCTGTAATAGTCGTTACAAGCAGGTTACTGGACAATTTTTCAAAATGGGCATTACAGCCCTGTATTACATAATGGGTCCATTTGTTAGCATTATGTAAGAGCCATTATGGCCGTTACATAACTGTTTATTTAATACCATAACGCAGAGTCGGTTGACCGTTTATTCCATCATTGCACTTCCCCATAGCTGTTTGGATGTGGTTCTTTGGTGGCTTTCAATGTTGTTGGTTAATGTTGGATTCTATTGGAGCCTTTTTCTTCACTTGGCTGTGGGGAGGGTCCTGCCAAAATAATAGGAAGTTGTGGAGGCGTTCTCTTCTTGCTAGTCTTTGGGTCATTTAGCACGAAAGGAATGATAGATGTTTTCGCAACCGGCATAGGGAACTAGTTGAGGTTTTCAGAAATGCAAAGTTGGTTGTAATGGATTGGGTCTTCTCCCGTTGTCCTCTGCTTCGCTGCCTTGGGCTTGGTTTCGTAATTCCTAGTATAGATATCTCATTTTGCCAATATATATATATAATATATATATATATATATATATATAGAGAGAGAGAGAGAGAGAGAGAGAGAGAGAGAGGCGCTCAATTGCGAACCGGTTCACACGTCACTACGTGCGCACTTTGCTCTCAACTATTGGATTTGACGGACGGTCTGGATAAAGGCACTGTTATGCGCGTGTTTGAGAGAGAGAGAGAGTCTCTTGCTCGCATGCCTCCTCTTTGGATTCTCGGCGGATTGCATACTGAAAGCATCAATGGTGAGGTGGCTATTGACAGTACTCAGTGGGCCCCATCATGATGTATGTATCCTATCCACGCCTTCTATCCATTTTCCAGACTATTTTATGGCATGAGCTCCAAGAATGAGTAAGATCCAAATCTCATAAGAGTGGTGATTGAACACTCACCATTAAAAACTTCTTAAGGGCCACAAAAGTTTTGGATTAAGCTGATATTTTCGTTTTATCTAGGTGTGCATGACTTAATCAACAGGTTGGATGACAAATAAACATTACAGTGAGCCTTAGGAAGTTTTTAATGTTGTGCATTCAATCACCACTATTTTCTTGTGGTGTGGTCCACTCGAGATTTGGATCTCCTTCATTTTCGGGCTAATAATCTATAATGATTTGAAAAAATAGATAGACGGTTTCAATAAAACACATACATATCATGTGGGGCCAACAGAGCACTCTTAGTAATGAACACTGATTGCATCCTACCCTGCCCATCTCCAGCTGGGAACGGGTAGGAGCTTTGAGTGGGCACTGTGATGTATGGGTTTTATCCACACCCTCCATCCATTTTTCTGCATCATTTTATTACATAGGACCAAAATTTAGACAAATACAAGGCCCAAGTGGACCACACCATTGGAAGCAGTGGTGATAATAATTCTCACCGTTAAAACTTTTCTAGGGCCCACCGTGATGTATATTTGCTATCCAACCTATTCATAAAGTTAAATAGACCTGGATGAAGAGAATACACAAATATCAGCTCCATCCAAAACTTCTGTGGTCCCCAAGAATTTTTCAATGGTAAGAGTTTAATCCCCATTGTGTAGCCCACATCTGTCTTGGATCTACCTCATTTTTGGGCTTATAGCCTAAAATGATAAGAGTTTCAACGGTAAGAGTTGAATCCCCATTCTTTCCTCTCTTGTGGCCCACTTGAGTTTTGGACCGACCTCATTTTTTGTCGCATTCCCAAAATGATCTCCCAAAATGGATCTACAGGGTGGATTTCTCACAAACATCTCAGTGTGCCCCACTCAGCATCCTTGCGCAACAACTTCCTGCCAAAGCTTTCACAGGAAATCCGTGTACGGTTTGAGAGGGTGGATTTGAGAGAGGGCTTTTTTAAGGAGAGCGTTCAGAGAGAGGAGGGCGTGCGTGTGACAGGGTGGGGCCCACTGTGATGTTTGTGAGAAATCCACCCCGTCCATCTGTTTGGTGAGCTCATTTCAGGACGTGTACAAAAATGAGCCAGATCCAATACTCAAGTGGGTCGAAAACGTGAGGATTGAACTTCCACAGTTGAAATATTCGTGGGGCTACAAAAGTTTTGAATCAGGATAATATTTGTGTTCTCAGCTCATCCTAGTAGGAATGACGTTATGAATGGTATGGAAACATCACTGTCAACCCCAGGGAGGTTTCAACGGTATGAATTTCCCTACCCACCTTTTCCTTTAGTGAGGCCCACTTGAGTATTCTTGGGAATTAAACTCTTACCGTTGAAAAATGTGGGCTACACAATGGGAATTAAACTCTTACCGTTGAAAAATTCTTTGGGGCACAACAAGTTTTGGATGGAGCTGATATTTGTGTTTTCTCTTCATCTAGGTCTATGTAACTTTATGAATAGTCTGGAAAATGGATGGAAGGCGTGGATAGGATACATACACCATGATGGGGCCCACAGCACTATCAATAGCCACCGTGCTACTGATGCTGTTAGTATGCAATCCACCGAGAATCCAGAGAGGAGACATGCAAGCGAGAATCTCTCTCTCAAGAGAGACGGAAACTCTCTCTCAAACACGCGGGTAACAACGCCTTATCCAGACCGTCCGTTAGATCCGATGGTTGAGAGCAAGGTGCGCACGTAGTGACTTGCGAACCGGTTCACAGCTAAGCGTCTCTCTCTCTCTCTCTCGCTCTCTCTCTCTCTATATATATATATATATATATATATATATATATATAGAGAGAGAGAGAGAGAGAGAGAGAGAGAGAGAGAGAGAGAGAGAGAGAGAGAGAGAGCATAAAATTATCTTTAAAAATAAAAAAGAGCATTCCAACATGAATCACAGTGACCCAAAACAAGATTTCAGCAAACAAAAAGAAAATTTCTAGCAGCTCAAGAATGATACCTTGGTTGGTCCCCCCAACTTTGCACCCAAAAGCATGCATACTTTTCCTATTACCTTGCAAGAGATTTGGTAAGATATACAAATTTAATCTAAGTAATTTGTGTTTGTTAATAATCTATATTATATATACTACGAGTAGTTTTTGGACATTTTGGGGGCGTTTGGATCTTAAGTTACTGAAGCTACTTATGCCTCAAGTAGCTTATCTTGGTTTCCACTTATTAAGCTGAAGTGATTAACTTTAAGTAAAAAAGTTACTTATAATTGATCTTAAACCAAACTTATCTCAAATAACTTACTTATCTACTGCTATAAGTAGAAAAAGTAACTTATTTGATGGTATCCAAATGGGCCCTTTTTGCCCCTTGTAGTTAGTCGTGTGAGTGACATTAGCAAGGTACTTTCTAGTACATCTGGCCCTTCAACCCAAGGGCATTTTTGGTACAATCAATTCATAGAAGAAAGCAGCCCGCCCCCACTCCTTTTCCCTTTGCATGTAGCCCTTTGCGTGAGCAAGGTGTGAAGGGACCATGCTACAAAGGATATGTGGGGCCCACCTTGATGCCTATGTACCATCCATATCGTACATCTATTTTACCGGCTCATGTTAGGACGTAACTCAAAAAACAATGTAGATCTGAAGTTCGAGTGGGCCACAACACTGGAAAGAGCTTACATGGGTCATACATTGTTGAAATCCTTCTCTTCCAAACTCTGCAAGTAGGCTCGAAGTGGGTGAAACCGTATCCTTTCCCATAATCTCTTTCCATTTTTCTCTCGTCCCACTCTCTCCACATGCGGTGCACGTGCCAAAACCTAGAGTTGGATGTAAATTGATACCAAAACCTAGAGTTGAATGTAAATTGATAAAGAAACAATGTTTAGAATGCATGAGCATGCAATGCATGGTGGTGGATGGCAGTAGTGGAAGAAAAGAATCAAGCGATTGTGGACTCGTTGGGGACGGATAAAGCGCTGGGGCTCGACGGTTTTTATATGGCTTCTTCCAAGTGTGTTGGGATGAGGTGAGAGATGTGGTTAAGTTTGTAGTGGAGTTTTGGGATAGAGGTTGCTTTCTGCTTGATATGGGGTCTTTGTTTATAGCCATCATTCCAAAAATTGAAGTTGCTGAAAGCTTGCACTACTTTAGGCTTATTAGTTTGATTGGATGACCCCACAAAATTTTTGGTTCTTAGTAAAATTATTTCAAAGGCCTAGGTCTGTGGGTAGACAAATTCTAGATTGCACTCTTACTGCTCATGAGTGATTAGACTAAAGTACAAGGCTAAGAAGGAAGGTGTGGTATGCAAGTTGGATCTTGAAAAACTGTACGATCACGTAAACTGGGACTTCTTAAACTACATGCTAGGGAGGTTGGAGTGTGGGCCAAATGGAGACATTGGGTGCTGGGATGTGCAGTCTGCCTAGTTTTCAATCCTAGTTAACGGATCCCCAAAAGGCTTCTTTCAATCGCTGCGGGGCCTGAGGAAAGGAGACCTGCTTTCCCCCTTCCTTTTCATGGTTATGGTGGAAGCTTTGAGTAGGATGTTAGTAAGATGTCAAGAAGTTGGTTTGATAAGGGGGTTTGGGGTGGAGAATGCAGCGTTTCACATTTCTCACTTATAATTCACTGACAATTCTCCTCTTCCGTGACGTGGATGAGGCCATGGTAGACAATCTTAGGAAAATTGTGAGATACTTTGAGGCGATCTTCGGGGTTTAAAGTGAACATTATGAAGAGTGAGATTCTTGGTATTGGCACATTGCAAGAGGTGGATAGATTGGCAGCGCGCCTACAGCCTTCGAATGTTGTGGGGGATTGTTTTCGTCTTCTTATCATGAGCTCCCTTTATCTATGGGCAAGCCAACTAATTGTCTTTGGGACAAGGTTATGGAGAGGGTGGAGAGGAAGCTATCTTAATTGAAGAGTCATCACGTATCCTCAGAGGGTAGGCGCACTTTGATCAAGGTGCCCTTATCCAATTTCTCATTTACTATATATCCCTGTGCAAGTGCCCATTGTTGGTGTTGGGGTGGCTATCTAGCAAGGTGTCCCGTATCGGTATCGGTTGGCGTAACGGTGCCTTCCGAAACCGATACGGATACGGGGGCGTAACGGCGATACGGGGGCGTAACGGCCCGTAACGGCGCAAAAAATTTTTTTTGCCAAAAAAATATGAAAAAATATGGATTAAATCCGGAATATTCTAAGCATTCCAAATATGCATTCATTTATAAATTGGAACATGTTTATGGTGGTGTAACGGTCCACTCTTTGGTGAGAAGTTGTATCGGACTGTCTGATGAATTTATGAACCAGATAACCTAAATTTGACTACAAAATTCATATATTTAATTTTCTAACTTACTATCAATGATAGATATATTAGAATGAATGTAATATGAAAATATCTTACATTTAGGTGTTTGCAATTATTTTTGAGGGCCAAAATTCATGCGTAATAGAAAAAAAAAATTAAAAAAAATATAAAATGGCACCCCAAATATGTAAAATGCACATTAACATGTTCTACTATGATTAACACATCATATGGCATCATTAAAACAGCAAAAGAATCATTAAGAAATGATTTTTCGAATTTTCAAAAAAAGGGCCAAAATAAATACGTAAATAGAAAAAAATAAAAAAAAATATAAAATGGCACCCCAAATATGTAAAATGCACATTAACGTGTTCTACTATGATTAACACATCATATGACATCATTAAAACAGCAAAAGAATCATTAAAAAATGATTTTTCAAAATTTCAAAAAAAGGGCTAAAATTCATGCGTAAATAGAAAAAAATATTAAAAAATATAAAATGGCACCCCAAATCTGTAAGATGCACATTAACATATTCTACAATGATTAACACATCATATGGCATGATTAAAACAGCAAAACAACTATTAAAATTGATTTTTCGAATTTTCAAAAAGGGGCCAAAATTCATGCGTAAATAGAAAAAAATATAAAAAAAATATAAAATGGCACCCAAAATCTGTAAATGCACATTAACATGTTCTACTATGATTAACACATCATATGGCATCATTAAAACAGCAAAAGAATCATTAAAAAATGATTTTTCGAATTTTCAAAAAAAGGGCCAAAATAAATGCGTAAATAGAAAAAAATATAAAAAAAAATATAAAATGGCACCCCAAATCTGTAAAATGCACATTAACATGTTCTACTATGATTAACAAATCATATGGCATGATTAAAACAGCAAAACAACTATTAAAAATTGATTTTTCGAATTTTAAAAAAAGGGGCCAAAATTCATGCGTAAATAGAAAAAAATATTTAAAAAATATAAAATGGCACCCAAAATCTGTAAAATACACATTAACATGTTCTACTATGATTAACACATCATATGGCATCATTAAAACAGCAAAAGAATCATTAAAAAATGATTTTTCGAATTTTCAAAAAAAAGGGCCAAAATTCGGCCGATACGGGCCCGTAACGGCCGATACGCCCCGTAACGGGCCCGTATCGGCCGATACGGGTACAAAATTCCGTAACGGCCGATACGACCCCGAAACGCGTAACGGTTCACACCGTTACCGTTACGTATCGGCCGTTACGGCCGATACGTAACCGTTTTGGCATACCATGCTATCTAGACAAACTGCATCATGATTTCCTCTAGCAGGAGGCCAACAAAGAATAAGTTTTTATCCTTCTGAAGTGGGGGTGAGGGGAGGCTTTGGAGGGAGGTGATTGTGCAAATATGGGATGCAGGACGATGGGTGGTGGACAAAAGGATTGTTGACGTATAGTGCTTCTGGGGCGTGAAAGGCGGTTAGTACCGTGAAGGGCAAATTCGAGGAGGCAGTTTGTTTCATGTGCGGGGATGGAAGGAGTATTCGGTTTTGGATTTGGTTCTTAGATAGGGGATTGCCCCCTTCGGATTTTCCGGGGTTGGCGAGCCTTGCCCCAGATTGTTGTTACATTACCATTGATTGTTGCTATCATGCTTCCGGCAGGGACAGGGTATGGTTACCCCCTTGTCAAAGGGGCCTTCTAGATGAGGAAGTGGATGACTTCGTTCGGCTTCTTCGGCGCCTCCTTTGTATTAGACAGGGACCGGGAGAGAAGTCTGGAGACTTGTGTTGCTAGTGGTTTTGTGGTCCTTGTGGAGGAGAGAAACAATAGGATCTTCCAGAACTTGCAATGTGCTGTAGGTCAAGGTTTTTAAGAGGGCCAAGTTCTCGGTCTTGGAATGGGCCGATCATTTTCTTGCTTCCTTCAATAACGAGTGGAATATAGAGTCGGGGTGGTGGTTGTAAATTTCTCGCCGTTTGTCATTCTTTAATAAAAGTTGTTATCTTTCGAAAAAAATAAATCCACATAAACATTATTTGCAGGACCCTTGCCAACATGCACGTGCAGTGGCTTGTGTTGCTAGCGGTTTTGTGGTCCTTGCGGAGGAGAGAAACAATAGGATCTTCCAGAACTTGCAATGTGCCGTAGGTCGAGGTTTTTAAGAGGGCCAAGTTCTCGGTCTTGGAATGGGCTGATTGTCTTCTTGCTTCCTTCAATAAGGAGTGGAATATAGAGGCGGGGTGGTGGTTGTAAATTTCTCGCCATTTGTCGTTCTTTAATAAAAGCTGTTATCTTTCGGGGAAAAAAAAATCCTCATGAACATTACATGCAGGACCCTTGCCAACATGCACACGTGTGAGATGTCCAAACCACTTGTGGCCCCATGGTGCATGTTGCCATGGGCAAAAGATCTGATTGGATAGCTCATCACGTGGGCAACATTTGTAGGAATATATGTGGTTGGGCCATCTGAGATGTGGCTTGGGATCTTGAAAATGTGGCATGCATTGGCATGGAAGCCTGCATGCAACAATGTGTACCAGAATTCTGTTTATGTAAAAGTGTTTTTCCCCCTTCTTGGGTGAGGTTTTCGGACATCCGTTGGAATTACGGGATCCACTTATGTTGTTTTTTTCAGGTGTTATTGCAAGGAGTACCTCGTAATGCCCTACCCGAAGACATAGAGCGCTTCCTGTCCGGCTGCAAATTTGATGCTTCCAGCATTCAGACATTTGTGAGGTTAGTGAGTTAGTGAGTTTTAGTTTGTACTGTAGTAAGCTTTTCAATTGCTCAATATGTATAGTTCTATGACCATCTGATTTTGGAACAATGCAGGCCAGGGTTTCCTGATCCAACAAGGTTGGCGATGGTCCGCTTTCCATCACAGATTGAGGCAATGAATGCCTTCCGTGTGAAAAACCGAAGCTTCTGTCTCAATAATCCCATTTCGATGCGGGTCCTTCAGTAAATGAATTTGCCTTTCTGGATTTTTATTAGCTGGGCATTTGCTCAGGGCAGTGGCCTCAAATCATGTATGTTTTTAAGGCCTACCAGTGGGATCTGAAGGCTTAGTCACATGCCGATGCATGTGAATGCAAGCATGGCTGATTTTAAAAGGTCTCGGCATCAACTTTTATTATTTTGTAGGAAGTGAAGAAGGTTGATGATATTGCTTATCATGTGGAAGATTAGAGTTGAGATGTGTTCTGATGATGTGGCATGGCATTGGCCGGCTCGAGTTCTTAGTGTAGTTGCAGATCATGTTATCATGGTTCTTTGCTGGTGGGGCATGCTACGAATCTTTATCTGATCAGTGGGTCCTGGTTAGATCATCGCATTTAATCTCCACCATGCTTGTCTATGAGTACAATGTTTTTGAAGTGACCTTTCAGATCAATGTCACAGCTTGGGAGTGGAATTCGTGGCGCCTACTGTCATGTTGATGCGATTAGAATCTTCTTCAAAATAAGGTGAGAAATGTAACAGAGGTTCTTGTGTGAGGGATTGAAGAGGTGAATCATGGGGCATGAGATCCGTCCCACCCACCTAGTGGGTCTCAACCTGCACATAGACCCTGTAGCTTTTCTCAACTCACTTTGAAGCTCCTGATAAAGTCTTTGGTGGCGGTGGAACTGCAGAACTGCCCTAACATTTTTCAGCTAAGTTACCAGTAAGTGGGACCCACCAAATGCTGTGAGACTGGACACTAAATGAAGCATTTCGGTGAGGCTAGTCTTTGCTTTGGACTGTTCGGGTGGCTCTGCCATGCATTGGCTGGTCCGGTGGCCCGTGTATCAGAGGATGCTGTGGGGGTACCAAAAATCTCTCAGCCATTGAATTTTAGCTTTTCCTCCATTGAATGTGAACCGTTGCAGTATTTTGCTTCTTGACCTTCTATTTCTTGGCCACATCCAGTAGGGTTAGGACTTGTCCAATATGAGGGATGTCTGGTATGTGGGCCATATGTGCTGAGTAACATCACATAATTGCCTTGGCATGAACCATGGCCCCACCAAAACAACTGAAAGCCAAGTGCAAATGCTACGTTCAATCACTGAAGGATTGAGCTGGTGGTCCACCATGTGGATAGCCCTTGGGCCAAAAGTTGCAGAGATAAGAGAAACTCTGACCATCCATTTGCTGTGAAGCTTTTTCCTGGTTCAATGTGGGTCGTTGATCCAACTGCCCAAGAAATCCGGTTCATTGATCTTCAAGATTGGCCCAGTCCATGTGGTGGTCCACTAGAAAAAAGAATCCCAGTCACCAGAAACGTTTGCAACTTTTACCATGTGGAGGGAATTGCACAGGACTGTGCAAGTACCTGCACATTGAGCATTCTTTTCCCCAATGCATGATCAAAGAATCAAACATTTACTTTATTTCAAAGTGGTAGCCTTTTTCTTTTGAAGGATAACCATCAACACTCCTTTACCTTTTTTATCCCCAAGGAATCAAAACTCACAACTTTTTCTATCTATAAAGGAGAAACCACATCTTTTCATACTGTTAATCCATCCATCCTTGGTCATATCTCCATAACAAACCATGAAGAAATCTGCCCCTGCCATAATCATCATCATCATGGCCGTTAATATCATTTTACCTTTTGCTAATGGTAATCAAACCACCAAACAAGCCATGCATGCATTTCAAGGCAATTGCTCTTATTCTGTTGAAATCGAAACTACATGTGCACCATCCGCCGGGACCTCAGACGTGATTGGCATCAGATTTGGGGACTCAGTCGGAAATCTTGTTCTTGTAAAGCATCTGACGAACCCGAAGCTGGTCTATGATCCGAGAGTAGGCGAGAGGAAGCGTGGGAGTGTGTATGGCGGGTTCGAGCGGTGCGCTGTGGACATGTTTGTGGCGAATGGGACGTGCATGAGGAGTGTTTGTTCTCTCTACGTAAAACAATTCGGGTCAGATGGATGGAGGCCTGGTTGGGTGAAGGTGCTTCACCAACGTAACGGCGGTCGGATGTCATCTATCTCCTATACTTTTTACTATCGGACATTTGTGCCAGAAAACGTGTGGTTTGGATTTGATTATTGTGGCTCGAACCGGCCATCTCAGCCTCAGGTTGCACCTTGTACAGGCCACGCAGCCTAATAGATATAATCTTGTGTATGATTAGCCATATGTGAAGTAATGAAAGTCATTATTTTGTTTGCTTGACATTACTATTTTTTGACGAGAAGCCTGCTTACAATGCTTTTTGGCTATATGCATGTTACCCTTATTTCGGTTTTTACAAGAAAGATAAGCTGAATCCAAAATTTTCAAGTGTGTTCTTCCTGGAATAGTACTTCCCTAGCTCGGCAAGTGAGCTTTGGTTTAAACTAGGACTATCTCACACGCTCTAGGTTCTGGATTGATGGTTAAAGATTGTAGTGGGACTAACAAAGGAAAGCATGGCCCCCTTGGCTAATATAATTATCTATTCCCAGGTAGCATAGCAGTAGTCTCTATTAGAATCTCTTCATGATATTAGGCCAGGCCAAATCTGACCGCTACATTGGGATGGGAATGGCTTAGCCCACATACCTCGTTCTTTCATGCAGTCGATGATGCTCCACTAAGCTATAAAATCCTAGTGGTGGGATGTCAATGTCTAATCCAAATGGTGTATTCAGCTTACGAAATGGTTAGTGTTGTACCAGACTATCATTCTACACGTCCTGTTGACAATGTGTATGTGGATATGGACCAAAGTGAGGTCGCTGGATTGAAAAGGGAAGAAATGGTGGTTTTTCAACAAGATCTATTATTGCCTATGGTACTACAAGGGAAAAGCGCAAACCTGAAAAGATGACACAAGGCGTGCCCTAGTGGATGGAGGAATAAGGACTGCAGCTGATGGGTCTAAGGGGCTGTTTGGCAACATAGATTTTTGTGCATTTAGAATTCAAAAGTTGTTTGGCATTATGGATTTGGAGATTATTTAGTATCGGAAGTATTCGAAGTACACGGTTTTGTTGTATTTAATTTGAAGTCTCTCTCATTCACTGTGATTCAGAATCAAATGCCTTTATTGACTTCTTTTCAAACGCAGGTTGTTGCATGTCATATCCATTGTAAACTGTCATGCAGATGATACCCCCAAACAATGAAGTTATCAGCTGTATAACTAAAATTATATCAATAAAATGATTCAAGTTGTTAAAACATTGGCTAAGTAAATCTACGGTTAAAGATTGTTAGTTAGTCCCTCATTTGTGATCCTATGCTTGCGGCCAACCTGAGACTCAGAATTTCATCATTTTTTGCCAAAGTAAATATTTCGATGGGTTGCAAATATCACATTTGTATACTAACTAGGGACATTAATGTTGATTTAGCAATAAAATTCAAATTTCTGAAAATGTACTTCAGAATTTTCATACATTTATTATTATTATTATTTGAATTTATTTTTATTGTTGTGCATTCCTATTACAAATGTGACAATCTTTGCATGACAATTAATCTTTGCATGGTTAGTGGTGAGCCAATCCATCCTAAGGATTACGTCATATCCTTTCATGTCGATCATCACTACATCAGTTGACATTATAAATATTGACTTCGCAGGATTTACATATTTGGTTCAAAACAACCTTCATTGATTATATACTAATTGCTTTACTAAGGTTCACATAGTACCTCCACAATAAATCAAAATAGCAATAGGTTTTTGAAGTACATCGAGCATACCTTCAATGATGTTGTTATCATTTAAAAAGAAAAAGAAAAGAAAAAATTCTCGGCAGATGCGATAGCATAAACTTTAGCTTGAGGGGGTTGCTTCCTGGAAAATTAGCTTCCATGATTGTGAGATATTGGAGGTTGTGCTAATGCTAAGGCTGGTTCTGCGGATATTGCGGTGGCCTAAGAGGCAAAGATCGTGATACCTGTGGATATGAAACCAATGGTTTAGATGCCTGTGAAGACTGCTAAGAAGATGCAGGAAGTTATAGTTGAAAAGAGGCTTGTTAAAGTGCCTAAACCTGACCAATATCTCGCAATCAAGTTCTACAATTTTGGGCTTTGTATCGTACTTCCCACAATATGTGTAGTTCCTGGTGAAGAACTAGTCTTTATTTCTAGGTATTGAAACCTGAACATTAGTTTGTTGTCTCTTCTCTAACGGCTACTATTGACTGCGTATTGCCCTAATTTGACTTCTTGTCTCTTTCACTTGAGCTCGAGACTTCAAGTAGTACCATTCATTATCTCTCTTAGTCCAGAGAGCTTTGTCAACAACTTTGGAATACTTTTTAATGTCTTCATAACAAAACTTGGTTCTAATATTCTGACGAAGACCTTCATCAAATCTTGATATTTTATATTCCTTATCTTACATTATCTTTGGTACATATCTTGACAACTTAGTGAATTTTGCCTTGTATTGAGCTACTGTCATCGTACCCTGTACCAACCTTGAAAATTCGACCATCTTTTGATCACGATAGGCCCTAGGAAAATATTTTTCATTAAATCTATCTTGAAATTCCTTCCAACTCCACCAAACATCTACTTCACCTCACATAGCAAATTATGATAACTGAACCTTCTGATTCGTAGGACAATTCATCGCTTCTAATATTTTTTCGACTTGCTTTATCCAATCTTCTGCTACTGTAATATTTGTGGCACATTTAAATACTGGAGACAAAGTTTCGTGAACTTCTCAATCAAGTCTACTTCATACATTTGTCTGGCCCTAACTGGCAATGTTTATGGATAACCTTAGGATGCTTGGTTTCAATTAGCCGATAAATTCCATTGAATAGCGAATTGATCATGTTGTTGTTTCATCATAGTTGTTATTTGATTTACCAATCCAAAAGAAGCATCCCAAGGTTACGAGCTAGATCCAGTGAGATTGGTACGCATAATGTTCAGGGACAAAGGCAATTAAGTACTTAGTCCAACCCCTTGATTTACTGTAGGAGGGGGATGTATAGGAAACTATGGCACCTCTTCGTCCTCATCTTCATCCACTATATTTTCATCTTACTCCCTTTCTGTCGACTTTTTTTTTTTCAACTGAAATAGTGGTGTCTACTACCGGGTTGCATGGAATGGTGGCGCCAGTAGATGAGATTATATCGCGGAGGTTGTGCATCTTCTTAAGGATCATAATTTACCTATAAGAAGGTTTAATTAATACTTAGTAAATTTATAAAATATAATTACAATATTTTAATTCTAATTCAAAAGAAATCTCAATAAAAGAGTTCCACTTAATCAATTTGACAAGGTTTATACTGAATAGATTGGATCGTTGTCACTAATTACTGTTCTAATCAACATCTTACCTAAATTTTTTTAGGTACCCTTGTACAAGTTTAAACGTTGTTGTAAAATTTTATCTAAATTCCCCAACTGCATAAAATTTAAAAATTCACGTAGTCAGGTATGCATAGTAATTATCGATTTCTCACCATCTTGTACTAATTCTCTGAATTAGTATAGTGACTATCATATTTAAAATTTTAAAATATTTTTATTTTAATTTAGACTTGTGTATCTTCGAATAGGCTTTTGAATCGCCTCAATCGGAGTAGAACTTTTATAGTTACGGATTTTACAAGTTGGGTGATTCTTGTTACACATGGCATCAACAAGACTTTGTAGACTAAATATCCTTAAAATTTATTTTGGTTCAAACTAACTCATCTTAATCAGAAATATACTCAAATAAGAGTACAAGGAGCTTAATTTAAAATTTTACATTTTATAGCAACTAATAGGATGTTGCGAGATGTCTTAAATCTGAGTCCTTTCGCAACTGGGATGCGGAAAGGAGTTTCGCAGATTTCGTGTCGCAAGTCCTTTCTCAACTAGGATGCGAAAGGAGTTTCGCCGATTTTGTGACGCAAGTCCTTTCGCAACTGGGATACGAAAGGTACCCTAGGGCTATTTTAATATTATTCAAAGACTTCCTAAAGGTATTCTAAAGGGTTCTAGGGTTATCAAAGGGTGTAGCAAGGGTGAGATTCGAGGTTGTTCGAATCGGGTAAGTCTTTTCTCTTTGTTATTGATGCTTTCATAGTGGTGATCTGTCGCTTTGTGCCGTGGTTTTTTCCTGCAAGAGTTTTCCACGTTAAATCTGTGTGTTCTCTTGTATGCTTGGTGCCATTGGATTGCTATCCTAGATCTAGATCTGTGTGATTCCGCAGGCTAACAACCCCAACAAGTGGTATTAGAGCTAAAGTTAGGGCACAGATCTGAATCTGAGGGATTAGTAATAATGGCGAGAGCCAAGTATGAGATTGAAAAGTACTCAGGAAAAAATAATTTTGAGTTATGGAAGATCAAGATGATGAGTTCCTTAATGAAACAAGGCGAAGATGGTGCTCTTGAGGAGCGGAAGTCCACTATGACTGATAGTGATTGGAATACTCTTGATAAAAAGGCTTTATCATCGATCCGTTTATGTTTCACGGATGAGGTTCTCTACAACGTCATGAGGGAGAAAACTGCGGCTAAGTTATGGGCGAAGTTAGAGGATGTCTATGCGAAGAAATCCTCTGAAAATCGCCTACACTTGAAGCCGGCAGTGGTATAACTTTAAGATGGCAGAGGGCGGAGATCTGGAGGCTCACATCAACAACTTTAGTAAATTGGTTTGCAAATTGCTGGATATGGAGGAAGTGATGAAAGATGAAGAACAAGCATGATGTTGCTGAATTCTCTCCCGGCGTCCTATGAGTCATTCAAGGACACTATGTGCAGCATGAATAAAACCCTGAGTGTCGACACTATTATCTCAGCCCTTCAAGGGAAGCTATGAGACAGCTAGACAGCAGCATGGGGACATCTTTTGATGCACTGTTTACAGTGGGTAGGAATTTTGAACAAGGTACAGATTCTTCAGGTTCTAGATCCAAATCCAAGTGCAAGGGCAAAGAAAAGGTAAAGTGCTGGAATTGTGAGAAGGAAGGACATGTGAAGAGGGATTGTGAAAATCCTAAATCTAAGAGGGAAGATTCTGAGGCTTCATGCAGGGAGGCTAACACTGCCACGTCAGATGAATCGAGTGAATGTGATGGTGATGTTTTGTCTGTGTCTTCGCTCAGACGGTCATACGATGATCGTAAGGACGAGTGGATGCTAGACACAGGGGCATCTTTTCACATGACTCCTCATCGGAGTTGGTTCACCAGCTACAGGGAGTGCGATGGTGGACAGGTGTTTATGGGCGATGGCTTTGCCTGTAATGTTGTGGCTGTTGGTACGGTACACATCAGGATGTTTGATGGGGTGGAGCGTACCTTGACAGTGAGGCACGTTCCTGATTTGAAGCTGAATCTGATTTCTCTTGGTGTACTTGAGGCAAAAGGATGCAAGTACACATGTATTGATGGTGCTCTTAAAGTATATAAGGGGGCACGGGTAATCATGAAAGCGCAACGACTCGATCATGTTTATAGGTTGATAGAGAGCACTTCAAAAGGTGGAGCTACGGTGGATGTAGTGGATTCCACCTCTGCACGTGTGTGGCATGTTGGACATGGCTACATGAGAGGGTAGGGCAAGAAGGCTGAGACGTGCGGACAAGGATACAGAGCAGGTGGAGCAGCCACCTGTGAGAAGAACTACATGGCATGATCGCAGGACATCGGCGAGGTACATGGACGACTCCAATATTGCAGGGGATTCATCTTCTATTCAGATGACTCTAGGTGAGCCTGGTGTTGAAAAGTGGAAGGTGACTATGGGCGATATGATGGATTCGTTGTACCAGACCGACATTTGGGAGCTGGTGGAGCTTCTAGTGGGCCGGTGAGCAGTTGGATGTAGGTGGATCTTCAGAAGGATACAACATAAATACAGGACGAGGTTGGTAGCGAAGGGTTATACTCAAAGAGAAGGGATCGGCTTCTCAGAGATATTCGCGCCGACGGTATAGCAGGTATCTATCAGATCCATGATTGACGCTGGTTGACCAATGTGATCTTGAGCTATGATGTGATGCAGAAATAAGAAAAGAGGTCAAGAAGCTACACGGTTGAAGATTGAAGACATGGTGGAGATTGTTGCGAGATGTCTTAAATCTAAGTCCTTTCGCAACTGGGATGCGAAAAGGAGTTTCGCGGATTTCGTGTCGCAAGTCCTTTCTCAACTGGGATGCGAAAGGAGTTTCGCCGATTTTATGGCGCAAGTCCTTTCGCAACTGGGATACGAAAGGTACCCTAGGGCTATTTTAATATTATTCCAAGACTTCCTAAAGGTATTCTAAAGGGTTCTAGGGTTATCAAAGGGTGTAGCAAGGGTGAGATTCGAGGTTGTTCGAATCGGGTAAGTCTTTTCTCTTTATAATTGATGCTTTCATAGTGGTGATCTGTCGCTTTGTGCCGTGGTTTTTTCCCGCAAGGGTTTTCCACGTTAAATCTGTGTGTTCTCTTGTATGCTTGGTGCCATTGGATTGCTATCCTAGATCTAGATCTGTGTGATTCCGCAGGCTAACAACCCCAACATAGGAAACCTAGTTTGGATTTCTATGTCCATTATTTCATACATCAATTAAATAGGGAAATCCTAAATCTCATTATTCTAGCTTTAAGGGGTCTACTAATTATGAAAATTAAGTGGGCTACATAACCTACAGGTCACTCTAGGTTTAAGAAAAAGCCCCGCTCTAATACTATTTTGTCATGCCCCATAATTTAAAATATAGAGTGTGTATCCTTAGACCTGAGTTACGGAATATGACTTGTACACAATGTTTACTTAAACCAAGTATTCATACTTTTTTCTTAAAGGCATAATTTAAATGTACTCTAAGTTCACAAACTCAAACACTCATTAAGACATTTTACATTCAATTATTCTAACCATTCATCCCATACTAAGCATTCACACACATCAACCAATTAAAGAATTCAAAGTTGTTCATCTCATATGTAGTGCATCTTTATAAAGTTTGAATCATTGTACTACATCCCACCTATTAAATTATAACCAACTCAAAATAGAATAAAACGTTCACAATTGAATCAGTCTTGAATTTCAAAGCACGACTAGATAAATAGTATTAGTTCCATCCCATTAGCTATTGATTCAACGTATTCAGTTCCTCTTCTTCAAGATAGGGTCACTGCCCTTGAGGATCATCCCATTAGTTCAACCCCAACTATGAAAATTGGGTAATTGTTTCATCTTCAACATGATCTTTATGGTTTTTTCATCAATATACATTAGCTGGCTAGGCTTAGTGAGTGACCTATCATAGTTCATGCACATCGTAATTAAAATAATAATGCATGAATGTTATACAATATATAAATGTGTGAATGCATCAAGTGGGTTAATTAGTCCGCTTACTTGAGTTGGATTCTATCAACTCGCATATCCCCTTCTAGGGTAGGATTCCACCATCTTGGTAGGCTTCTACACATTGTGGGCATTCAAGGATGTCCCCTAGGTCACCCACTTTCAGGGAGTGCCCTCAGAGAATCAGCGCAGGAACAGTATGCTTGACATGAATGCATGAGAATAATTGATGTGTTACATTAAAAAGTACTTGCATATATCATCGTGATTCAACAATATCATTTCAATTTAGATAATTTCAATAAAGCAATTCATACAAAAGAATACACTAAACATATCAATCACATAACTATTTTAAATCATAACGAAGAGAAAATATGTTCGAATCACTCACTTAAAATCTGACGATATGTATTCCAAGATGTTACCCTAATATCAATCAGTTTGCAATCACCTAAATAATCATGATTCAAATTATATTTCTATTAGTGCATGTCTATGAAATTAGCCCACCTATAATTAATCATTTTCCCCAAATCTAAAATTCATATCGAAATCAAATTATTGATATTAGTTTTATCTTATACAAAATTTTGGAACAATCTATTTTTAAGGTGGGCCCCATTCAAATAAACATGTTGTTTTGATCATCTCAGTGTTTCAAGAAAATGAAAGGTTATTACTAATTTACATCACATAAATAAAACAATGAAGTTCCAATCGAATAGAACATTCCAGCGGACTGTCGATTGGTCGAGGTCGATTGATGCTGCCATCGATTGATTGAGGTTCACTCGAAATCCACTTCGATCGATTAAAATTAATTTGAATTTTTAACATAACTCTCTAGACACTTTTTGTCTCATCCGATTGATCGAAACTGCTTATTCGATCAATCGAATTGTACCTTCGATTGATTGAACTACCCTGTCGATCGGTCAATATCATTTTGAATTTTGGACTTTGGTTACTGGACATTTTTGGGCCACCTTCGATCGATCGAACAACACAGCTGGACATAGTTCGCGATCTGAATCTCATCTTTTTTTTTTTTTTTTTTTTTGAGTTTTCTTGTTTTTCTTCTTTCTCTTGTTTTAAATGATTCATTGATCATATAGGACATATCTGAACCATCCATTAACTCCTAAAATTCCTCATTAGAGATGAGCCAATAGATTGTTTAGATCCAAGCATGTTATGTACGATTCATTCCCTTCTTCTTTATTGTCCATCGAGCGGTTAGATCCATCCACATTTTCTAGATATTAAGTTAGATATATCACAGATTATGCATGAATGGTGGAGATTAGATTCGATCCGTATGATCACCAAATTAGATGTAATGTGGAAACCAATATTTATGGTTAGATTTGATCAACATGGGTCACCATGTGATCTGATCAATTTAGAAATTTAGGATCTGTACATATTTCGGTCTCAAGGATCAAATGATTCGTTCAAATTTATTTTGATATAGTTAGATTCAAGAAAATCAAATCATTCATCAAAATACTATTATTCAAATCTGGATCTTCAAATTTTTTATTTTTTTTTCCAAGAGATCTCTCCATGGACCATTATAATGATCGTGTGGCCGATCTACACCGATCATTGTATCAATCAAGGAAAAATAGCTTAGAAATAAAAAAAAAAAGATAAGATATGGATTTACCAGACCTAAGCCCTCTCTAAGTCTCTCTTTACCTTTCTCTACGGCTTCCTCTTTTCTTCTTCTTCTTCTTCTTCTCTTTTTTTTTTTTTTTTTTTTTTTTTTTTTTTTGAATCCTTATTATAGGAGAGAAAAAATCTAGATAAGGAAATCTTATTTAAAATTTAAAATTTTTAAATTTTTTTTTGTAAAAATTTAGTTAATATGATCACAGAAATTAATCTTCTGACCTCACTCGCAATTAAGAGTCACGACGACAATAGTTAATATATTGACCTCTCTCTCAACCAAGAGTGTCTCCACCAAACTAGCCATTGATTTGTTTATGTCCTTAATTTATAAATTAAAAATTTAACTATTAATTACAATTCTTAAGTGTACGTACTAAAAATTCGGAGTCGTTACAATTATTATTCTTCCAATAAAAGGAACCCTCTTCAAATAGTGGATGTCATCAAAGGCTATATTTGCCAGGTGGATGTCGTCAAAGGCTATATTCATTAAAATTGTTAATCAATATTAGTTATGAAAGAATTATGCACCTGTTATCATTAATTGGACAACTATTCCGTTGTTAAATTTACATATACATATGCAAGCTAGCTTTTCCGTCTTAAAGCCTCACATTGCTGATTGAGAGGTATAAAGATGATTAAGGTTGAAACAACATACATATATATTTGATAATGGTAATAATGACAAACAAATCATTCTTGTAGTGATGCAAAAGGCTTTTTGTGAATCCTACCACAAATGTCCTAATCATACACTACACCAAAATCGTCTGTCTGGTACGGTCAGGATTTTAGTTTAGAAACGGCTTAGAGCCGTTTCTGATTTGAAACGGTAATCAGTCGTACTGGACTAATTGTTGTTATACGCTGTTATTTCAATTTTTTTTTTGTTGGTGTGTCGTAATTGAGTGTTGGATGTTCTTATTTATTATTATTATTCTTTATTGTTTTATTTTGAAACAGATGGACAGAATGGATTCTATTATTAACCTCTGAGTGGACACCACATGGCCCGAGAGCCATATTACTGTAAATTACCGCAAACTACCAAATATTTTTCTTTATTTTCATACGCAAAAACGCCCTAAAATCCTTCATTTCCACCGCCGTCTGCGTCTTCCTCTCTATCTCCCTCTCCCTCTCCCTCTCTCAATCTCCCTCGATCTCCCTCTCCTAATCTCCCTCGATCTCCAGATCTCAACCCTCTCTCTCGATCTCCCTCTCCCGATCTCAACCCTTTATCCCGATCTCAACCCTCTCTCTCGATCTCCCTCTCTAATCTCGATCTCCCTCTCCCTCTCCCGATCTCAACCCTCTCTCTCAATCTCTCTCTCCCAATCTATGAGTGTTTGATTTGTACTGCAGAGGCCAAACGGCGTAAGAAGGAAGATGCAGAGCGGAAAGCCAAGATGGATGAGATCGCTGAGAGGCAAAGGCAGAGGGAGAAGGAATTAGAAGAGAAGGAGAGGTTTGAGGAGAGAAGCTCTCCTAGGAAGGACATCGGAGCCATTCACACGGTCTGTGATTTTAGGTAAGTCTTGTGATTTGGGAGTCCTAAATGACGATTGTTTAAGTTTAACCAGAGCTGGAGTAACACATCTGTAATGGGATGATTGATGCTGTTTTTGCTGAGGTTATATGTGCAGGCAAAGATCTAGTAACTGAACAAACTGCGAGCCGGATAATTAATCTCCTAAGGCAGCTTCAGCAGACATTGCCACCTTCAGCCCTTGCATCGACCTGGTCTTCCTTGCAGCCAATGCAACAGCTTGCATTGCAATCCATCCTGTCATCCTAAGGATCTCGTCTGGAAACTGTCTGCTGAAACTGTAGGTGAGTGATCCGTTCTCTAGTGAAAGTACACTTCACAGCCTTACTAGTTGAAATTAGCAGACGAGATGATAACAACAGACATTGCAAGAATGTCATTGGCGCTTGCATATGCCCCGTCTAGACGTTGGCGAAGGCAGGAGGAATGCTAAATCCCTATCATTCATCTTCCAAGCACAAAACAGAGTTGCACCACACGTGTCGATGTGGCCCATCTGGGGGATCCAGTAACCTTTTCTGTGTGGGTTCTATCCTGCTAATGTCTTCTCAGTGGATATTCTATACTAGAATCTGGCTGGCCCAGTCATTGGGTGAGTGGCACATGCACGCACCTTGAAAATAGACCATCGGTCTGTCTGCTTCTGTGTACATGTGTGGCCGCCTCATGGATGGAATGACTAGATTTTTAGTCCCTCTCTTACAAAAGCTCTTGATCTTGAAAACAAGTGGTGCATTGTGATTGGAGGGGCACCTAGCATTAGCATTTCATGGGAAGCTTGATGAGTTACCACTACAATCTCAAGCATGTAGGAAGATTTTGGGCACTTATGGATAGTGTGTATCCAGAAGTTGGTACCGTTTAAATTCTTTAAGATCTGTTTGGTTGCCACATATAAATGAGTTCAACTCATTTTATTTGATTGAATATATACATTCATCTCATTTGATCATATGAATTATGAATGACATTTAGTAGGGATTAAAAATATAACCAACAATTTATATAATACATAGTAAAGTGAGATGAACTCAATTGTTCGGAAGGCAATTTTTTTTTAAAAAAAAAAAAAAAATTATATAATACATAGCAAAATGAGACTATTACTCTGCTGATGTTCTTGTTGTGCAGCAGAGATCATCTTCTGAAAAATGAATTTAGTATACTCTGATCCAGTATACTTTGAGTAAGTGCTCTATCATGAGATACTGCTGTATGTTTCATAAATGCAACTAAATAGCATTTTCCGAATGCCAGGTATATACAGATGTGTAGCAGAGACTGATTTATATAATTGATAGTTCTTCAAAATTTTGTAGCCTTTGAAACAAATTACAAATTGTGTATAAATGTAAAGCACAAGACTGCATGAAAGTTTAGATGAAGACACTAATTTGAATCTAGCATAACTTTTAAGAAATTGTAAGTCAGGCATTAACTCATACAATCTACATGCGTGGTTACATAAATTGTATACAGCCAGAAAAACTGAGCATGGATGTGACTTGTACAAACAGAAAAACTTTTAAAAAAGTAGGTTTGTATTAATTACATTACCAATGTTAATTGTTCTCTTTAGCTTATTTTGTAACTAGAGAATTAAGATTTTCAAAAAATTTCTACATTTCTCGCCTGTTTAAAGAGTTTGGATAAATAAATGTATCATACACCACACACAAGATGTGGTTGGAATGTAACTAGTCATCTACTCTCAATTTCTTACCTTTCATGGAACCAACAGGTTCCATCTCTTTAAGCAACTATCATGGATCAATGAATTCCTTTTTAATTTTAATTATTTATATAAATAAGTGATGTTGTACAAACACATTTAATTGTTTAAATAAGTAATGTACACATTTAAGCAATTTCTTATATATTTTGATATTTATTCTTTAAATGTTTATATTTATATTTCTTTGTTAACTGATGTTGTTAATTAGTATTTAGGCCACCTAGTAGTTTAGCAATGCATCCCCTCATTTAGGAATTTATATTGAACAAGTAAAGTCATTTGAATGAAAATGCTTGTTCTTTGTGGATTCTTAAATTGTCCCATTTTGGACAGTTCGGTACCACACCATGTACTTAGGTTATCCTCATTTTCAGTTTACATGTAGTTGAAATTTCATTAGTGTCTCCCTATATTTTCTCCGGATATGTGGTTCTTTACTAATTGGTTTCCTTTATCTATGTGTAATGGATTACATGTGGCAACTAATTGGTATTGAATTTTACATATATCTGGAGAATATGGGGAGGTGTTGCTGAAATTTCGGCTTGCATGTAAACTGTATGAGGATAGTACATGGTATGTTACTGAATGGGATAGAGACAATTGAACACCTCTAGATAGAGGACAAGTATGATCTGTGGCTAATTTATTTGTTTCAGGTATCATTTTTTATATATATGGTCATTCAAATGAAAATGCTTGTTTGATGTGTGGTATTAGGTGGTATGAAATTACAATGGATTAATGTGGTGCATTAAATGCTTTTATAGAATGCTAAATGCCTCTTTAATCAAATGAACCATATATCTGTTTTGTTTTGTTTTGTTTCAGGAATATAATCATATTTGTTGAAGTCCACTTCTCTTGTTGTAGATAAGAACCTGCTGAATCAGGTATAATTGTGTGCTTACATATAGTCTTAGTTAATTTATATTTTTATTGCTTCATGTAAACATATTTGTAGCTATACATTACTTTTGCATTTACTCTCTCTTTTACTCCCGTTCATCCCCTTGAAATTGGTTTCAGAGCCTTGTTTATGGGTCTATTATTTAGTTTAAATTTCTTTAGAACAATAACCCATTTGGTAGAAGAGGAAACACCTCTACCTGTGCTCTCTGAGCAGTAGTTCCTTTGGAGCCCACTTTCACATTGACCCAAGGGTCTTAGTGTGGAACTACCAAATCTGTCTGTTGAGTCTAAAAGAGAGACGCAGTGTTTTTTATTTTACTTTGGTAGATTTTATGCTTATACCTATGAAGGCACTTAATTTAATGGATTTGATATTGAATTTGGTATGCTTAATTTATATTTTGTCACTTCATTTATATTCTGCTGAAATTGGTATCAAAACCTTGTTTACGGTTCTATTGTTTAGTTTAAATTTCTGTAGAACAACAGCCCGTTTAGTTTAAATTTTTGTCACTTCATTTTTATTTTAGTTTATTATCATATGTTGCAGAATGTCGTCATTAAGTAACAAAGCATGGATGGACAAACATAGGTTAAGTCTAGAATATTTGGATGGACTTGTGCATTTTATTGAGTTTACAAAGAATAACGGTGGTGGATTTGATCATTATTCATGTTCGTGTGTGAAATGTAGAAATGGGATTGGGATGTTCACTCTTGGAGAGATTCATGAGCATTTGCTCATTAACGGTATTGATAAGTCATACACACATTGATTTTTCACGGTGAAAGTCTCGCGAAAAGTAACAAGAAACCATCATCATCGACGTTTGATGATTAATCCAATGATGAGTATCCTAGAATGGAGGAACTTGTTAATGATGCATTTAGAAATATTGGAGAACATGTTGATACTCTTATGGATGATCTTAGAAGAAATGAAAATTGTCATGAAGACCTTGATGCAGAAAAATATAAGACTTTATTTGATGATGCAAGACAATCTTTGTACCCTTCTTGCCCTAGAGAACTCACAAAATTATTGGTTACTGTTGAGTTGTATAGTTTAAAGGCACGTAATGGTTGGTCAGATAACAGCTTTAATGATCTTCTTCAATTGGTTAAGAAGTTGTTATCAGTAGAAAACACGTTGCCAGTGAGCACATATCAAGCGAAAAAGATGATCAACTCATTGTGAATGACTTATGAGACTATACATGCATGTCCCAATAATTGTATTATATATTAGAAAGAGTATAAAGATATACAAAATTGTCCAACATGTCTTACATCAAGATGAAGGTCAGATTACTTGGCAAAGAAAAAAGGTGTTAAAGTTCCATCGAAGGTTTTGAGATATTTTCCTTTGGCACTAAGGCTACAGAGGCTATACAGTTGTGCATTCAATGTTAAATATAATTTTAATATTATCCTATATACCTTTTGTTAAAAAAATTAATAAGTAATTTTTTTTTAAAAAAAAAACTTTATTTCTAGTGTGTCATGGATAGTGGAGCAAATGACTTGGCATTATCAACCGAAAGAATATAGTGGTGTTATGCGGCATCCATCTGATTCATCAAGTTGGATGGTAATAAATAACAAGTGGCCATGTTTTGCTGAAGAATTCTATAATGTGCGTTTGGGGCTTACGACTGATGGATTTAACCCATTTGGACATCTTAGTAGTGTTTACAGTTGTTGGCCTATCATTATAGTGCCATATAATCTACCCCATTCGATGTGTATGAAAAGAGAATTTTCAATGTTAACGGTATTGATACCAGGTCCAAAAGGACCGAGTAAGGACATTGATGTCTACCTACAACCATTGATTGACGAGTTGAAGAATTTGTGGCTTAATGGAGTGTCAACATATGATTCTCATTCAAAGACAATTTTTAATTTGAAAGCCATTTTAATGTGGGGAATTCATGATTTTCTTGCATATGGGAGTTTATTAGGATGTGTTACACATGCATGATATGCTTGCCCTGTTTGTGTCGAGGGAACCGTCGCTGAACGACTTAAGAGTGACAAGAAGTACTCCTATCAGGGCCATCGAAGATTTCTTCCTATTAATCATGTTTTTAGGACCCAAAAAGCGGCATTCAGTAATAAAGTAGAAGAAGGAAGACCTCATTGATTAAGTGGTTCTGAGGTTGAAGTGAAGGTAATCGGTATTCAGATGGATATCAGTAAATCGAAGGGGAAGAAACGAAAAAGTTACGGTGATGATTCGGCTGAGAATATAACTGCTACAAAAGATCGATCCTATTCGACTTGCCATATTGGAAGGCGATTTCCTTAACTTATTACTTTCATTTACATATATGTCAATAAATAAAAACTTAACATTCCATCATAATTGTGTTTTTTCAGGAGGTACCAGTTCGGCATAACTTGGATGTAATGCATGTGGTAAAGAATGTTGGTGATCATCTTCTGTCGACGATTTTAGAAGTCAAAGATAAAACTAAGGATGATATAAGTGCACGCGAAGATTTGAAAAAAATGAACATAATGAAAGACTTATGGTTGAAAGAAGCGGATGACAAAACTATTAAACCAAAGACACCATTTACTTTAAGTTGCAAGGAGAAAGAATTGTTCTGTCAAACATTGCATGACTTGAAGGTTCCAACCGGGTATAGTTCTAGATTTAAACATCTTGTGAACTTACAAACTCTCGAGTTAAAGGGACTAAAGTCGCATGATTATCATGTCATTATGTGTCAGTTACTACCTGTGTTGCTATAACATGCTTTCTCAGAGCATAAGACATTGCGAACCGCTATTCAGCACATCTGTTACTTCTTTAATGTCCTGTGCTCGAAGACAAATAGTACAGATAACATCATCGCTTATCAAACAACGTGTTGTTGTGGCAATGTGTGTTTTGGAGAAGTTTTTTCCTCCTTCATTCTTTGTTATTAGCATTCACTTTATGGTATGTCTACCTGACGAAGCATTAGCTTGTGGTCCAGTTAGATTTCGGTGGATGTATCCTTTTGAACGGTAAATATCTAACATTGATGTGATTCATTTAGACTTCATCGTCATCATATATTGACAATATATTATTAACTGGATGCCTCCATCAGGTTAATGAAGATTTATAAAGGATACGTAAAGAATACAGCACATCCTGAAGGGTGTATTGCAGAGCGTTACATTTTAGAAGAATCTATTTTATATTGTATGGAATACATGCCAAATGGTGAGAGAGGAAGTCACAAGCATACGCGTCAAAGGTTCCTGGATGAGGATAGGGTGTGCGATGAAGAGCCTTTGGATAATGGTAAGAATATATACCTAACTAACATAATACATCAACAAGTACGCAGATGGGTTCTACATTGCTACGATGGAATTTATGAATGGAAAGGTTAAGTAGATAAATTTTCTAAAATATCAAATCACGTATAGTAATTGGATAAATACTTACATATATTTCATATAGGAAGTATGAAATATATTTAGGACCGACCATATCAAAGGGGCAAAGAAGAAAGGGTAGTGTGTCGAAGAACATTGAACATGATTTCATCAATTGGTTACGAAATGAGGTATTTTTCTAATTATTCATTTAATTGATATATTTGTTCATATACAGTTATTACTTTTTTCTTATTTGCAGTTGGAGTTTGTTGAGGGCGAGTTGACATTGAAACGATTAGTAGATGACCCTACGTTTAAGGCAAAATGTTATAACTTAAATTTACCATATGAGTGGCAGGCATGGCTACGCGAGAATTGAGGAAGAAATGGTAAGTATTGATAGTTATATGTAACTTAAGTTTTTTAGTTGCTTTGTATTCTTAATAACTAACAATGTGAAATTCATCCAAATATAGCAACGCCAAAAGAAAGATGGAGACACCCTGATTAGTAGGACTGAAGTATGGATTAAAACCCATACAAGAAAGGATGGTTCTATTCACAGTAATGCGGCTTCACATGTGGTAATTTCGTTGTCTTAAACTTAAGTTTATAGAATTCAAATTTAGTGTTAATATATTACTTATGTAATTGTATAATATTGCAGGAAAAAGTCAAAGAGTTACTTGCTAGCGAATGAAGTAATTCCCATGACATCCTCAACGATCCATTGACTCAAGTGTTTGGTCCTGATACAAGGGGTCGTGTTCGAGGTGTTGGGACCACCGTTTACCAATCACAAATTAGAGAGTCTGCTGCAACTCTTGAAAAAATCTCTTCGTATAAAGGAAAAGTAGAAGAGCAATCGTCCACAATTCAAGAGCAATCGTTCAAAATTCAAGAGCTATCTTCTAAAATAGATTTTCTTACGGACCAAATTGGGGGTATCAAAGAGATGATGCAGGTTAATTTTCATTGAAATCCTTCTTTTTAAAATTTAAATAGTAATAATTTTTCTTCAATTATCATATATAACACATGGTGTGAAACTTTATCACAGCAGCAACACATGGATTCGGTTCAACCGGAGAATCGACAATCGACTGGTGGACCCTCAGTTGGGAATCATCAATGTGTAGAGAGAATGCGACCATGCAAGTTGTACTCTTGGCGTAAAGAGCTCGTTGCTCAAGGGCGAGTTATTTTGGTAGATGGGCCCCAAATGATTCATGGCAAGCCTCTTCAAGAAGATCTTTACAAGGTTGTCATTGATATCATTATCAAAGGAGATGTCGAATTACCCGAGCCAGATGGATATCATTCGACTTTAGGCGAAGTTGGAATTGGCTCATTTGTGCATGGCATCATTGCTTTACTGAGTTCACCGATTAGCGACCTTTTTGGACTGTATATATGTTTTAATTGTATAACTTACTTGATTAGTTGTTTCTATAGACTGGACATGATAGATGTAATGCAGGTTTGTGACAAATGTGTTGATGGCTTCGATCATCACTGCAAGGTAAGGAATTATATCACAGATAAAATACTTTACTGAAAGTAGACTCTACCAGTTTGGCTAACAGTGCATTATTGTTGCCTATTTCGGGTATCTGTATAGGAGAGATTTGCTTCTTACATCAGAGTTCAATATCATGAATGATTATATGCTGTCAGGTTTGTTAATTCAAGATTTCAATATCATGTTGTTTATCTCATTGAAATCACAGAAGAATATCATGCATCGCCAATCTCTGAAGGTGGAATTCATGTGTTTAGAAGAGGAGAATTTGGGAATGATCAGCAACATCCTCAGTAGCAGCTGGGTGGGGTACCTCATTCAGCTGATCATCACCATCCAAAAGGTCAACATGGATTGGATTGGAATTCATGTTTTTTTTATAGTGTTTGTTTATTGAAATATGTTGGGTGTGTTTGGATGATTGGAGCTGATTTGATTTTGATTTCATGGATTGGATTTTTCCTGTAAATGTTATGTGTTATTTTGCTGTGGGCCCTTTGTTTTTTGTATTGCTGATGTGTTTTGTATTGCTGATGTGTTGGAAGTCAGGTTGTTGGGCTTGTCTGGTGGAATCTGATGTTGGAAATGCTTGTTTTGTTTTGGTTTTTGGATGAACTGATTTTTATTGGGGTTTTTGGATTTTCTCTTATTTTGGTATCTGAGATTCTTCTTTGATTTCAATGAGATTTGATTTCATTTTTAGTACTCTGTGTGCCCTGTGCTACTTGTGCATCTTTTGTTGTGTTTGTAATGGTAGAGTTTGACTAATTGTAGGATGGATTTTGGGGAGTGGACAGAGAATAGCAGGGGCACATACAGAGTTCCTAGCTGGTCCATGATATCACTTCCATCTTTCTGTTGTTTTATTGAATGTGCTAGTCACTCTTTTATCAATGGCCCCTACTTTTCAATTGTGATTGACATCTATGAATCTGCTCGCAAATACAGTTCACATTCCTGGATTGAGTACAAACCACCGCAAAACTATGAAAAATAATTATCTTTTGATTTTTTAAAAAGGATTTTGGATGTCATAATTATGTTTATAAGTAGCTTTTCATCAATGTTTCACAGGGAGCTGTGCTAGTTAAAAGTTTGGCTGCCAAGGAACCATCTGCTCTTGCCTTGGATACTTATTACAAGCAGTATTTTCTCTGTTTGGCTGTTGTTGTTGCTACTATCAAATGGTAATCCATGTGTTGCAAGGATTGACAATTGGTTGTCCATGTGATGAGTTACAACTAGTTGCATCACAAGTATCACGTGAACATGATCACTTTGAGGTTTTTTTTTTTTTTTTTTTTTTTAATTTTTTTAAAAGCCTTCCAATCCAATAAATCACTTTCAGATGTAACAGAGTTGTCAACCTGAACATCTAATCTGTGTATAAGGTATAAGGTGGAGCCCACAAGTTCAAAAATATATCAGGTTGTTACATTCACATCCTTGCAGTAAAAGAATGGACTGTGTGTGTCCATTCCTCTCATCAAGCTATAAATACACACACTATCTAAGCCAATTTCTTTTGAACCTGGCTGTTTGAGAGATTATTTTTGAACTCGGGGCTATATGTATCCATGTGTGTGTATACATATATACATATATACATATATGAGAATCGGACCGTAATCGCTCCCGAGACTTGTGATTGGATTGTAATTAATTTTAGGGCTAATCATCAGACCATAATCACTCTCGGAGCCTCTAATCTTTTAATTGGACTTATTTACGTAAGACAAAAATGATTTTTGTGTATGCCTTGTCTCTGCTTTCTAGCTTATCTAATTTGATTTATTTACCATTATCAATGCTTGATTCCATCATGGAATTGCAGGTTGGAGGTGGTATGGGAAGAGCCCATAGGATTGAGACCACTTTCCCTCTTCTGGGTGAGCCACTGGGTTACGTTCCGAAAGAGGATATATTGTTTGCTGTCAAAGCGATTGTCGTTACATAGCGAGAGAATGGGAGACGGGATGACCGGAAATATGGCAGAATGAAGTATTTGATCAATGAATGGGGAATCGAGAAGTTCAGGACTGTTGCTGAGCAGTATTATGGAAAGAAATTTGAGCCCTTCTGAGAGTAACCAGAGTGGGAATTCAAGAGCTATCTAGGCTGGCATGATCAGGTTATGTTCTACCCTACCCATACCCATAGATTTGTAACCGATGTGTTCTGCTTCTTACTTCCTCTCTTTAGGATTTATCTATAGATCTGGTTTTTTACTATTATTATTATTGTTTGTGCATGACACAACAACTTTTACTTCAAATACCCTGTTTCAAATTGAGCTTCTACTTCAAGGTGACCATTTCAAATTGAACAAACAACATCTACAGACCCACATCAGCATGCTTCTGTTGCTTGGTGCTAATCCATTCTTATTAGTTTGGCCTTGATCACACCATTACATGCTGAAAACGCAAGCGTTCAATCTCGTTCAACTGTAGCTGCTGGTTCAGAACCTGGCTTGTTGGTCGTTACTCAAACATTCTAGCAATTTAAAGCATTGCGAAGAAAATGCGAAGGTGATAATCCGTAACCTGAGATCCTTTATGAGTTCATGTGAAGGAGAGTAGATTTCTCCCCCCTGATAGTTAAGTGTTGTCTGGTGGTTGTTGAGCAATGCAGTTTGCCAGAGTTGAAGAGCCCAGAGTTATCAGGGATGTGCACAGGATTAACAGCAGGCAGTTCCCGTGTCAAACAGCAGACAACAGCATTCTCTAAGCCTTCCCCAGCCCTTCAGGCAGCTGATTCAAGCCCAACAGCAGCAGTTGCAGCACCAATACTTCCAGCCATTACAGGAAGGGATGTGCACAGGATTAACAGCTCATGACATGTACCAGACTGCCTTGGAAGTGGCGCCGAAGGAAGCCTAGATCCCTCTAATGGCACAGTTGTGAGAGAGACACAACCTTATTTTTATAGGACCCATATTATGATTATGTAAAATCCACTCCAATTATTAAATGTACCAGACTCACTAATTGACTTGAGCTCTCCATTGAGTATTCTCAGATTGGCTAGGCTGCAATTACCAACTCCTACCATTGGTTTTCATAAACTCTATTGAGTCTGTGCTCGACTCCTGCAATTTTTATACAGACTTGAGTTCTTCATCAGGTTGGTGTTGATGAACTTTGAGATCTGTTGGATTGAGTATGAATCTTTGAATATTGGTTCTTAGTCAACTTGCATAGATTTGTTATTCTTACCTGCACTTCCTACTACATGGGTATCTACAGGCTCACATGCACCTATGTGAGACTGAACTGTTCTGTTGGCCATTTCTGTGCACCCTGGCCTACGAAACATGCTGGGCCACTCATCAAGTGCCTCTACATGTACAAAAAATGGATGGTTCAGAAAAAGGCTCATGGTCGATGTTTTACAAATTCCTGGCCTGCTTGGTGTTGAACTGTGCCAACTTGTTGGGGCCTATCTGTTGGATCTTGCACATGCCTATAGGCAGGTGTACAAGTGAGATTAGCAGGGTGTAGATTTGTAGAGACTGCATATAGGTTTTAAAATTGCTTATTAAAATTTCGTTCTAAAATCTAAACCCATTGGTTGGAACTTAATAAGCATTCAAAACCGTTTCTAAAATTTTGTGCCTAAAATGTGACCGTTGGGCACCAGAACGGTTTAAAATCGTTCCTAAAATTCCGTTTCTAAAAATTGAAACGGTACCCAAAACGGTTCTGAACTGTCCCTGATTCTTTGCGACACCTCATTTAGGAACGGTTTAAAACCGTTCCTAAATGACGATTTTGGTGTAGTGCTAATAGACACCAAGCTTCATTTAACTGTGCATGAACCACATCTGCCAATATAAGCCACACTCCTAAAATTATATTTACGTATAGGTCCCACACAATATCGTAAGCATAATCATGTACTATAATTACCTTAAATTAATAGCTACTCAAATGATGAAGAAAAACCATACTTAAAACCCTTCAAATGGGCGCCACAAGCCCTAAAAATCTAGAACCACCTTTATAAGTAGCCAATAATGGATGAAATCTACCCAAAGCTTACTTAAACTGAACAAGAGTGAACTTAATTCGTATCAGTTTGGCTTGAACCATGCAAATTGGGCTGGTTCAACTGAATTTGGTCTTGGACAGGTTAGAAATTAATACGATGAGAGCCTCTAGCTTAGCCTATATCGGGCTGACTTGGTACTTGACTAAACTAATTAACTCAACCGGACTAGTTATGACTAAGTCCAGTTCAGGCCAAACCAGTCCAAACGATTTGGTTTGGAATCCCAACTAACAATGGAGGTAGTTATTCGATTTGAACCAACAGTTTAACTGGTTGAATTGTAATACGTTGAGGCATGTGTACCAACCATTTACTAGGTTAACATCATTCAACTTCTAATAGGAACGTAATTGCTCCCGTGATTTCTAATTGGACTGTAATCGCTCCCGAGATGTATAATTGAGCTATAATCGCTCTCGTAACCTCTAATCAGTTGGTAATTACTTCCATTTTCTTCCATACTCATATAAATAACTTTTCTCCAATATTAATTAATCAATTAATTATCTTCTATGCAAATCTGTTAATGGATGATGATCACCATTCTTTTTTTTTTTTTTTTTTTACATCAACCTTAAAAGTTTTTTGTTTATTTGTTTTAGTAAAACACAAATGTTATAAAAAAAAAAAAAAGTGTTTAATTCAGTTTGCATAAGAAAATGAGTTTGTTTTTTTTTTTTTTTTTTTTTTGGGAATGTCAGGGAGTTTTAAACATTTCACATTATATGAGGGGTTTTTTTTTTTTTTTTTCCTAATAATGTAGAGTTTAAACTGGAGTATTGCTAACTATATGGTCATAATACCTTTTTATAAAGCCTAGTGTAGACCTGATTTAACAGGTTAAAAAATAAAATAGCTGAAGATAAGCAATTATATGATCCTCAAGGCCAGGATATGAATAATATACTCAAGTTTTCGGTTCAAAAAATGAGGCCCATGGTTAATTGATCAGGACCATAGATCCATTAGCCATCAAGGATTGACCGTGTCCCGAAAATCTCCCAAACTAGCTAGCTGATATCATCCACCACCCTTGTACCTTTTTTCACAGGAATGTTGAACGTTACCATGTTCCTATTCTAAACAAATATTTGCAGGCCACAAATGGAAAGGCCCTAACCTAAAAAAGATTTTTGGGGCATGGTCCATGTTTACTTAAAAGACGAATGGTTTGGATCCATGAACCATGGGCCCACCTGTAGAAGCTGAAAATTTTGTACAATGCTTATCACATTACTCCATTGAAAATAATCCAACATACTTCATCATCTAAAAATTTGAAAAAAACACGATTCATTATATTTGATCAAGAATCAAAAAAGAAAAACTTTGATTTGGTTACAGCTTGGTTAAGATTCTGTTAAAAAAACTGCATTGAGATGATTCGACTAAGTTTGAGAAATTCAAGAAAGAAAATATGATGTGACCCTGTTACACTAGCCAAGATTATATCTGTGTCTGGTGTTGAAGACTCAAAGAAGGCTCAACCGAGTTATTCGACTCGACCATAGTTTTAAGACTCTGGATGCATTCCGTGCAATTTGTTTGAGTCAACTCCGACCGATCCAACCTGATTGGTTTGATGCATGAAATCAGTCCTTACTTGGGCGAGTCTGGATGATTTATCTCTGACTCGGTGACTTGACTTGAGAATGGATGAGTTGGTTCGAGTCAATGAGTTGGACGTGGATTAGCTACTTACAGTGAGTTGCGAGACTCGCTACTGAAGTGATGTCACCAAGTTCTGTGGGCCCACCATGATGTATGTGTTGTATGCACACCATCCATCCATTTGGAGATATCATTTTAAGGCAGGGGCCAAAGAATGAGTCAGATCTAAAGCTTGAGTGGACCCACCACACAAAACAGTAGGGATTGAACGCTTACCATTAAAACCTTTTAGAATCCACAGGAGTTTTCGATCAAGCTGATACTTTTTTTTTTCCCTTTTTTCCCTTGGTTCATGTCTGCGTTAACTTATGGATAGGTTGGAACTCAAATAAACATCATAGTGGACCCTATGAAGGTTTCAACGTTGGGTGTCACTCTCCCTACTTTTTTCTGTGGTGGGGTCCACTAGATCTTTGGGTCTGCCTCATTTTTTGTCTCGTGCTTTAAAATAATCTCTCCAAATGAATAGACGGTGTGGATACAACGCATATATCATGGTGGACCCACAAAACTTAGTGACGTCACTTCAGCAGCTAATCTCTCTACTCAACTTGTCAGTAGCTAATCCGCGTCCCACTGAGTCTTTTCAAAACTCGACTTGGAGTTTTCAAAACCTGATATAGATTCCAAAACCCAAATGCCTTGCTTTAATGACTAATCAAAGCAAGATTACATTGAATAATAAAGCAAAAGTACGAGTATAACGGAAGCAATCCCATAGCTTTATGAACTGACAAAAAATGTATGTACGATCATCGACCGATACTTGTCACAGTATACTTAGGTTTTTAGTTATGAAAAATGGG
>JAJHSJ010000008.1:19952527-20012925 GCA_021015155.1 Magnolia officinalis
CATCACATTGCATGTGCCTGGAAGATGTGGAGCACTGAGGGATGAAAGCATGCCGCGAACGTAAGATGGTGTCGCCGAGGTGTGTGTGGTGAGGGCATACATCATGACTGCATTCATACTTGCATTAATAAGAGTAGTTAGGAGTGTTTGATTATACTGCTTTATCATTACTGCTTGATTGCATTGATAACATGTTAACCTATGCTCTATTGTTCCACTGAGTTGATCACTCACTCCCACGTTACGAGACGGTGTTCCGAACACCCACCAGACTTTGTCTGATTGCAGATGGCAACGCTACTCCTGAGGCGGAGCCAGACCTTTATGATGTCAATGATGCTTGTTCGTATATGCTGTGTGCTGACGTCTTCAAGTGAGCCGTGTCTTCATCGACGGGGCTTTCTGGGATGTTGACTAGATAACACTACACCTTTGATATAATTTTAAATTGTACTTGTAATTCATTAACCTGGTAACATTATCACACTCTGGAGACTCACCACTGTTTTTATATTGTATATATCTATCACAGTCTTCCGCTTGAAATTTAACTGTCTCTGGAGTATGATATGTTGTTATGGCTTAATCTCACTCATGTTCAATGCTCTAATACAGACAACATTCAATCATCATCCATTTTGTTGCATAAGTGATGCGTTGGAACTTGGGAGTTGAGTTTATGCTCGACCCCCAATTTTCAGGGCGTTACATGATCATCCGTTGATGTGGCCCAGGGAAGAATTCCTGCTGTAACAGTATTTGAATAGTCTTCTTGTGATCGCTGTAGTGGACATATATGCGTGTATGGATAGAAACGGTCATAATGGTTTTGACCAGATTGAGTCCCTCTACATGATGGACTGTTCAGATCGGACATCTGATCATCGCTGGTGGGCCAGGATGATACGGAACGTTCGGTTCTTCCGGATTGTGAAACAGAGCAGCGTAGTTGACGTGTGACGATGGTGGGCCCCTTTATCGACTTCGATGGAGAAATCCACTCCGTTCATTGTGATCCTCTCGAAAACCCAGTAAGAAATGGCTGGTTTCAGATTGGATTCGGTGTGTCCCACAAGATCTTATGTGCTACCATTCATCTTGCATGCGGCTGAGATCTACGCATGTCCCCATGCATGGACCAAAATTCCACCTAGGCAAGGGTTACGCCTACCCCGGAGACACAATGGACGGTATAGATCATTAAAATACATGATTGGTGGGGCCCACAATAAAAAAATGAACGCATGCATAAGAAGCTGTTGCGTTTTTGAATTCTTGAGAAGAAGAGTCGGTCAATGCACGCTGACTGACTTTTGGATTTTCGGTGCACATCTGGTGCACTTTTGCACCTTGCACATGCACTGTATGTGTGGGTCCCATGGATATGTGTATCTGAAATCTTCTTCGTCCATTCATTTTATCACCCATTTTAGGGGTTAAGAGCAAAATTGAAGCATATCCAGATATCAGGCGGGCCCCAAATCAGGATTTAAGGGGCTGATCTATCCGTTGGGCCACTTACACAAAGATCCAATGGCTGATATTTTACGTGTACGGTTAATTTATGGTCCTTAGCCCAGATATAAAGTTTGAGCTGAACGGATGATGAAAACCTTGTGATCTTGCATTCTGGCTGACTTTCAAGCCACTTGAGCTTCAGTTTCTCAATTTACTTGGATCTTTGGCGTGCAAATCCTTCGATCTTGGTCCCCTGTGGTCCTTCCCTTGCCTTGGTGACTTCAGAGCGTTAAATTCATGCTTTTAGCACCCTTTTGTAGTCTAAGCTCCTAAATGCACCTTGCATCACAAACATAATTAAAGCAGGGCGTTAAACAGTATCATGCTCGTAAATCCAGGCAGTAACTGGGGTCTAAAATGCAATATTTGACCCTCAATAGTGAGTAGCACCCATGTCGGTGTTATGTACTAATACACAATCTCGATGGGCACACCATGATAGATGCGTCTTATCCATGGTGTCCATCCATTTTATTATTATTGTTTTTTTAAAAAAACCTCATATTAGGGCATGCGCCCAAAAAATGAGGTAGATCCAAATCTCAAGTGGATCACACCAAAACAATAGTCATTGAAAGCTCACCATTAAATACTTCATAAGCCCACTGTAATGTTTATTTGCCATCCAATCTCTTGATAAAGTCACAAAGTCATGGATGAAAGAGAAAATACAAATATCGGCTTGGTCCAAACTTTTGTAGAGCCACCAAGAAGTTTTTAATGGTGGGTGGACAATCACCAGTTTCTTGTGGGTGGTCTACCTGAGATCTAGATCTACCTCAATTTTGTGCTCATGCACTAAAATGATCCATAAAAATGGATGGATAACATGAATAATATGCATACACCATGGTAAGACCTACAAAGCTTTTCCAGTAGCACGCAATCGTCCATGGTGCATGCTGCCCTAGGCAATCTAAGTACCATCCCTCACAACCACCTCCAATAGAAAATGGTTAATTGGTGTATCGTTGGACTCAATGTGATATTTATGTAAAATAAACCCCAACACCAGGTTTTTGATGCCATGTTAGGCCATGGGCCCAAAAATCAATTCCATTTATCATTCACGTTGACTTGGATATAATGTAAAGGGCTCTGCCAATTTCCATTGGTGTGGCCCAAGTGATTCATGTCCAGTTACAATTTATAGGGCACATGCCTTTTTTTTTTTTTTTGGGCAATTTAGTGGTTGGAGTGAATTTCATACAAGTATCATGGTGAACCCTTTAAAAATCAAGGGCATACATCTCTCTCCCAACCATTTTAGTGCGGCACACGAGAATCACATGTCATTATGATTTTTTTGTCTTTATGCCCAATATGAGACTTAATAACAAATGGTCATAGTGGATCTTACAAAAACATTACGGTGTGCCTTATCTAAGTCAATAAATAGGCCTCATAGAAATAATTTTTTTGTAAGTAAACTTCATATACAATTGAAGAAGTTCCAGCGGACAAAGTGATGGGTTCCACTAGACAAGGTGACTGGATTATCGGATAAAGTGATGAAGTTTCACTAGACAAAGTGAGAAGGTTATTGGACAACGTGACGAGATTCAATTATAGAAAGTGACGGGATTCTGCAAGACAAACTAATGAGGTTGCTGGACAAAATGACGGGATTTCACTAGATAAAGTGATAAGGTTCCACTAGACAAAGTAACAGGATTATGGAATAAAGTGATGGAGTTTTACTAGACAAAGGGACGGAGTTTCCAAACAAAGTAACGTGGTTCCACTAGAATAAATGATGGAGTCTTACTCGACAAAGTGACATGATTCATTAGACAAAGTGATGGAGTTGCTGGATAGCTACAAGATTCTACTAAACAAAGTGATGGGACTGTGAGATAAAGTGGCATGGTTGCAGTAAACAAAGTGATGGATTTTATTAGAGAAAGTGACTAGGTTGCCTGACAAAGTGGTGAGGTTCTACTAAGTGATGGGGCTGTTGAAAAAAGTGTGATAGTTTCATAAGACAAAGTGACAAGGTTGTCGGACAAAGTGACAAGATTTGACAAGACAAAGTGATGATATTACTAGACATAGTGACGGGTTCCACTAGACAAAGCGATGGAATTGCTAGACATGGTGACGGGTTCCACTAGACAAATTGATGGAATTGTTAGACAAAGTTGTGTGGTTACACTAGCCAAAGTGACGGGGTTCTCTTGTAACACTCTAGGCTAATACTATCGAGTACTGGATATCTTAAAACATCACCAAATAATTTTATTTTATGAGTGACACAAATAAATGTGCACACACCCCACTACACTCAAGAACCTTGAAAATTTATGCACATAACCCAAATTTTGGGTTGGTGTATCCATAGTCCATCAGGCCCACAGCTAGGGTTAGGCAATCCAACACGTAATTACCAGGTCATCTAATCAATGGGGATATCATTGGTGTCCATCACATCCAGGCTAGGAATTCTTATAACCATTGAGATCAATAAGGAACGACATCTTATCCATAGATTGTAAGAAATCAACATCCGCAACCCAAAACTTAGCAGTATGGCCCACTTGAATTTTGGTTCTACTTGACAAATGGGCTGGGGTCCTAGCAGACTTGGTAGAACCCAATTATTGGTCCGGATTTAAGACAACATAGTGGGCACCACACAGTGGTTGCAAGCGCACAGCTTGTGTGATCCCGCGGCTCACCGAGCGAAGCCCGTGGTCAAACTGGTTTTAACCTAATGCCGCCCGAAGAGGAAACTCTCCTCTTCCTTTTTTCCGCTTGGTAGAAATTTTAACGTAGTGTCTATGTTCTTCGATTGGTGGCCCATCTACACTGTCGGACTGGACGATCTGAACTGTCTATTTGACCATGAGGATGGACCCAACCAAAGCATGGTCACTGCTCACATGGTTTCATGCGATTAGGGGGCACAAACTCGACTGCGAGAGGTCATTTTACCAAAAACGGCATCAACTCTCCTGACAATCTATGACAGCTCATCATCTCAGTCCTTCCTTTTTAGAACATCCATCCCGGCCACCCATTCGTTACTGTTTTTTAGGGTTCTTGTACGTGCTTGTCATGCGACAGAAGGAATATTCCTATGGCAATGCGTGACTTAATCTCGATCACCCAAGAGTTTTTAGAAGCTCTTCCGACGCATAACTAGTGTCAGTTGTAGGGCTAAAGGTTATGTGAGAAAATCCTCCTCTGCACGAGAAATTACTTGCGGCTGAAATTATCATAACCCACCATACATGTGGGGAAGTTGTAGAAAATGGTGGGCTCCATGGTGATCAGTGGACCCATCCGGTCCATCCAGAAGCATTAGATCTGAAGATGGGACCCTATATAAAAAGTCCTCATAGTTGGCGATTTCATCTTCTTCATTCGAGTGAAAGACCCATCGTGATGAATTGGGCCCCATTGCTCAACTTGAAGCATTAATCTGGTAGGCCCTACTATAAGGAGTCTATCCCAAACACTGGATTAACCCCATGCAGGTGGGATATTAGCTTACTCCCCCTAATGTAAGACATAGAGGCTCAGGACCATTATACTAATCCCCTTATAAGTTACAATTATAGCTTCGAGGAGTCCGAGAGCTATTAGAACTCTTTTTCCATTTTAGGAAATCATCCCCGAAAACCCTAAAATCTAGAGAGAGGAGAAAGAATCGGGTGTAGGTCCAATCTTGTGCCACACTGCGCCGAGTCAGATCTAGTCATGACTAAGAATCAGGCTCGGGTTGAGCTTCTTTAAGACAGTGGATCAAGCCCTAACTCTATTAGAATAGAGGATGTAAGGAGAGAGGAGAGAGAGAGAGAGAGAGAGAGAGAGAGAGAGAAGAGAGAGAGAGAGAGAGAGAGAGAGAGAGTTGCATTCAGCCTATTGTTGTAGAGCCACTGTTGTCCAGGTCAACCGGGTTAACTTACTCGATTGTCCATCATTGCTGAATCTCAAGTCCTGTATGAGCGGTCAATTCTTTTTAAGCCCGTTGTTGGAGATCCTAGTTCGAACCTAGACTCGAAAATACCCCGCTGAGCCAAATCCCAACTGGGTTGCAGCCACTGGAGTAGCCACCTACCCGAGTCAACTGACCGAACCACTAAGTTGTTTTTGAATAAAACCCTCCTCCACGCAAGTCAGGTTAGTATGATTGTGAGCTTTGATTTGGAATCAGTGTCATAATGTTTGAATCAACTCAAATTCAAGCATTGCTTGGGTTGAGTTAACTCGTTCTTAACAACCATAGGAGTTGTCTGAGTAACCTTCAATTTCTTGTTTAATAGGAGAGCTGAATTCAGCTTATGAATTATCAACAAACATCGATCCAATCCCTATCTGCTAATTGTACTCCATTTCGCCAAGAAACGGTCGCAATCGATGGTGTTTTTTGAGATTTTGAAAAGGATCCAGTCTATCGAATCACAAATCGACGGTCGTGATCAATGCTAGTTTTTATTGGAAGATCCTGTCCATGGGATTGGGAGTTGACAGTCATAATCGATGCTGGTGTTTTTTGATATTTTGAAAAGGATCTAGTCCATCGGATCGTAATAATTGGTTAGTGGCGACTCTGGTTAAATATAACACCCTTTTTATCCATAAACAAAAGCCCTCAAGTGAGGCAGCTAGTGAAAAGAAGAGAGTCGATCTCTCGTCCCCTCAAGAAATCTGCCCTCCAACGTACATAGTATTGGTACAATTTTTTAGCGACATGCCTTTTTTTTTTTTTTTTTAAAAAAAAAAAATCCAAGTGGTTTGAGTGGATTTCGTATATAGAAGTTTCATAAAACCTCATCACTTTACTTAGGAGAATCTCATCACTTTATCTAATAGAACTTCGTCAATTTGTTTAATGGAACCATATCACTTTTTCTAGTAATCCCATACATTGTGTAGCGGAATTCCATCACTTTGTCTAATAATCCTATAATTTTGTCCTACAACTCTACCACTTTATCTTGTGGAACTCTGTCAGTTTGTCAGTAACCCCATCACTTTACTATTTCAACAAGAAACAAATGCATTTGGTTTGGAAGGTTATCTTACTTAATCATAACGGAGAGAACAAGAAGAGAACAATCATCATGTTTATTCATTTTGAGTTCATTTACATCATTTGATTTTCCCTTGATTCTAAGATAAAATATTCAAGAATACAAGTATTGAAAGAGTTTGGATATCAAATCCTGTAGCATTTTGGGTTGTAATTTGTTCATCTCATTGAGAGGAATGTTGTGCGGATATGATCATCTTATATCTCCTTCTTGAGCTCATATTCCTATATGGAGAGAAGATTTGATTCCATCTTATCATTTTGACAGCATTTCGGCTCCTTGTATTCATTGCTGCGCAACACCATGGTGTTGCGCGGTTCGGTATAAAGCCCTTCTCATTCCTCTTTATCCCTTCTCTTCTCAATACCTTCTCTTCGGCATTGCCGCTCTGACCTTCTTCGTAATCTTTGTTGTCGTGTCCAAATGAGAGGGGGAGTGGGGTATTTATAGGCCTCCATACATGCGTACCCTTGATCTTCGTGCTATGGGCCCACTTCTCATCAGATCTCGACCGTCTGAATCACGTTGATCGAATTGCCATTGAGCAGGTGCGTGCAACCCATTATGCCCTTTACACGGTCCCTCGCAACTAACATGGTTTGCGCGGGTCTGCATAAACACTATGAATCCCCCTTCATTTACATTCTTTCTATGAATATTCTCTTGATCTTTCTTTTGACTTATTCTTGAATCTTCATTTTTGTACCTCAACAGATGCCCCCTTGATCCTTTCTTTGTCCTTTCTAGGATAAAGTAGGATCAATCTTCCCCTTTTCCACTCTTCCTATCTAATCTCTGTTTACGTGGACCTGCGTAAAGGCTAATTGGGTCCCTTAAACAGGTCTGGTTCTTCTATAAATACCAGGACCAATCATTCATTCTTCATTTTCCCTTTCTCCTACTGAAGTCCTACCCACCTGAAGAACTCCCGCGCAATAGCACCCCTTTACGCGCACATCCCGCGCAATAGACATTCGTTTACGCGAAGTCTATATACTTGACGTGACCCCGTGCAACCGGCCTTGTTTGCGCACACCTGTGCAAACCATCCCCTGCTAAACAAAGCTTCTAAGTCCCAAGAATCCAATACTTTGATCCTTTTCAAAAAATTTCCTTATCTGCGTTCTTCAAGAAACCGTTTCACTCTAATACCCATCTTCTTCATTTTACCATGGCTTGTACAAAAAGAACATTCCGCCTCGTAGAATCGCCTACTTCACATCCTTCTCACCAAGAATTGCCAAACCCATCATCCTTGCATGTACCCGAGCCTTCTCCATCTCCATCTCTGGAACAACAACAGAGAAAGTGTTTCAAGACTACTAGCAAGCATCCCGCCTACATCAAAGAGCCCATTCTCCCCACATTTGACTTCACTGATTGTATTAATGCACGGTCCTCTCCCATCCACAAAGCAATCTCAATGAGTGACATCGAAAGACCTCCTAGACACGGTCGTGAATTTGACTAGGAGGAATGGTTGAAGTCAACGACCCATCTTCAGACTATCAGCCAAAAACCACCCGCGAGAGAAGAGACTCCGCCCCCGTCTAGATCGAAGAAATCCCGCTGAAACAAAGCTAAAGAATTCCAGGAAAAGGTGAAAGAACATAATAAGAAAAGACTTCAGAACTCTTGGGAAATGGTTCGAGTCATTCAGGGTATCATGAAGTTCGATAACCCTCATAGAGAAGGAATGATCATCATTCCTCTGAACCTCCACCGACATCAATCTATCCTTAATTGCGAGCCTTCCGATCAGATATACGGAGAGAAACTAATGTTTACAGCGTCTTGGGTACTGAAAGAACCCCGTATTCTAGAAGGAATTCTCCTGGCCAAGAAGCCGAGGCAACAAGTTGGTGAAGCACATCCAATGAAATTTCTTGTCCCTTCTTGTGACCCTCAAGCTTTATTTCCCACTCATTTATATGAAACGGTTCAACAACGCTTTAGGGATTGTGAATCGGTTTGGGGTTAAGAAGAGTTCAGGACTAGGGGTTTTCTAACTTCTTGCTCTTATTATTCAAACTGGGCAGAGGTGATCTTAGCAAAGCATTCCAAAACACCGATCAAGATCGATCTGTATAATGTTATAGAAGTTACCTCCCAATACTTCTATAAGGAAACTCCAATTCTGAAAGGTTTCCTAAATTACTGGTGTCCCATGACCAATTCTTTTCATCTTCCAGCAGGAGAAATGAGCATTACACTTTGGGATCTTCACCGCATCGCTGGCCTTACAATAACAGGGAAATTCTATGATGAATATGTCCCTATGAATGAAGAACTTGCATTCATTTCCTCGTCCAATTGAGGAGCTTCAATCTCAGAGACAACTACGAAGCTTTTCAAAGAGATGTCAAAATTCTCGGACATTCATAAGATTTCCCCTTTGCAATGGCTTGCACACTTTACCAGAGCATTTCTGTGATTCTCATTCTATAAATCAAACCACTTCTTATTATACTCGTGTTTCTTATATTTCTCGTCATCTTTCATTTCTTCTACAGATTCCACAGCTGCCACTCCCAAGAATTGACGGATCTTCGCGAGAAAATAAAGGACTGCACAGAATACAGCCTTTATGAAGAACTTGCAACTTTCCTTGTTTATTGGCTAAGTGTAGTTTCTCTTCCTAGTTCGAAATGGGCGGATGCTATTCGTCCTACAGTATTTGTCGTTGCTGGCGCCATGGCGGAAGGTCATAAACACTCTCTTTCCCCTCCAGTCTTATGCTCCATCTACAAGGCTCTTGGAGAAGTAACGGCTCATGTGAAGAGTCCTGTTGTTGGAACCTCTTCTACATATACCCCCTGACATTACATCACTGGGTGGTTGGGTATCTATTTCCTATGGACTTTTGAAGCACCTGAAAAAGCATATATTCATCCTTCACACCTTCCCTTGTGGTTCGTCCAAAAGAGAGCCATGACTAAGAGATCATATGACTGGGTAGTTAATAAGATTCTGGCGACCGACACAGTTGACTTCTTTCAGTTCTGTCTTCATCAATATATAGAGGACACAAACATGGTGGATACTGAATTGCTCTCTCCGTGGGAAAGAGCATTCTACCTTTCCATTCGGTCTTGCAGCCTTCCACTGAGGGAAGGGACAAAATTCTGGAGAGAACCCTATTACCCAAGTTGATTTACCCAACAATTTGGCTTCGATCAAGCCATTCTTGAAGATTGCAAAATAGTTACGAGAAGAATGAGCAGTTACGGCGTCGGTCCATATAATTGGACTATGATTTGGAAGCAGTTGCTAGGTGGTTGTGTCATGTCTACCTTCATAATCCCAGGTAGCAATCGTACTATCCACGCTTCATACGGTTGGACGAGGTAGTGGGCTCACTAGTCTTACTTAGTTACTGAGTGTCTACCAGTAACTCATCCAATATGGATCTCTCGCCCCAAGCTTAAGGGTCGAAAATTCGAAGAAGGAATTAACTTCACGCCAGAGAAGAGCCATGCACCTTTTCTCGGTCAACTCTACAGGAGAATATCTTTAGAGGAACCAATTCGTGAGAGAAAGCCTGCTAATATCCTGGAAGGATGGATAGCTCACGGGATCGTCATGGAGTTTGAAAAGGTTCCTTAGGATTGCCGCAGCAGAGTTGCTGATGATGTTACGAAATGCCATCTTTGATTCAAGAGGGTACTGCTGCAGTTCAAGATGATTCGGTTCCTTCTCCCACTCCATAACCTGCTCGCCCTAGCCCATCTTCTCCAATGACTAGATCTTGAACACGTTCTCAAACTGCTCCTTCTACTCATCAGGAGGAAATCGTTCCTTTGACCTCTCTGACTCCAGCTGATAAAGATCATCAATCAGAAAGCAACATAATTTCCTTTTCAAAAGGGAAACAAATAGTGCTTGAAGAGGTAGAAGAAGAATTGGAGGAAGATACTTTATCTTCATCATCTAATGGCGGTTCTTCTGCTGAATATGATACTGAAGAAGGTGATGGAGAGACTGATGGAGACGATACTTTTGAAGAAGGCGAAGTTAATATTGACAATGAAAATGACACCGTTATTGAAGGTGTTTATACTGGTGAAGAACTTCCTTAAACAATTTCCCAAAATGTTGAGACCGATACTTAGCCTGATACTTATATTCCTGCAAGAATTCCAACAACAGCAGAGGATGATGAGGAACCTTTAGATTATGGGGAATATGGATATTCGCCAAGTAAGAAGTTTCTTGTAATTTTCATCATCATTTAATACTTAATAGAGTTATTATTTTTATCATTATCATTATTATCTTTGTTTCAGGTACTCATGCCACTCGCGATAAAATGGGTGATATCCCAACTGAAGACATCTCTCCTGCAACACAATCTGCCTTAATAAGAATTCCTTTAGCTCCCCTTATTCAACCAAGGGTTGTAGCTTGTGAAGTTATTTTCCCAACAGAACCAGCTAATGTAGCAACCCCTACTACTATTGACTCTAGTACTGATGCTAGAGCTCCCTCATTTGCTGACATCATGAGACTTGGTTCTTCCGTTGCCAAAGGAGCACAACTTCCAATGGTTCCTATTCTTGTCAAAAGTATATATATTCATCACCTTTTATATATCTTTCTATATCCTTTATTTTCATAGATTCTATTCTAATTTCTTTCTTTTACTGTCTTATAGCAAATCCTCCTCTGAGTGGTTCAGCCAGCTCCAGCTCAGTCGCCACTGTATCTGACTTGCTATCTTTGGAGAAAGTTCTTGCTTACAAGTTAACTCTGATGAGAAATTCCATGTCAGCAGTTGTACATATGTTCAAAGATCCTGATCAGTGGTCAGATCTGAACATTGCCATAGAAGTCCTAGATAGTGCGGCGAAGATGTCAAAGATCAATGTCTCTCTTTTGTATGATTCTGTCTTGAGATTCCATGACTCGATAACTGCCTTGAAGTCCGCAGAGAGCATGGTCATTGCTCCAGAGATTTTAGAGTACGGGAGACAGCTGGTGTCCTCTAAGGAGAAAGTTTCTCATATTACTTCTGTCATTTTTGGATATGATCAACAGCGGCAATCTCTTCAAGAGCAATTGAAGGTTTCTAGTGATAATAGGATAGCAATTCAAGGTCAAATCACACTCTTGAAGGAACAAATTTCTCAGTTGGAGGTGAAGGATCGAGAAGAGGAATTGAATATAAATAAAATCCAAGAAGAGATGTAAGCCAATACTTATTTGGTTGATTTTGAAAAATCTGAGATGACCAAGAATGAAGGAATCATTGCTTCTTTAGAGAAGAAGTTAGCTGATGTTCCTGACCATGCAAAGATCATTCTTGAGGCTAAATCAAAGCATATTGCAGCTCAAGTTCAATTGAAAGAGTATTTACAAAGGTATTTAGTAGCGTTGGGCATGTTAGAAGACTTGTAGAAGATTTTATTTTCCCATCGTCGTATATAATCTCTTTTGACTTCTAAGATATATGAATGAATTGCAGCATTTTGAGACAATTATTTCTTTAAAAGTCTCACAATCATGATCTATTTCAGGCATATGTTTATGCAATATTTATTATACTAATCATACAGCTATACTTTAACAAGATATAATCCTAATTTCTATCATAAAATGAAATGACAATTTATCATGATTGTTAATACAACATTTCCTATGTGGTATTTATTTCGATAGGCGGAAGTAGATTTCAGTTTCAGTTAGTTTGCCACATAGTTTAAGCTCTTGAGTAGTGGAGTGATCACAATTTTTTAGACTCATGAGTTATTGGAGTCGGGTCTTACGTGAATGACCTCTGTAACTCTCTAGAGTTCACTGGGCTTATCACAACCTGTGAGTTCACAAACTGCGATCCATCAGAGGGGCCCAGTGAAGTTACTAGGGCAGTGAACTCGGTGGGTTTTACACACAGGGTTGGCCGCAGTAACTCTCTAGAGTTCACGGGGTGCACAAGGCTACCTTAGGTACTAAATCCAAGGCCGCTAGTCCATCAATGAGGGGGTATTTTGTTTTATAGACCCTGTCCACATGAGTTTCTACCGGAATCAAACCAGGGATGTGGGGGGTCTTATGTATGGTTGGCTTATCTATGTGTGAGCCAAAGAGCGCACACTACAACTCGATTTTTCTTCGCCTGCAAGGTCAGACCCACTCACGAGAGGGCATTTTCTCTCACCATCCCTCGTGACGCTGTCAAAAGTTATACAGATGACATTGGTCTCACACGTGATTAACCTCCTTCTACTCTTGGCTGTTTATGGCTTTTGGTAGTGATTGACTTCATCTACTGCTCCCATGGGTCTAAGCATGTGATGGCCTCCGCAGGCTTTTTAAGGCCACTGGCTTCTCACTGCTGCCCGTATAATTTTATATATTGCCGATGATGGTAGGTCTTAAGCATAGTTGGCCATATAGGCTTGGCTACGCCGCCGTAAATGATGAATTGTCATTGCTGTCATAAGATTTATGTATGGTTAGCCATATAGGCTTGTTCCGCCGCCATGAATGGTGAATCGATAATTGATATGTTGCCACTATTGATAATGTTTTGACAATATTCATGGTTAAAATAGTGTATCAGCTTGGCAATGATAACAATTTTGATAAGATGACTTTTGTATCAGTGATTAATGACGACAACGATGATTGCTAATTTGGTGATAATCATTGACGCTTGGCAATAGTTGGCGATAATATCATTTTTGATGTACTTGATCTTGACATACTTGAGAATTTTCTTTTACTTGAGGATTTGCCTTTTATTCATTCATACGGAGAATAATACATGACTTTGCCTTTTGAGGCTGTTTCGCCATTCTACTTGCCTTGCCCCCTTTTGATTGAGAAGTATTATATTTGATAATCTTTCGAATCAAAACTGTAGCTATCGTTAGGGATAATATCTCTTGATGAAACGAGCATTAATAGGCATACCGGTGCCTCGTCCCTCCTGATCCACAACTCAGTAGGCTCCGTTTGAATATACTTCTATTATAACATATGTACCGTCCCATTTGGGATTGAATTTGCCCCCAGTTCTTCGAGTGACCACTATGAGTCTTTTCAGCATTAGCACCAAATCACCTTTCTTAAAAGAGCGATGTTTAACTCTTTTATCGAAGGCAGCAGAAGTTCTCGCCTGATATAGCTCTAATCGTTGTTGGGCCGCAAGCCATTTTTCATTAAGCAAGTCTAATTCGGACAGTCTTATTCTTGCATTTTCATCGTCTATCATCGACTAGTGAACTGCCACTTTCAGTGATGTGACCTGCACTTCGATTGGTATGACAACTTCCACACCGTAAACCAACGAATACGGTATTGCTTTCATCGCAGTTCGATGAGTAGTCCTATAAACCCATAGAGCTTCTTGCAACTTTTCATCCCAGTTGCGCTTATTTCCATTGATAGTTTTCTTCAGTATTTTCACGATTGTCTTGTTGAATGCCTCTACTAATCCGTTGGCTGATGGATAGTAAGGTGTCGAGAACGAGTGGTAATATCGAATTTTTGGCACAACTTTTCCATACCCCTATTCTTGAAAGGAGTACCATTATCGATGACGATTCTCTTCGGGATGCCATGGCGATATATTATCGCATGTCAGATAAAATTGATGACATCTCTTTCTTTGATGTTTCGCAATGCGATCGCTTTCGTCCATTTAGAGAAATAGTCTATTGCTGCCAATATATATTGTTTTCCTTTAGCCGGCGACGGAAGTCCCCAGGCGGCAAAAGGCAAGAAGCTACTGATTGATGGAGATCTTTAGGAGGCACATGTATAACATCGCCATGGATTTGGCATCGTGACATTGTTGGCTATAATCGATAGCGTCTTCGAACATTGTGGGTCAGTAATACCCCATTCGATGCACCCGATGGAATAGATTTCGGCCAACTTGATGTGCTCCACACTCTCCAGAATGAGCTTCCTGTAATATTTGATTTGCTTCTTCTGTATTCAGACATCGCGTCAACATTTTGCATTAACAATTATTAGAGCAGTTCCATCATGTTGAAATCAAACATGTACCGCGATGTGAGAATGCAAGGGTAGATGCTTTAGCTAGCTTGGCAGCAGCTTTATCCTACCCTGATCGAAGTCCTCTTCAGGTAACAATAAAAGAAAGAAGGTTATTGCCATCACTCAAAATCATTAATAATGGATGACTGGCGCCAGCCTTTTGTAGATTATATCAAATGCGATATTCTACCGGAGGATCCAGCACAAAGGTTGCAGGTCAAATAAAGGTCAAAGCGATTAGTTATATGCAGCGGAATATTGTACAGAAGTAATGAATATCACTCTAGCACCTGTTCCTGACATTCGAGAAGCGTCATCGAAGTACATTTGCCATGGGTTTGGCGATTCAATCATCGTAACTTGTTCATCAGGAAAGTCCATCACTGATAATTTCACTGTCTGTCATGGGATGAGCTGCCAAGAAATCTACCACTGCTTGCCCTTTCACTGCTTTTTCCAGTTCGTAAGTGATTGTATATTCTGAGAGTAACAACATCCACTTGGCCAATCTTCCTGATAACATCGACCTCGTAATTAAGAACTTTATAGGATCCGCTCATGAGATTAAAATTATATCGCGAGAAAGGTAATAATGTCGTAATTTTTGTACTGCAAATATTAATGTTAAGCACACTTTCTCAATTGGCGAATAATTGCATTCTGCGCCTATTAGAGTTCAACTAAAATAAGAAAGCGCAATTTTCTTGCCGTGCTCATTCACCTGTGCCATTAGAGCCCCCAATGAATTCTCAGCTGCAGATATGTATAGTGTAACAGCCTAGATTTTTTCCAACCTGGAATTAGACGTCCTTAGGCGATGAGTCAATCCTAACACCGGTTTAACTTCTCAAACACTCGATTAAAGCCTCAAATCCCTTTTCAAACCATTTTCTTCACAAATCCCACCCTTCACCACCTTGAACTTTCAATTTTTCTAAGCACTTTCATCCTAGACACTATCCTAAACTAGCTAAGTAGTATAACTTGGGTCACTTTATATACAAACTACAAAGGCCCAGGTACCACCTCAGACAGAAATCATACAGGACTAAATCCTTTAGAAATTAGGCGAGAATTAACCAGTGTTAAATTAGAGTACCTGTGAAATTAGCACCAATCACTTTAAATACGATCTGCAAGACCCAAAACTTGTAGAATCATTGGCGCTAGGTTACCCTAAAATCTAGGATCAATCTCATTACCCGGCTGCTCTCGGGAGCATCTTGAAACTCCATATCAGATCTGGACCGCACGTCGGAAGTCCGATTAACACGAAGTTAAGGAATTAGGACCGCCTTGCTGGGCTTGACAACCATCTCGGAAATCAAATCTAGACAGTGTCCCACGGCTGTTCGCTTGAGTCCGGAGCGAGAGAGTGTGAAAACACTTGTTTTCTTTATAAAATAAATATCTTGAATAGTAATCTGGCACGTGTTGCTTGCGGATCAGTTTTAAGCAACTAGACCATCAGAATCAGACCAAATTACACCCTCGGATCAAGAGAAATTTCATACACATTTACATGTACTCGGAATCTCCGATCGAGATCCGCTGACTGTTGAACTGAAACTGGTCTACCACGCGTGATCTGGAATCCCGACCGAAACGAAAACTTAACTCCACCTAGATCCGGTGTCGATGAGCTTAAGTCCGACCTTTGGCTCAAGGAGGCCCGCCAGAAGTCCTCCGTTGAGCTGAAATTGACCCGCTTTGGTTATAACCTAAGTATACTTTGACCTGGAGTCTGTTTTGGTGAGTTTTTAGGCTATATAAGGACCTTAAACCCTCTCTCATTGCAGCCATACGAATTTGAGAGAAACTCTAGAGAGAGAAGAGAGAAAAGAGAGAAAGTGTGGAAGTTGTGGGAGGATCTCCCTGTCATGCTTCCCTGCCGTTATGCAAGCACAACCACTCCATTCTAATCACTTTCCCGGCAATTCCAGCTCCGTTTTTAGGTAAGAAACCCTAACCCTAATCTGATTTGGGGCTCGGGTGGTTGTAGGTTATAAAATAGTTAACCTATTTCGTTCATAGGTTGCCAAACTGCCATATACGAAAGCTTAGCAAACCTATCGACTTCGTTACGATTCTACGACAAAAGGTGCGGACTTTAGGTGTATAGGTTATGGTTTTCAACGCTCTCAATGTTAGATAATGATAAATTCATGATCTGCATGCAATTGCACATGTACAAAGTGCTGTCTGTTTTCCGTTTCGATTAAAGATGAAAAATATGGAATTCTACACTCTAGGTATTTGTAGAAAGTACCGTATACGTAAAAATTTTGGAAATGTGTTTGACATGATTAATTGTTGTATGAATATATTATATGTGGATAAATTACTCGTTTGGCGAAAGGACTCGCCCTAATACATGTTTTGCTTATATACACTATGCATGTTGAAATTGTGTATTCTAGAAAGTACCGTATACGTATAAATTTTAGAGATCTATTTGCCATGATTATTTGTTGTATGAATATATTATACATGGATAAAATACTTGCTTGGCGAAAGGATAGCCCTAATTCATGTTTTGCTAACATACACCATGTATGTTGTAATAGTGTATTCTAAGTGTTTGTGAAAATGACTGAATGAGTATAGAATTCTCATTCGTGCTCGCCATGACTAATTGTCATGGATATATGATTGTTGTATTGGCGATACCCCTTTGACAAAAAGATTTGCCCTGAATCACACCACGGCTACTATACGCTATATATGTTGAAATGGGTAGCCCAAGTGTTTGTGAAAATGTTCAAATGAATATGGAACTTGGATTCCTACTTTCCATGACTATCCGTCGTGGGTGTACGCGTGTTATGATTAGGGCAACTCCCTAGTGAAAGGATTTGGCCTAATGCCTATGTGATCAACATATGTCATGTATGTTGATGTATATCTTTTAAAGTGTTTCTTGAAATGTCTAAATGAGTAGTAGTTAGCAAATTGTAATGTATAAGGGTGTTGAGATATGATTCTCAACTTCTTTTAACTATGTGCATGTTTTTCTTGGATAGTTGTGTGATTAGGAATTGAATATGTACAAACTCATGCTTGTGTTGTGCTTCATAACATGCTCAACTGCTTTTATGATTTATCTATGTAATGCATATGTTTAAATTTATATTTATGTTGTATGATCCGTCATGGGTGATGGGGGAGTGGAGCAACGAGTGCGTGCAACAGCCCTGGCAGCCCTAAACGGATAATACTAGACTTTGAGTGTATGATTTGAATCTTGATCCATTACTGCTTTATCTATCTGCAATTGATTGTGTTTGGGACTATGATTATAGTCCAGACAATCGGTACCAGAATTGAATTCGTGGCTGAGTTTCATTTGCCGCGTGAGATGGGTTCGACGAACCCGAGTCATACTTCGGTTGGCGATAGTGGTTGGCCACACGAAGTGTTTATGCGCTTCATATCGTTCAACTTGTTGTGCGCTCGAGCTAGCCGAGCTCGTCAAGTAACCCGATCTGTCTTATGTGTGTTCACCATGCATGGACGCTACTGCTTGAACCTAGGGTACCAAACTTACCAGTGAAATCCCATTTAACCATGGTACCTCGATCCGCTAAGACTCATGAGCCGGGCATGGTGGTATGGGACACCGTGGTCGAGCTGTCGGCCTACGCTGGGGCCACGTGCCTCCCCGTAGTAACCAGTGAGCAACCAGACTCGTGAGCCGATTATGGTGGTATGGGATACTATATTCGTGCTGTCGGTCTACATTGATAAGGTGATGGGGGAGTGGTGCAACAAATACGAGCAACAGCCCTGACAGCCCTTTGTAGTGACCTCGAGCATACTCTGAATTGCGGTGAGGCGACGAGTTTTGCTGCAGTGTATAGAGTATGAAATAGGCTTGTTTCTGTATAGTGATGAATCGTTAAAGAGGTGATGGGGGAGTGGTGTAACCTTTGTGTGTAACAGCCCTGGCAGCCTATGCAGTGACCTAGAAAACACACCATCGTCTGAGATTAACTAGGACTGACGACCCTAGAATGGATCATGTTTGGGAATAATACAAGGGAGGTACCTTAGTTTCCCAATACTGCTATTTGAAATGGACTAATAATTATTCGGTAATCATGCTCATCATCGCACTGCATGTGCCTAGTAGATGTGGAGCACTGTGGGATGAATGCATTCGCGAACGTAAGATGGTGTCGCATGAGGGTGGTTTGGCAAGGGCATGCACCATGTTATTTCATACTTGCATTAAATAAGAGTAGTTAGTATTGTTTGATTGTACTGCTTTAGCATTACTGCTTGACTGAGTTGATTACATGTTAACCTATGCTTTATTGTTCCATTGAGTTGATCACTCACTCCCACGTTACGGGACAGTGTTGTACACACCAACCAGATTTGTTGAGTTTCAGGTGATGGCGATGCTTATGAAGCAGAGCCGGACTACTATAATGTGGAGGAGGAGTTCTCCTACTTGTAGCTCTCTGACAGGTTTATGAAGACCTGTTATTGTATTGACGGGGCTATGGTACTTGGGATAGAAGACATTACACTTACACATTTGGTATATTTTAGAAACGTACTTGAAATTTATTAACCTGGTAATGTTATCACACTCTGGAGACTCACCACAGTTTATATATATTTTATATATCTATCACAGTCTTCCGCTTGCAATTTAACTGTCTCTGGAGTATGATATGCTGTTTTGGCTTAATCTCACTCATGCTCAATACACTAATGCAGACAACATTTAATCATCATTATCTATGTTGCATAAGTGATATTCTGGAACTCGGGTGTTGAGTTATGCTCGACCCCCGATTTTTCGGGATGTTACATATAGAATGAGTGGTTTACTCTTTACAGGAGCTGCCAGTACTGGACGCTGTTTCGACAATTCTTTGATTGAATCGAATGTATTCTGGCAGGACTTGTTCCAAACAAATTCTATTCCTTTCTTCAACAAATGAGAAAATGGGTGACATCTCCCGGTGAGATTCGAGATGAAACGGCAAATGTATGCCAACTTTCCTTGCAAGCTTTTTAACTCTTTCAACGTTTTCGGAGATGGCATATCTTGGATTGCTCTAATATTTCCCTGATCGACTTCGATTCCTCTTTGTCTAACAACAAAACCAAGGAATTTGCCTGATGACACACCAAAAACACATTTGGCAGGATTCATTTTTAATTGTTTCTTTCGAAGCCGATAGAAACTGAAACCAGATGTTCGAGATGTTCTTCATGATTATCTGATCTCACCACCAGATCGTTGACATAACATTCAACATGCTTATGCATCATGTCGTGGAAGACATTCTGCATTGCTCTTTGGTATGTTGCGCCAGCATTCTTTAGTCCGAAGGGCATGACCTTATAACAATAGATCTCTAAAGAAGTCTTGAATGTTGTATCTTCTTCGTCTTCTGGGGCCATTCTTATAGATTATAGCTGGCATAGCCATCCATGAAGGACATGACAACATATTTTGTCGTGCTGTTGATTAATAACTCAGTTACTGGCAACGAAAAATCGTCTTTTGGACAAGCGTCATTTAGATCTCTGAAGTCAACACATACCCTAATCTGTCCGCTTTTCTTCTTTAGAGGGATGACATTCGATATCCATTTGGGGTACTTAACCTCTCTGATGAACCCTACTTTTATCAGTTTATTTATTTCTTCTTCTATTAGAGGAACTAGATCTGGATGAAATTGCCTCTGCGCTTGTTTGATCGGCATCTTGTCTTTAGAGATGTTCAGTTGATGCATTGCTACTGACGGTTCCAGGCCTGACATTTCTGCATATGTCCAAGCGAATACATCCTTGTTATCTTTCAACAGCTCGATATATTGATCGGTTTCCTGTTCAGGGAGGCTAGTGCTTATGAATGTATTCCATAGCTTTTCTTCTGTTCCCAGATTTATTTCCCACAAACTGTCGATCGTCAGCTGCCCCCCGTCTTCCATCTGTTTCAGAGCTATTTCAGGGTGCTTGATTATTTCAGAATTTGTTTCTGTTACTGAATCAACTGTGACCATGTTTACTGAAGACTTTGCCCACAATTCATGAGATTTCTCTCATTTTTTCGCATTTACCCCGATCGAAATTTGGATTCCTCTACCATAATTTAAACCGATTGGTTTTTCATAATCAAATCCCATGTTCTTCATGATTCTCCTGCTAGCGGGACTATATCTCTTGAGATATTCAAATGTGAGTTTCTCGCAACTTATATTGTTATCAGAACTTTCTTCTTCTTCTTTTTTTTGTCTTCAAAGGGGCATAAAATTCGATTGGCTTGGGATATTTCGAACTGGATTTGACATGAAATCTCTTCGGAATGGCCGGAAATGGTTTATTCCTTTTAGCATACAACAACGGTACTATATAATTTGATTGTAGGATTTTCAGCTGCTCGGGTGATAATAACGTTAACGGAGGCTATCCTGGTTGTCTTATGTGTTTTGGCATGAAATAAAACTTCCTTTTCGCATTTACTCTTCCAGACAATTCATCCTTCATGGCTTCTTTTCTTATCATCTCCGCATGATCACTTTTTGGGGCTTTATTTTCATCATTCTTCTCACCTTCTTCTATGGCGAATCCATCATAGTAACTGGCATCAACGAAGAAAGCTTTTGCTTCTGTATAATGGTCTTCAATCGGCAATCACCTTATATTGAATTCCATCTTTGCAATACTTGAAGCATTAGTGCAAAATTGAGGGTATAATGCCATATTGGTGCATCCATGACCTACCTAAAAGGAGGTTGTATGTCGTTATTGCATTGATGACATGACAAACAACATTTGTTGTCAACTCTCCTATTTCCAAAATCAATGTAATTTTTCCTAACGCACGCTGCCCATCTTGATTAAAACCCTGTATCATCATTCCACTAGGGCGTAAATGTGAGAGGCGATATCCGAGTTCATTTAACACTGTTAATGGCAAAAGATTCACTGTTGATCCGTTATCCAACATTATTCGCTTAACCTGTTTACCGCGAATGTGACCCATGATCATTAACGGCTTATTATGCTCCTTATCGCAAGTCAACTCATCATCGGAGAAAGAAATGACGGGCATGCAGTTGATTTTTGTCTCTTGGTCTGTATTTTCCATCTCTACGAGTAATGCTTTTCTAACCTTATTATCGGATAGGGCCTGAATCAGAGTGTGTCTACAGTCTTTTAATAACTGTCGTGCATCATACACACTTAACCAAGCCGGTATACCTTTCAAATGACTTATCACATCATAAGTCACCTTCTCGACTTCATTCTTTTCTTCTTTTCTATTGTTATCGACATGCATTCTTGATACTCTTTCTCGTACCCCTTCAACTTTTTATTTTCGGAGAGGACTTGTTACCCTTCTTCCCGAGCATAGAGTGATCACCGCAACTTTATTCATGCTACTGCTTTCCTTCTTTTTAAGCCCTCCCTTTCTCTTGTATATAATCTCTCGGCTGGAAATCATATTTATTAACATTTTTCTGCTTCTTTCTTTTTCTTTACCTATTATGATCTCACCTTTGTTTATCATCTTCTGAATTATGCACTTTAGGGTAAAGTAATTTTCCGTGGGATGTCCCAACAGACGGTGATAATGGCAAAATTTCTTTCTTTCATCATTTCTGCTTCTTTCGGCCGTTTAGACGGGGGTAATTCTATTGTCCCTACACTTAACAGTTGTTTCATCATGGGGGTAACGTCTTCCTTCTCAAACGTAAATCCTTCATGGGAATTAAGAGATCTTGGTCTTTTATTGTTGAATCTGCATCTGTAACGATCTGACTCTTCCCTTTTCTTTGTTCTTTTCCTATCGCGAGGAATATCATTCTTCTTTTCTTGGTCTACAACATTGGCCATCAGTCTACCATGCCCTCTTCTGCCTGTCTCGTAATGTAATGTTGGCATTTTCATGGTCATTAGTTCCAATGCATGGGCCTTCGTAGATAGGTCACATAAAGTTCTTATATTAGCACTGGTGAGACCAAATGCAATTCTAGTCTCCATAGAATTTATGCACATTTTCACTTGTTCTTTTTCTTCCTGTAGCTGTCTGCATAAAGCCCCTAATGTCTTCCATCGATCTATGAACTTTTCTACTGGTTCGCCTTCTCTTTGTCGTATAAAAGCTAGTTCTGTAATGCTGACATCACGATCTGATGAGAAAAAGTTTGACATAAATGCATCCTGCATTTGTTCCCCTGTTCGTATCAATTTTGGTGCTAGGCTGGAGTACCATTGGAAGGCCTTTCTTGTCAACGAAGAACCGAATAACCATAAGCAGTACTGTGGGACATTAGAGAAGTTACCCATTGTCATGATGAAGTGCATGAGATGCTCATTTGGGGACCCATCGCCATTAAATTTTTGGAAATCAGGGTGTTTGAAATTTGCCGGGATAGGTACATCGTTCACTTCTCTCGGATATGGCGTTTTGTATCGAAACCTTCCAATATTCTCACGCTCTCTTTATGTTCTAACAGCCTCTACAGCCATTTGTCGTACTTCTTCTTGAGTTATTACCCCTGTTGCAAGAGCGGATCCGTGCGACCCCGCCCTCGGTGGCTGAGAGCCTTCAGGTTGTTGTTCTTGCTCATTCATGGTGGCCATCATTAAAAGGGTTGTGATTCGAGCCACATTGTGTGGTAAAGTAGCCAGGGCTTCTCAAAGACTTCTACATTCTTCCATTAGCGTTCTTTGTGTTTGTGCCATATCGGCTATACGATTTTCAGTCATCAACTGTGGACCTTGATTAGTTCCTACCATGCATACGGCGGCTTCCGCATTGTCTGAAGAGGCAGTCGTAGGAGTAGAGTATCCGGGTATGACAGGGCTTATTGAGAGAGGGGTTCCGTTCAGATTTTTTGTATTCTCATAGAATTCAATCGATTGCGAGATTTCTTGCCGAGGCATATCTTGAGGTGAAACAAAAACTGCATTATTCATTGGTGATTTGCCTTTCTCTTTTCATGTCCACCGAGCCTTCGCAATAGGCAGTGTTGGGAAATCTTGTGATGTTAGTGAGGGAAGAGATTTCCCTGGGTAGTACAAAGCCGGAGGAGTAAGTTCAGGATTATTTTTAGCTGTATTCCGAGTTATTGGCCCCCTGACTTTATGCAGAGATGAATTCATCATGAAAATTGCTGAATTTCGAGCCATCGTTCTTCGAGATGACACAACAACCCAGTCATTATTGTTTTCTTGTGCCAGTGGCGAAGCGGTTATGACTCCGACCATATCTCAGGGTTTGTTGTTTTTGCTTGTAGTAGAATGAGTTTCATGATCTCTAAGCTGATTCGCTGCATACTCTATCACAAACCCGGTCGCTGTGAAGTAAAAATTCATCTTCTTTATCGCGTTTGCCATTTGGTCGTAATTTGAAATTTCATCTTATAACCTTCAAACAATAATATGAAATCACAATTAGTATTTAAATGATAAAATATTCTATCTAAGAGATGAAGGGGAGGATGTTTCCGTTGAGGGTCGCCATTTTGGCGTCAGTAAGACGCCAAACTTCGATAAAGTTCTCAAAACTTTCTCTATGTTAATCTTAAATAAGATAAAGAATTCCCCAATAGAGTCACCATTTTGTTTCGACAAGAAACAGATGCATTTGGTTTGGAAGGTTATCTTACTTAATTATAATAGAGAGAACAAGAAGAGAACAATCATCACGTTTATTCATTCTGAGTTCATTTACATCATTTGATTTTCCTTTGATTCTAAGATAAAATATTCAAGAATACAAGTATTGAAAGAGTTTTGGATATCAAATCTGGCATTTCGGCTTGTAATTTGTTTATCTCATTGAGAGGAATGTTGTGCGGATATGATCATCTTATATCTCTTTCTTGAGCTCATATTCTTGTATGGAGAGAAGACCTGATTCCATCCGATCATTTTGACAGCATTTCGACTCCTTGTATTCATTATCGCGCAACACCTCGACATAAAGCCCTTCTCCTTCCTCTTTATCCCTTCTCTTCTCAATACTTTTGAAGTCTTCTTCTTCTCTGAAGCTCTGACCTTCTTCGTAATCTTCGTTGTCGTGTCCAAATGAGAGGGGGAGTGGGGTATTTATAGGCCTCCACATGTGCGAACCCTCTATCTTCGTGCTATGGGCCTACTTCTCATCAGATCTCAATCGTCCAAATCATCTTGATCGAATTACCATTGAGTAGGTGTGTACAACCCATTATGCCCTTTGCACGGTCCTGCGCAAGCAACATGGTTTGTGTGGGTCTGTGCAAATACTATGAATCCCCCTTTATTTTACATTCTTTCTATGCATCTTCTCTTGATCTTTCTTTTAACTTATTCTTAAATCTTCATTTTTGTACCTCAACAATAGAACCCCGTCAATTGTTTGGTAAAACCTTTTCATTTTATCTAATAAAACCCCATCACTTTGGTTAGTGTAAACACATCACTTTGTCTATAATTCCATCACTTTGTCTAGTGGAACCCATCACTATGTCCAGTAATCTTGTCGCCTTGTCTAGTTGAATCCCGTCACTTTGTCCGACAACCTTGTCACTTTGTCTTATGAAACTACTATACTTTTTTCGGCAACCTAGTCACTTTATTTAGTAGAACCTCACCACTTTGTCAGGCAACCCGGTCACTTTCTCTAATAAAACCCATCACTTTGTCTACTGTAATCATGACAATTTATCTCATAGTCCCATCACTTTGTCTAGTAGAATTTTTTCTCTTTATCTAGCAACTCCATCACTTTGTCTAGTGAATCATGTCACTTTGTCCGCTAATCTCATCACTTTGTTAAATAAGACCCCATCACTTTGTCTGGTGGAATCACACTACTTTGTTTGGAAATCCCGTCCCTTTGTCTAGTAGAACTCCATCAATTTGACCCATAATCCTGTCATTTTGTCTAGTGGAACTTTGTCACTTTGTCTAGCGAAACCTTATTACTTTGTCCAACAACCTCGTCAGTTCTTTTTGCAGAATCCCGTCACTTTGGTAGAATCTTGTCACTTTATCCGGTAACCCTGTCACTTTGTCTAGAAGAACTCCTTTGTTTGGCAATCCAATCACTTTGTCTAGTGGAACCCATCACATTGTCTGGTAGAACCTCTTTAACTGTATACGGAGTTTATTTAGAAAAAAATATTTGTATGAGACATAGCTATTGACTTAGATAGGGCCCACCGTGATGTTTTTGTAAAATCCACTATGAACATTTGTTATTAAGACTCATATTGAGTATAAAGACAAAAATCATATCAAATTGTGTTTCTTGTGGGCCGCACTTAAAGAAATGGTTGGGAGAGATGTATACCCTTGATTTTTAAAGGCTCCACCATGATACTTGTATGAAATCCACTTCAACCACTGAATTGTACAAAAAAAAAAAAAAAAAAAAAAAAAAAAAAAAAAAAAAAAAAAAAACTTAGGCCTGTGCCCTAAAATTGTGACTGGACATGAATCACTTGGGCCACACCAATGGAAATAGTTTGGCAGAGCCCTTTACATTATGTCCAAGTCAACATGAATCATAAATGGAATTGATTTTTGGTCCCATGGCCTAACATGGGGTGAAAAACCTAGTGGTTGGGGTTTATTTTACATAAATATCACAGTAAGCCCCACTTGATCCACCAATTAGCTATTTGCTCTTGCAGGCAGCTATAAGGGATGGTATACAAATTGCCTAGGGTAGCATGAACTGTGGACAGTTATGTGCTACTAGAAAAGCTTTGTAGGCCCTACCATGATGTGTGTATTATTCATACTATCCATCTATTTTATAGATCATTTTAGTGCATGACCACAAAATCAAGGTTGATCTAATCTCAGGTAGACCACACCACAAGAAACCGGTAATTGGATGCCCACCATAAAAAACTTCACTATGCCAAAATTGTGAATTTGGGATGGACTAAATCTGTTGTAAAACCAAATAAATGACGGATTTTGTCCGCCGCTTGATCCGTTTGTCTTTTTTTTTTTTTTTTGCGACGGATAGAATTCGTCGTTAATCTGCGACGTATAAGGTCCGTCGCATATTAGCGACAGATAAGATCCGTCGCAAAAAATAAAAAAATCCATTGCAGAAATTCGAAAAAACCCACTCGAATTAGTTGTCATTAAAAATATTTGCGACGGATAAGGTCTGTCGCTAATATGAGTAGAGCGACGGACCTCAAATCCGTCGATTTTCAACTTATTCAGAAATTAGCAACGGATTTGGTCCGTTGCTAAAATATCTGTAAATTAAAAAAATATATCATCAAATTTATTATTATTATTATTATTTTGAATGTTACACCTGATAGTCATTCAAAAAATAATTCACACGATTGTTTAATAAGAATCCTATTCACAAAATTGGTAACAACTCAATTCAATAGAGGAAATGACCTAAGTGGGGCTAACCCAAACAGCAATTCCCATAGTTTCAAGTTGGATGTGAAATATGGAATTGCAAAGAGAGTTTGGTTGTCGCTATGTCTCACCTCCACTATGGTCAACACTCAAATGGTTGACGAAACATGGTACATACCTTGATCCCATCATACTAAGAATCAATCGCCCATGGTGGAGACTTTCTAATTGTTGCCCAGTCGGACTTTAGCAACTCCATCGGTTTGTATGGTGCTCCTAGCCATTCAAATTACTGCATGAAACATTCTTGTGTGAGAAATCATCCATGTTAAAAATCAGATTAACTCAAGTAACACTAGTCTGCCTCAAAAACAGTTTTGAAATTCCAATGGGGCATTCATAACCTTTAGATTGGTGCCTGAAAATAGATAGTTGAAATAAAAAATAGTAATAGTTCATATTAAATGGAAAAATTGCCAAAGATAGATGAGTTCGGATCAACTATCTGGATACCATGTACATGGGCCCCACTCATGCAAACTCAAGATCCAAGCACACAAAACATATCGTTGGGATGAAGACTATAGAAATCCTTGGAAAAGGGAGGAAGAAAAAAGAAAAAGTACCTGAAGGCCAGGCCAGAATGCCTGAAGACTGTTAAATAATGGCCACACCATGGAAGCAAAATTCATGTTTACCTCCACGTACCTATAGTTGTGTCAAAATTGCAACTTGAAAATCTAAATGAGAAACATAAACATGAATAGTAAGATTTGTGGACCAGAAATAATAACAAATTACCAAGGATCATGGTATAGATAATGCACTGCAGCCTTGTAAGCTTCTTGGAATATGAACAAATACTTCTCATCTCCGAATAACAGATAGGCCTGTAGTAAGAAAGCCCTTAAGAAAAATGAACAATGAATTTCTTGGAGTTGCATAGAGAAAATTGAGAATATGTACCAGATGATAAACCATATCTCATATTATTTCTTTTATAACTCCAAAAGGTAAAAGGGAAAAGGTAAAAAGATCCATCAAGGCAACAGATAAGACATGGTTTTATGTTTTAATCAATATGTGAAATGACTATATTCATCAATATGGGCTTGAGAGCATAAATTGGATGCAAACAAATCCAAACACATTGGCTCCTCACTAAGTTCTCTATATATAACAAAACTACACTATGCAATTGAAGATTATACATGCTGCAATGCTTACAATATTATGGGACCAAATAAGTCAAAAACCATATCAAGTTAACATAAAACAGAGGTTAAGCCCACATGTATATGGATTCATGACCATTAACATAAAATGCTTAATTGTGTGTTGACTTGCAAGGCCCACATAAATGTATATTGTAGAGGGCCTTGCTAATTCTTTGGGCTAGTGTGGCAAGGCCCACACTGTCAGTATAGGCCTTGCCCATGTGTATTCTCGGGCTTACGGGCTGCCCTCAAGTCCACCATAATGTATGAATTGGATGACTTTTGTTTGTGCCATTTCTTTTGGGCCCATTATGTGATATATTATATGCATGTTTGTGTTAGCAAGTAGGCCTTGTGGACTCAGTTCTTTTGGATAGGCCCATTGATCTTGGGCCTATACTCTCCTATCTATTATGATGGGCTTAGGGGCAATAATACACAAGAGGTTGGGCCCTTGGCTAACCACTAAACTGACCCTGTGCTTGGGCCAAAAGTGAGACCCAAATCACTTGTTTTAAATGTGAAACTTGCCCATGTAAATGAACTACTGGGCTACCCATGAAGCCCACTACAACATGTGGAATTATGACCTTTGTGGTTGGGCCCAAACCTTACTTGAGGGTCCACTATATGGCATATGAGTTGGGCTTGGTGTATGGCCTATTAGGCCATGCATTGCTTGGGCTTTAGACCTTACATTATATGAGTAGTGGCGGACTACCTCTTGGAAACCAGTTGAGGTTGGATGTCCTCCTGGGTGATCCTAAGGTAGGCCCATAGGTTTCTCTATGGATGGTTAAAGGCCCACCATAGACCCTAGGCCATTTGTTTAAGGCTTAATGTGTATGTATGTGGAACCTACCTTAACGCATGATTGGTCCAGGCCGTTCAAGCTTGGATCACACGATTATGGAAGCACTCTCTGCCTTGGGTTGTTGCTGGACTCACAACCTAGTAATAGGCTCACTTGATCTTTTCATGATATATACACACTCTCCATCTGGTGGGGTCCCCCAGTGAGTATAGTTGGCCTTCATGAGATTATTCTCACATAGTTAAGTAATTTTTGGACCTTAGCAGACCCAGGAAGTCAAACAGGCCAAAACTTTATCAAAGGGCCTTAAATGTACATTGTTATAGTTGAGACTTTAGTTGGCTGTGGGGCCCACCATATTGAGAACTTGTGTACGTGTTACATGCTTATGTTTTCTTATAATCTTTGGGCTTAATCAGTGTGTTCCTTTGGGTCACCTTTAGTGATCACATGAGGACTCCATCTTAGATCAGATTTTTGGGACATCCCTTAGGCCTAAAGTGGGCCGGGACGTCCTAGCTTGGCCCAACCATACATTGGGCCGACTTCCACCATTTTGATGGACTTGTGGGCTGAGGTAAGGATAGTATTGGGCTCTTGGTTGCCCACTTAAATTGCTAGTTATTGGGCTGATGTAGTGGGGCTCATTTCATCCAAACTTAAACTTATTTAGTTGTATATTGTGTACGCAGGCTGCCCGCCAAGTCCAACTCAATGCATGGATTCTATGGCCATTGGGAATTGAGCCTTGGGCCTTAATTCTCCTTTTAGGGCCCATGTTGTTAAAATTGGTATTATATCTTTTTATGGCCTATTATGAGGGATATATGTATGTGGTTACCTGTGTTCTTATCTTGAATATAGGGCCTTGGGCCTTGTATCCATATAGTTCGTGGTTGAGATGTCTCTTAGGGAATGGTGGTTAAATGTCCCCATTATGGACCCCTCTAGGCCCGATTGTATCTAAATGTGATTAGATGCTCATCTTAAACTCTTGCTAGACTCACTTCTGTGTTACTTAGACACGTAGTTGCATGCTTAGTCTTGTGGGCTACCCTAGGTAAATGGGCCCCCACTAGAGGTGGGATTTCTTATGGATATTGTCTAAATACCTAGTCTTGGTCCCTTCTTGGATAGGAGGAGTGTACTACTTTGTATATCATCGCATAATGCGTCTAAACCCATCTTCATGGCCCATGTGCATCATTATATAAATGGATGACACTGTGTGTGTGGTTATGATTGTGTCATTGGGCATTGCATGTTGCCTTCCTGAGGGACGTAGTATTCCCTCTTGAGCATGTTGGATGCTTGGAATTAATGCATAGTTGATGGTGTAATTCATGCATCTGGCATTGCATAACATATGAACATTATCACCCTCGCTTCATCAGGGTTGTAGCCTCCACAGATACATCATGGATAGCCATGTTTGGACACCGAAAATGTTACTTGAGCATACTGGGTGCATAGGATGCCCATGGGTGAAATTTCCAAAACTTCCATGGTACCAAGGATCTGCTCCAATACCGTGACCGAGTGGAATATATGAGCGCACGAGGGCCTTATACCGTTAGGCTGCGACTCTTACTGTCGTGTAGTCGGTTGGATAGGGGTGTGGTCTTTCTCGCCTGATGTAAGGGGGCATTGCTAGGCTGAGTCTCACCAGCTCGTGAATGGGTCCGCTACCTTCAGGCCTTGCTGGTGATTGACTGTCCGCAGGCAGGGTAGTGAGGTCTCTTACGCTCATTTGACTGTGCGTGGTCTGTAGAGCAGCAGCCATCCAGCAGTGTAATGGACCCCGGTGATTTCCTTATGATGGAAATGTACTTGATATGTGAATTAGATATGAGCACTGACATTACTTTGCATTGCATTTGCATCGGCTGTGTAAGCCTCGTATTGCATCACCTTGGCATGGTGCCCAGTACTCATTGCATTATAGTACTCATCTCATTATAGTACTCATTGCATTACAGCACTCATCGCATTACAATACTCATTGCATTATATAGCCTTGGTATGGCTTCCTGCATTATCGTTCTGGTTTGGTATAGTTTCTTGCATTCATGATAGCCTTGGTAAGGCTAGTGGTATTGGTATTGATCATGACTCCCTTCTGCATTCTCTATCTTTTTTTGAGCACTATTATCACACACTTACACCACCCTCTAAGCTTCTATAAGCTTATGCACGATTGATGCGTGCAGGAGATCCTACGCAGGCGTCGTAGCAGCAGAGCATGGAGTAGAGTTGAGCTTGAGGACTCCAATGTTGCTGACTCTTTTCTCTCTTTTCCTATTATCTTATGTATGTGCTTTTGGACTTGATGTAAGCTTGTAAAAGTTCAAATTCTTAGTGGATTTTGTGATGTGTATCCTTTGTTACTTCTAGATGTACTTGCTTGATCTTGGGTGTGCTCATATTGGTAATGATTATACTGTTATGAAAATCCTCTTTGTAGGATCCCAAGATCGGAACCTGCCTCAGGAGCCGAGAATGGGGTACTATGGAGGCTGTTGCGGCCAGAACCGGCCATCGGGTTCCTTGTGAGTCTGGTTACCGAGTCTGGGGCGTGACACCAGCCCATTGGGCTTTGTGTATGATTAGTCGGGGACCCATCCCTGATGTTCTAGGGCCCATTGGGGCTATGATTATGGGGCCCACCATATTGAGAAAATTGGGCATTTATTGCTCCCTTATATTTTAGAATACTCTTGGGCTTAATCAATGCCTTTTTGGGTCTCCATTGATGATCATTTGTGGGACCCAAATATAAACCAGATTTGAGACTTCCTAGTGGGCCCAAATTGGGCTGGAACGTCCCAGCTTGGTCTAGCCATATGTTGGGCTAACTTCCACCATTTTGATGGACTTATGGGCTGAGATAAGGGTAGTATTTGGCCCTCGGTTGCCCACTTAGATTGCTAGTAGTTGGGCTGATGTAGTGGGGCCCATTTCACCCAACTTAAACTTATTTTTAAGAGTGTTTTTTTTATGCTCATGAGCTGCCTATTAAGTTCAACTGAATATATGAGTCCTATGGCCATTGGGACTTGGGCCTTGAGCCTTGATTCCCCTGACCTTTGGGCATATATTTAATACACTATTGTGATGGATTTTGTGGGCCAAAATACTCAGGTAGTTGGGCCCTTGCTTGCCCATTAAAGTAAACCATACTTAGACCGAGATGTGAGACCCAACTTACTTGTTTTAAATGTAAGGATCACCCATATGTTGGAATAATGGGCTGCCCATTAGGCCCACCACAATAAGTGGACTCAGAATCTTTATGGTTGGGCCCAACCTTGCTTGAGGGCTCACCATATTGCCTATGTGTTGGGCTTTGAGTATAAACCCACTAGGCCATGGATTACCTTAGGCCTTGGGCCTTAGTTCATGTTCGAGTAGTGGCGGGCTACCTCTTTGGAACCAGTTGAGGTTGGATGTCCTCCTGGGTGATCCTAAGGTAGGCCCATGGGTTTCTCTATGGATGGTTAAAGGTCCACCATATACCCTAGGCCATTTGTTTAAGGATCAATGTGAATGTATGTGGAACTTACCTTAAAGCATGTTTGGTTCAGGCCATCAAAGCCTTGGATCGCCCGATCATGGAGGCACTCTCTGCCTTAGGTTGCTACTGGATTCACAATCCAGTAGCAGGCCCACTTGATCTTTTCTTAATGTATACACACCCTCCATCTGGTGGGGCCCCCTGTGAATATTGTTGGCCTTCATGATATCATTCCCACTTGACTAATTTCTGGGCTTTAGCAAGCCCAGGAAGCTGAGTGGGCCGAACGTTTATCAAGGGGCCTTAAATGTACATTGTTATGGTTGAAACTTTATTGGACATGAGACCCGCCATATTGAGAACTTGTGTGCGTATTGCATGCTTATATTTTATAAACCTTGGGCTTAATTAGTACATTCGTTTGGGTCACCTTTAGTGATCACATGAGGATCCCATCTTAGATCAGATTTTTAGGGCATCCCGTGGGCCCAGAGTGGGTTGGGACGTCCCAGCTTGGTCCAACCATATATTGAGCCAACTTCCACCATTTTGATGGACTTGTAGGCTAAGATAAGGATAGTATTGGGCCCTTGGTTGCCCACTTAAATTGCTAGTTATTCGGCTGATGTAGTTGGGCCCATTTCGTCATCCAAACTTAAACTTATTTTTGGGCCATATATTATGTACGGGGACTGCCCACCAAGTCCAACTTAATGCATGTATTCTATGGCCATTGGGAATTGAGCCTTGGGCCTTAATTTCTCTCTTGGGGCCCATGTTATTAAAAGTGGTATTATATCTTTTTATGGCCTATTATGAGGAATATATGTAATGTGGTTACCTTTATTTGTATCTTAAATGTAGGCCTTGGGCCTTCTATCTATATAATTCATGGTTGATATGCCTTTTTGGGGAATGGTGGTTAAATGTCCCTATTATGGACCCCTCTAGGCCCTGTTGTATTTAAGAGTGATTGGATACTCATCTTAGACTCTTGCTAGGCTCATTTCTATATTACTTACACCCGTAGCTTGTATACTTAGTCTTGTGGGCTACCCCAGGTAAATGGCCCCCCACTAGAAGTTGGATTTCCTTAAGGATATTGTCTAAGTACCTAGTCTTGGTTCCCTCTTGGATAGGAGGAATGTAATATACATTGTATATCGCCATATAGTGTGATTAAATTCATCCTCATGACCCAGGTACATCATTATGTACTTGATTGACACTGTGTGTGTGGTCATATTGTGCCATTGGGCATTGCATGTTACCTTCTCCAAGGGACGTAGTATTTCCTCTTGAGCACGTTGGATACTTGGAATTGATGCATAGTGGATTGTGTGATTCATGCATCTAGCATTGCATAACATATAGACAATTATCGCCCTTGCTTCATCAGGGTTGTAACCTCCACAGTTACATCGTAGATGGCCATGTTTAGACATCGAAAATGTTACTTGAGCATACCGGGTGCATAGGATGCCCATGGATGAAATTCCTAAAACTTCCATGGTACCAAGAATCTGCTCCAGCGCCGTGACCGGGTGGAATATATGAGCGCACGAGGGCCTTATACCGTTAGGCCGCGACTCCCACTGTCGTGTAGTCGGTTGGATAGGGGTGTGACCTTACTCGCATGATGTAAGAGGGCATTACTAGGCTAAGTCTGACCAGCTCATGAATAGGTCCGCTACCGTCAGGCCTTGCTGGTGATCGACTATCCATAGGCGGGGTAGTGAGATCTCTTACGCTCGCTTGACTGTGTGGGGTTTGTAGAGCGGCAGTCATCCAGTAGTGTATTGGACCCCGATGATTTTCTTATGATGGAAATGTACTTGATATATGCATTGAATATGAGCACTGACATTACTTCGCATTGCATTTGCATCGGCTATGTAAGCCTCATAATGCATTACAGTACTCATTGCATTATAGTACTCATCGCATTACAGTACTTATATTGCATTACAGTATTCATCGCATTACAGTACTCATATTGCATTATAGTACTCATTGCATTACAGTACTCATCGCATTACAGTACTCGTTGCATTACAGTACTCATTGCATTATATAGCCTTGGTATGGCCTCCTGCATTATCGTACTGCCTTGGTATAGTTTCTTGTATTCATGATAGCCTTGGTAAGGCTAGTGGTATTAGTATTGATCATGACTCCCTTCTGCATTCTCTATCTTCTTATGAGCACCATTGTCACACATTTTCACCACTCTCTAAGCTTTCTATAAGTTTATGCACGATTGATGCGTGTAGGAGATCCTAGGCAGGCGTCGCAGTGGCAGAGTTTGGATTAGAGCTGAGCTTGAGGACCCAGTGTTGCAAACTTCCTTTCTTCCTTCTATTATCTTATGTATGTCCCTTTGGACCTTATAGATACTTGTAAAAGTTCAAATTCATAGTGGATTTTATGATGTGTGCCTTTGTTATTTTAAGATTTACTTGCTGTGATCTTAGGTATGCTCATATTGGAATGACTATACTGTTATGGAAATTTTCCTTGTAAGATCCCAGGATCAGAACCTACCTCAGGAGCTGAGAATGGGGTACTACGGAGGCTGTTGCGACTAAAACCGGCCATCAGGTTCCTTGTGAGTCCGGTTACCGAGTCTGGGGCATGACAACTGCTATCTTCGGGAAGGATATGAGCTACCTTTCGCACCCCTTTCCTGCCTCAGCCGGTCTCGTTTCGAGCAAGTCTGCTGCTCATTCTCACCCCACATCAGCTGTCCTCTTTGTTAAATGGGTCAAGCCCTCTGAAGGTTGGTTCAAGCTGAATGTTGGCGGGTCCGCCCTTTCAAACCCAGGGCCTGCAGGGGGTGGGGGAATTTATAAGACAATCAGGGGAACATGAAGTTTGCTTTCTCCAATGGCTACTGGAATGCCTCCAACAATTTGGCCGAGCTTCGCTCTGTTTATGATGGGATGAAGTTGTGTGTTTTCGCCGGTTTAGGCTGAGTTTGTATTGAAATAAATTCTAGCTGGGTGGTCGGGTGTTTGGCTGGGGAGAATAAGATCTCATGGGTTCGGAAGTATTGGGTTGCTAGAATCAGAGAATCATGGAGTAGAGGAACCTTTAGTATCTCCCTTATTCCTAGGGAAGCAAACGAGCCAGCAGATGGTTTAGCCAAAGAGGGGAGCATGACGCAATCTGAAAAGTTTTTCTCGAGCGTCTCTCTCCTCCCTCGTTTGATTAAAGGCCATGTTCTGTTGGACAAAACCGGCCTTGGGTCTATTAGGTCTATTAGGAAGCAAAATTCGCCGAATGTATAGGATATGATAGGCGGTGTAGCTAAAATGTTGTTAGCCTGCCCGAATATAGCCTAAGTTGTAAATTTTTCCTTATCAATGTAGCTATTGGGCCCGATTCTGGGCCTTTTTCAAAAAAAAACAAATCTAATTTTTGTTACAAACTTTTCAATTTTGTTTTTCAAAATACAAATCTCTCTCTCTCTCTCTCTCTCTCTCTCTCTCTCTCTCTCTCTCCATTTCCAAATTCTATATTTTTTAATTTCTCAATTTTCTCAAGATGCCATTTTTTGTTTTCAGAATCACTTTTTTTTTTTAACTTAAATATTTTTTTGAAAGTGCCAATTGTTTTTTTTTTTTTTTTTTTTTTTTGGTTTTTTTTCTAAAAGTCAAGCTTTCAACATTTTAGTTATTTTTAAATATCAATTCTTTTCAAAATCTCAAATTTCTCAAACATTGTTAATTTGTTTCAAACTTTGTTTTTTAAAGTCACAAATTTTTTAAACTTTTCAAAAATGTCAATTTGTACTGAAATCTTTTTTTTTTTTTTTCAAAATTGTTGAATTTATTCAAACTTCTCAATTCTTTTTTGAAAATGTCAATTTTTTGTCTTCAAAATCCTGATGTTTATTGAATAAAAATTCTTTTCAAAATCTTAATTTTTTCTTAAACTTCTCAACATTTTGTTTCAGAATCATAATTTTTTTAACCTCTGAATTTTCTTTTTCAAGATATTTTTTTTTTCAAAATTTTGATTTATTTTTAATCTCAATATTCTTCGAATTTACTTCCTTTTTTAAAATTTCCACTTTTTTTAAATCTCAAATTATTTTTTTTTTTCAAAAACTACAACTTGGGATATTTTTCATGTGATATTGCAAAGCATTTAAAAACCTATTTTCATGTAAAAATGAACATAACTTCTACTCAATTTTATATATAAAAAAAAATCATATTGAAGTTTGGGCAAAAGTTACTAATTCTATTAAAACTCATTTCTTTGATTAAAAAGGTTAAATTTTTCATCAAATTCTATTTAAATAATAATATTAAGGTTTGAGCAAAAGTTGGAAATTTGGTAAGATTTGTGATGGGCCATCATCTGTCGTAAATTGCTGAAAGATCCATCGCTAAACATTAAACACGAAAATTGGGCGAATTTTTTCGACAGGTTGGGTCTATAAAAAAAAAATAATTTTGCAACGGATATAATCCGTCAGAAAAATTGCGACGGATCTTGTCCGTTCCAAAATAACAATTTGTGACAAATTTTGGCCTATCATAAAATTCTTGCCCAAAATTTTGGTAGAGCAGGACTTCGCTGATTTTGTGTTATTTTTTCGCTATTATGATGTAGTGGTAGCTACAACGTCTGGCACACGGACTGGACGAGGTTTGGGCCACTGGACCAATGGGCAGAGAGGTCGATTCCAGATGTTATGTTATCGCTGCAAGTGCAGGATTTCTTAGGTCCTAAGGGTCCCTTGCTCCTGTCGTCGATTCATGGTTTTCTTCTTCAGGCAACTCTGGATCATATCTTTCAGGTGGTTTTTGCACATTGGATGAAATGGACATGTATATGGCCCCTTAAACCTTCAGGTAAATTCTCGGTGAAATCGGCCTAGGAGCTTTATAGAGGAGGGCATCATAGGGGTTGGGCTAATTGGGTGTGGCACTCTAAAATGCCACCTAAGATCTCTACCTTCGTTTGGAGGTAGTTGAATGGGCAATCCCGGTTGACGAAAGAGTCCAAGCAAAAGGGCCGGGTTATGTTAACATCTATGTGCACTTGCTGTGGAGATGAATCAAATCATCGGTCTCACACGAAATCGTTGAACCACCTTTTCATTGGTGGTAGTGTGGCATCTAAGGTATGACGACATTTCAACACCATTTTTGGTATTTTCCTCATGGCTGGCCAATCGATCCTGGAAAGAACGAGTCAATGGTGGCTCGCGACTTCTTTGGGGGGGCCAGTATAGTTGTGTTGCATGGGCTAGCCCCATGCCTAATTTTGTCGGAAATATACAAGGCTAGAAACACCATTAGATTCAATGACAAGTAGGTTTCGACTGCTAGCCTGATTACTCAAGTCAAGTGGTGGCTGGTGTGGATTAGGAAGAGAATTCTAACCTCTAGAAACTTCTCAATGGCTAATTGACTGACCCTCAATGTGTTGGGAGTTGCGGCTAAAAGCCCTCCTAGGAAAAAGTATACTCTAGTGAAGTGGGTTAAACCAAAGAAGGGTTGGTTTAAATTGAATGTGGATGGGTCAATTAGAGGGAATTCGGGAGGTGGTGGTATTTGTAGAGGGGAAAGAGGAAACCTCCTGTTCGTGTTCTCTCTAGGGTATGTGGTGGGTTCCAATAACAGTGTAGAATTGTAGGCGGTTTATGACGACCTCTCTTATTGCTTGAACCAAGGGTTCTCCATGATAGTGGTTGAAACAGACTCCAAGTTCATGGTGGAGTTTCTAAATTGCCTATCCTAGATGGCCTGGAAATGGCGGTATTGGACGACCAGAATTGAAGGCCTGAAGAAGAGGGTACATGATCGTTTTATTCACATCCTGAGGGAAGGTAATGCCTTGGCAGATGGGTTGGCCCGCTTGGGGAGTGAGCTACAGGGTAGGCTCCTCTTCCAAGATGTTTTGGATCTCCCTCTCCCCATTCGAGGGCTCTTCCTTTTAGATCAAATGGGGCTGGATTTTATTAGAGAATTCAGCATGGGGGAGTAGTTGAGTCGGTCTTAGTTGTCTTAGAGAGGGTTTTTGATAGGCTGTCCGAGGTGTCTTTCTAGTCCTGGGGCAGCCCGAATGTCTATAGTCTCGTTAAGTTCTTCTCGTAATATGAAATTTGGTCTTAAAAAAAAAAAAAAAGGAGGACGAAATGTGCACGAGAAGTGACGACAAAGCTATGATGGAAGGTGATTAGAGATGGTGATGGCAAATGAGCAATGAAGACTGAAGATTATTATTATATATATTTTTTTTCAACACAAACTGTAACACCCCAAACTTTTCAATACCCGAGTATTGAAAGTCCTTGAATGTCACCATGAATTTGACATATTATGTACACGCGTACGGTACCAATCTAGCTAACCTAGACCCCTGAATTCTAGATAAGATAATTTTCATGATCCGTTTCATATAAAATTTTATATTATTCCTATGTATCATAAATTAACCGTACACGTCGAATTTCAGCCCTTGGATAACAGTAAACTAACTACTTGACCTCTACATCCGTTCGTACACTTATCCGATCAAGATTCTGATCCGTTCATATTGTTCACCCCATATGAATATGCTTAACCAACCATTAAAATTACAATTTGAGGAACTTACACATGTGAAAAAGTCACTCGAATCTAACGATATACATGTCTAACCCTTAATTACTTCAGAAACTCACTTTGTGTTCATCCATTTACAAAACTAACCATACATCCACCTATATACATTGTTAGAGTACCAACCATCAAGTCTTCAGATTTTTAACATGTCATATGACCGCCCATCATATTGGGATCCGCCAAGCGGGCCATCCAAACATTTGAATAAACCACTTAGTTCAAAAATCTTAGAACACAGGTCCAATCTACCGGATAATACTACAACTAGACATATATAAACGTCGCATTAAAACCCCGGAGTAATTTAGTCCATTGAAGTGGTATATTGGTCGTCCTTAAGCGATCAAAGCCCAAACTCAGGCATTAAAAAGAGCACGAAAAATAACAAACGTTAGTGAAATTTCATCCCTTTTGCACGGTGCAGCTAGGAGATACGTACATCAGAAGTTGTAATAAGGAAGAATATAATGATATAATTGTAATTATAAGACCCAAAATTCATATATCCAGCAACGTTGCAATCAGTCACGAGAGGTTTTCACGGCAAGTATAGCCTGCAAGTTGTTACAAAGTGTGGCCCACTTAAGACTTGAATCAATTCCATACTTGAGGCGATAGCCGAATATGATCTTGCAATGATAGTGAACGGAGTGGATTTCTTGACAAAACATCATGGACCCCACCTTCACCCCAACCACTCGCGAAACCAAGAGGTCACGTGTAATCACGTGCAATGCACGTAACTCACCCCATAGATTTGTTCAACGATGAGCATGATTTCCACGTTGACTAGTGGTGTGGCCCACCCAAGGATCAGATGTACTTCATATTTTGGTTCGTAGCCTAATGTTTCCCAAAAAACAAATGAACGGAGCGGATTCAACGAGAGACTATTATAAGTGGACCACACCAGATCAGCAACCAAACCAAAGTTTCTACTCCTAATTCGCTCGCTGTAATAGTGTCCGAATGACTCACGTGAACAGGAAATCTCTTACCTTGGCTCCTCTATCAAATCCAAGCCGTCCAGACTCCACCCAAAGGAATTCCGAAGCTAATCTAGAACGGCAGAAGGACCGGGAGAACTCCACGAAGATCGGCATTCCCTCTTGCTGTGACAACGAACGATTATAACACCAAGACTCCCGGATTAGAAACGACAACGTAAATCTAAACCGTCTAAACGAAGGAGAAGGAACTTCCGACTATTACAAGGAATTCTGGAGCTGGAACGTCGAGTTTAGCGGCGCACTTGTAACAAGTTACGAGAAATTACCGCAACGCGATCTTGCATGGCCACCGATCAGAACGATTGGAACCTCAGATCTGCGGGGTTCACATGCTTTTTGTGGACCTTCCTAGCAACCCACAACCGTCGGATCAAAGAAAGATACAATGACGGAAGATCTGCCATTATCATCTTCCTTGTTGGAAGCACGACACCCATTCCTAACTGGCCATGATCTTCCAAATTCAAAATCACTGCTTGCCAGCCCATTAGGATCAAAATGGAACAGACTACTAGGATCTATACAAAACTTAAAAGATCTGATGGAAAGAGGATTCTTATGAGGACCGGAACCAAGAAACCGCACACGGCCTGCGCAGCCCTTTCGCACAAGATGTATTCTGCGTAACAAATACGCAGGGACGATCTGGAAATAAAACCCCACAACCGACCCCAGAAAACGCACATGACAGAGAGAGAAAGAGTGAAAGAAGGAGAGAAAGATCTGGTTCAACCAGACCTGCAAGTCCCTCCAGCAAGGGAGGAGAGAAAGAAAAGAAAGGAAAGGAAAAGAAAAAGAAAGAAGGAAATCAGTGACGCCAAGCATCCTACGATCAGGAACCCGCCGATTTTCCGAACTCAGCTAAAAATAAGGTAGGCCCATGTACGATCTTCCCTTTTTCTTCTAGTCTTCTTCCTTTCCCTTTGTCCTAAGCAACCCGGTCTAGAACGTACCTGAATCTTGACTTAAAGATAATCCTAATCATGATTAATATAGTGACCTAATTTGATGCATAGTATTAAATATGCTAGAATTGGAACGTGACGGCACAAAACTAACAACGGTAGAGGAAAACAAGATTGAAACGTGAGGGTACGTTTTATCCTTTAAGCTTACATTAATTTAAGTTGTTATATTTGTTATATTTATTTCACATTTTTATGCATTCGTGTTATTTTATCCCGCCTTTTACGTACCTTTTGTCTTAATTGAGTTGATGCATTTTATCTCGCCGTTATATTTGTCCTTTATATACCTTTTATCTGTCCTCAAATTTCCATTACTTTTTTAAATTGTTATCATCAATTATTGGCCCCCCGTTGCCGCTCTTCTATTTATTGAGTTGGCTTTAACCTCTCTCCTCATATTCAAGTTGACCTTCGTCACCCGCCTCTTATTCAAGTTGGTTATTTTCACTCGCCTCTTTTTCCTTTAGGGCTCGATAGATGTCTTGATATTCTTAAACTTACATAGATTAAGGATTACTTCTTGATTGAAGTACTATGTTGGGAATCCCTCTTCTAGCAATCGATTAAATATCGTGGACGTAATGCGTTTTTGGTAGCGGCCTTGGGGCGACACGTAATTCCATGTTTCTCGGGTTGATGGTGTCATGTTTGGTATACATGAGCGTTCTGTATACACAATACATCAATTCCTTTCTATGGGGGGGGGGGGGGGGGGGGGGGGGGGTGTCGTAAATAGTCGCTCCAATCTCTAGGGGCGTATTCACTCGGTTATGTGTTGTAATTGTCTTGGGATAACCGTGTAAAACTATGTTAAGCGTGGGACACGCCGGCGAATCTTCGTTGCATGGGATGCGGGGTGAGTCGGATATAACTATAATCATATTCCACATTGTGGTGATCGCTATGTATGATACACCGCATATACTCTGCTAGGCATGCATCTCATATAAATTGCTTGTGCATTGATACCTCTTGTAGTGTGGAGTACTTGACGTATCAAAACCTTTACATTGTTTTATAAATCTCTCGAATTACTGTTAATCGTAAAGAATAATCATCACTATGAGTAGGGCGTTGACCCTCTCCCAACCGTACAGATTATGCAGGTGACGTACAGATTGAAGACCGAGTGAATATTCTTCCTAAGGAAGATTATGTTGAAAGAATGAGAAGATAATTTATGATTTAGTTTTATACTTCCGATGCGAACTCGATGAATGTACTAAACTTCCCTTGAGAAGGCATTGATTATTATTTTTTACTTTGATGAAATATAATCAATACAGTTGATTTTGTTCTTGTGAATGTTACCTTCCTGAATGTATCTGGATGCGATCCAAATGGAAAAAAAAAAGTGTGATTTTCAAAAGCATCTAAGTTTATACATTATTAACACCCAGTTTTCTCAGATACGAGTATGAACTCTAGCTGTGAAATTTCGGGCTGTTACACAAACACAGTCTTATTATTAATAAAATGGAATTTCATCCTACAGTCGGGCACGACAAATTGGGCCTAGCCTATCATATACCCAAGCAAAGCATATATATGCAAAACGAAATAGAAAAACCACTTCAAACAACTGCACAAAACAAGAGATAGTCGGCCCAACACAAGGGACAAATAAGCGGGTTGATCACTTGCAACAACACTCCGAAGCAAACACACCACAAAAACATAGGATTGTTGTCTAATGTCATAAATTTATCTGTAACAGAATTTGTCAATGTCATCAACATACCACTATATTCCATCAAGCAAATATCGATGACATTGACAGATGCTCGATCTCATTGAGAAAATCACGAAAAATCCTAGTTGATTACTGGGTAGTTTTGGAGGTTGCTACTCGATGGCATCAAAGGATCTTTGATGTCATCAACTAGTCCTCGATGTCTCTTAATGCCATCGAAGGACCCATTGAAGGCGTGCACAAAATTGCGTAAGTGCACGATTAGTTTCCTATTCCAGTTGAGTAGTGTATATAGTAGGTGTAATTGGGATTAGGGCAAGGAGTAGAGAGGATTAAGGCTTTCTAAGTTGTTATAAAGAGTTCGAGGGCATAATTAGGGATTCAAAGGAGATTCAAGGAAAGAGTTCGATGGCATAACTAGGGATTCAAAGGAGATTCGAGGGTTTTTCGAATCGGTAAGATCTATTATCTCTTGTAATATTGCTTTCATAGTGCATTACTCGTCGCTTGTGCTGTGGTTTTTTTTCGGCAAGGATTTTTCCACATAAAATTCAAATTTCCTTCTTGTTATGTTTCTTTATGCGATTACGATTACTTTGCTTGATTTTGCTTATGATCTTTTGCGAGTCCCAACAAGCTTAGCCTACTTGGGTAGCACAAGTTTGGAAGTAAGAGTCTTCAGAATGAGAGAGGACCTTGCTAGACAGGCCAAAGGCTTGGTAGCCATGGACGATGCAGGAATTGGTCTCACAAGAAGTTGAAATCTGCCGTCACATCTGTTGCATTTGCTCGGCATGCTCTATTTCTTGCTCCTGTTTCAGCCGCTCCATCTAAATCTGACGGTCGATTACAGGGGGAGTTTCGTTGAAGGTCATCTCTAACAATATTCTTGGAGCCTTAGAAAAGAGAGCTTCATGGGGTGGGTGCTATACGTAACAGTTTTCTAATTTGCTCCGAGAATATGTTTGTTGTTTGCATCTAACAAGAGCCCCGGTGGTAAGGGCCACTTACAACAGTAGATAAGTAACTTATTTGAGATAAGTAAGTTTGGTTTAAGATCAATCATAAATAATTTTTTTGCGTAAAGATACTTAATCACTTCAGCTTAATAAGTAAAAGCCAAAATAAGCTACTTGAGGCATATAAGCCACTTGGTTTTCGTTTGGGCCTGTTTTGTAATTTGTGTTGTAATGTTGCAAGCCTTATGTTTTATGTTTGATGTTGTGGTGTAATTGGATTCCTTCTGAGATGTATATATTTTCTCCACATAGATAAAATTACACGGTGTGTGCAGATTTCCATTAATAAAAAAGAAAGAAAGAAAGAATGGTAGTCACCAGGTGCATGGATGTTCAACAGTTGAATATATATGAACCAACCTGTGGACGGGGGGAGTATGCTGAAATCTCATTGATCAAGACCATCCATCATCTATGTCCCACCTTTGATTTTCATACTACTTTGGTTAGATGATCTTAATCGTTGATTGCTAGGCAAATGGATAATCACATTGATCATACTACAAACGTCCCATCATTGAGCTAGACCATCCATCCTATGGATCCCATCTTTGATTCCTAACCCTCTAAAAAATCCACTCTAGGCAGATGATCCTAACCATTCAATCAATGCCTAGGGAAATGTGGAGTCCATATCTATCAAACCAGAAACAACCCACTCATTTATCTAGGCTGTCAATCATGTTGTTCCATCTTTGATCGACTATCCCTTTTAAAGATCACTTAGATGAGATTCTAACCATCAAATCAACGGCAAGGTAAATGGATAGACTGTGTTTATTATACTATAAACGCTCCAATAATTCATCTGGACAATCCATCATGTGGGTAACACCATTGATTGCCCATCCTCTCTAAAAATCTTGTTAGGCAGATGATGTAACCGTTCAATCAGTGGCTAATAAATTAATTGAACTGCCCATATAATTGATGCTCCAGCAATGTATGATGCTTGATACGCTGGAATTCAGAAACTGTACACAATATACATGGCGTGCACTAAATCACGTTCAACCAACTAAAATTTATACTCATTGCGGCGAGCCCCAAAATCAATTTGGCTTAGCAACCCTAATCTCTGATTCACTAACACTTCGTTTCTTGAGATAGAGCTTATGGATTTTCATTTTTTTTTAGCCGTCCATTGAATGTCCACTAATCGGATATATAGTTCAGGATACTCGAAACTGGGACCCATAAATTAGACAGCCTAATTTGAATTATTTGCATTCACAAGTAAATGCCTGCATGCGTATCAGACTGCCAGAGTATTAAAGTTTCACTCCTTTGAAAAGATGGCGAACTGGATCCTAACACCGTAGTCTATCTAGGCTGTCTGTCTAGCCTATGAATTATCACGAGAGAGAGAGAGAGAGAGAGATATGGAGTATCCATATTTTAAATCACGTGAGACCCATCGTTTAAGTCACCCGGTCAGAAACGGAGGACGCAGATTCGGTAGTACCCACCAAGACCTAGTTAGAGATGGACGGTCCTGTCGGGGGATCTGTGGGGGCCACTACGATGTATATGTTTTATCCACCCATCAATCCATTTTGAAAGATAATTTTGGGACATGACCCTAAAAAGGAGTTAGATTCAAGGCTCAAGTAGATCAAGCAGTGACCTTAAGAGTTGGTTGATGGCAAATAAATATCACTTGGATAAAATGTATACATCATGATGGCCCCACAGATCCCCTTATAGGACCGTCCGATCCCTATCTAAGTCTTGGTGAGGCACAAAGACCGAGGCTGTTTATCACGTGAGTACCTCCGTTTAATTATCTGGTAAAAAAAAACACCCAGATCCATAGCTCAACTGGTAGACTGAGGGGATACCTCATTTGAACACTTGAGGTCTTGGTATCGATCCTTAGTGGGAGTGGGGAGTGTGTGTACTGACATGGGTGTGTACTAACAAGCTAACCCCAAAAAAAATAATAAAAAAAAAGAAATCATCTGGTAAGAAACTGAGGCTGTTTTTCACGTGAGTCCCTCCATTTAATCATCTGGTAAAAAGCTGAGGCTGTTTAACCATGGGGCAACGTCCGTACATCCAAAAAAAAAAAAAAAAAAACAACGCCCGGTTTTAAAGAAGACCACAAGCTTCACGTAAACAATTAATGGTCTAAAAGAAATTACCAGATTTTATCAGGCAGTCCATTGTTTATGGGTCTAAAATAACGTGCATGGTTCCATGACATTCCAGACCAATGAAATGGTCCTTTCTTGCCAAATAAAAAATAAAAATGGCCGCCCATGTGTAGATGGAGCATAACCAAATGGTAGTGACCATCTGATTGTGGGAAGCAGGTTGCCTGTGACCTCAGTCATGTGCCCAGGGCTGTGCTGGGCCAAAGAGATGTCCGTGACAAATCCACTCCGTCTATCTTTTTTGAAGACACAAATAGGACAGGATTCACAAAAAAATAGTGGAAAAAAAATGCCCACCGTTGAAACCTTCCTGGAGCTGACCATAATGTTTGTATGAGATCCAAACGGTTCATAGGATTATTATCCTCAGATAAATTGTAGTAACAAATATCATCTGATACAAAACTTCCGTAACCCAGACGTTCAATCCCCACCCTTTCCTGTGGTTTGGCCCACGGTAGTTTTGTGTCCGCCGGATTTTTAGAATCCTATCTATTGTGGCCTTCAAAACAGATGGGCCGACTGACATCTCCGTGGGCCCACACAGCCCAGGCATAGGAATATCTCAGTAGTCAGTACCCAGGGTCACAGGCAATCAACTTCCCTAATTTTTCCCTTAATCTTTTTCCACTCACTAATTTACTTTTAACCACCCATATGATAGCCATCATTTGGATGGTTATTATTGCTTGATTAGTGCACTCCGGAAGATATGATCCATCCACTATTTAGAGGACATGGTTTGGATACTACCTAGCCTGTCCTGAGCTCAGCACATGTGGGACTCTGAGGGGCACCATGATGTATGGGTTTTATCCACACCGTCTATTCATTTTTCTATTTCATTTTAGGAATTAGTCCAAAAATGTGGAAGATCCAATGCTCAGTAGACTACACAGGTGGGATTAAACAACTACCATTGAAAACCTTTTAGACGCTACATAAGTTTTAGATCAAGCTGATATTTTTATTTTCCTTTCATCCAGCCAAGTCTACTTGATCTTAATTGGTCAGATGGCAAATAAACATTAAATGGGCCTTAGGAAAGTTATATAGTGCATCATTATCACCCTTGCTTCTTATGCCGTGCTCCATATGAGCTTTGGATCTACCTTATTTTTTGGCTCATACCTTAACTGATACAATTATGGAGAGATGGAATGTGTGAATAAAACCCATGACGCCGCATCATGGTGGCCCCTCCCCTCATAGCCTCTGCCTGTGCCGAGCTGGGAGAGGCAGGGTAGATAGCCTTCTATGGGTACCACGTGTAAGAGGATGAGTCACCACCATTTTTAAAATGGTGGTTAACTATCACAAGAGTCCCTAGACCTTATTTGTACCTTCTGTCTATAGTCTACTAGTCTGAACCTTCCTTCAAATCATCTATACGGAAGATCCTGTCAATTACATAGCTCGTATGTCCCACACACGTGCCAGTTAGCAAATGTGCTAGCTCTGGTGGTGCGTGTGGGCCAGCAAACCGAGGGAAAAGAGAGCTAATCTTCCACGTCTTATTGACTGGTCTGGAACAATAAAAGCTGATACTACAAGTCGCAATTCGCAAGTACGTATGCAGCACTTGGCAGCTTTAAGTAACAAGATACAGCGAGGGAAAGGATAAAAAACATATCACGAGTCCCCCGTCTACACTGATAGTTTGCCACCATTGTTGTGTCTCATCCACTGTACACATAGCATAGATGTATGCTCACTCAGGACCGTCCAAATTGTCAAGCCCAATGTGGGTGGACTATGGCCTAATTAAAATGTTACAGGCCCATCTGAGCTGTTGGCATTTTATCTTCAATGTTCGGTATGATTTTCATTAATGGGACCGTTAGATGATTCAATATTGAATCTGATTCTTGAATATCCATCCACTGCTTGTTTACGGCAAGCATGTATGAATGGTGGTAACTATCATTGTAGCCTGAAACAGTGAGTGTAGAGCTGTAGCAGCAGTCAGACAAAAGAGTTCTTCTGGCTCTAGAATAAGAAGGAAAGTTGGAAAAGATACATAAAGCATATGTTCATGTAACATGCAATTTAGTTAGGGAAGTTATTCGATACACTCGCAAGAGCACGACTATCTATGCGCATGCACAAAGACGTAGTATACGTTGCTGGCACATGCGTCAATCTAAACCGTTCAAATGTTGGTCCCATCTTCGATAAAGCTTTCGCCATCGCCTTGTATGAAATCAGATTATCCTAGCTCTCTGATAACTGTCCATCAATTAGAGAGTTGAAATGTAAACTAGTGATGGGCATCAATCAGTGGATTAGGATCAGACAACTGATCAGATTTTGGAGCTAAACTAAAAGTTGGGGCCCATGATTTGGACGGTCTGATTTGAGTTACATGCGTGCCTGGCTTTGCGCATGCGCATGTGGATGATCACACTATGCGAGAGTATCATTTTTTTTTTTTCCTACTAGCTGGTGGACGTCGAACAGGAGAAGAGCTGGGACGTGTTGTTCTCTTCTTTGAGGCCAGTCGCTTTTGATGGGGAAGAGCTCTAGGGTTCTGGGAGGCCTGTAACATGGAGCTGGTCCCACATCCATCATCACCATCCAATCGTTCCATATCCCACTGCTGGCCTCTCTATTTCTCTTCACTTTTCGGAGTCTCCAATTTGCACAGGAAATTCATCACTTGGTTTGCTTCTTCCAGACCTCCCTAGGGCATAAAAATCAGACACAAAAAATGAAATTGAAGCAACTACCATCTCCATCTTAAAACAATCAAATTAGCAGCTTCGGCATACAGTCTGCTTCAAGTCTTTTCCTTTTCTATTGTGTTTCTTATTGATACATAAACATAGTATACAAAAATAGGGTAGGACTTTGATACCAATACAGTTTCAGAATGGAATTTTTTAAATTCCATCTTGAAATATGTGTTGGGGTCTGGCACACAAAAGTATGATTGTATGCATGTATTATGTACATATGTAACCTTTTACAAGAAAACCCTAATGATAATTACCTTCAACATAGAAAGCAAGCAAAGTTTTTGATGTTTTATTATTTATTTGTTTTGTTTTGTTTTATTTATTTTTTGTAAATGCGAAGTTAACAAAGGCATCTACCATGCATATTTATAGTGATAGCTCGGCGTTGCTATATGTTAAGCCATCGGGCAATAAAAAAGTATTTTTGGACGATGAATGGATTAATATATGCAACAATGTATGTAAATCGTAATTCATTTGAGAGATGAACTTTGAAGAATTCAACTTCAACGAGCCTCTGCATCGTTCCAAGATGTCATACTGCAACTGTAATGGAGCTTGCCTTTCTAACAGACTAGCATCGGATACTATGGTGAATATACCAATGGAATGTAAAACTGATTTTAATACATGATCTAGGTTATCAAATACAAGTGACGATATTTATTTATTTTTTTATCATGTTTCTTAGTAATTCGTAATGAGAAAGTAGCCCTCGAATTGCAAAAAACATTTATTCTAATTCCAAGTTAACAGTATTCCAAGTCGGAGCCTTTTTTTTTTTGTCCAACTAAGAGCTTACCCTCTCAATACAAATACCAACAAACGTGATAATGGCTTGTCTATTTACAATTTATTGAAGTAAATATTTCGATTAATTCAATAGTTCATCTAAATGCAGCTTATATAATTGGTACTATCTCAAAAAAAGACAAAAAACAAAAAATAAAAAATCTACGCTATGAACCCTTCTTCAAGTCATTACTCGATTTTTCATAGAATAACCATCCATGTGAAGCTTGTAGACATCTAATGCATCGATAATGGCCATGCAATATCAGATATCGTTATCGATGATCTTCTCAAGAAAATAATCATACATTAATGTTCACTATGCCCTAGGCCATCCATGGAATGCCGTAGACTTTCCTCTACATAAATTTTTTTCACTATGTGGAATTTAGTAGAATTTAGTATAAATGCAAATGAAGATTTTTTTTTTTTTTTTTTTTTTTTCTCTCTTTTCTCAAAAAAAAAAAAAAAAAAAAAAAAAAAAAAAAAAAAAAGAAAAGAAGAAGAAAGAAGAAAGAAAGAAGAAGAAGAAGAGAAGAAGAAGAAGAGGGAGGAAAGAAAGAAAGAAAAAAACAAGGAGTGGTGCATTTGCATTTATCTGAGATGTTGTTCCCGTTGCCGTCTGATTTCTGTATAAGTTTATTTAGCAAATAATTAATTACCAACAGCAAAAGAAGAAATAAAATTGAATTTGGTTATGAGATCATGGTTGTATTCCTTCTCCACATGTTCTTTGGTAGCTTGGATACCTCCAATGCAGCAAGGTTTACAAGGTAGGAAAACGAGGGATCCATAACTGGATCACTCACACACATGGACGCATCTCTACCCGCTCAACTAACGAATGGGTGATATTCCTCCACATTCGGTATGTTAGAAACGTCAGTAAGAATGATATTGATCACCTCTCTTCTTGATGTGTTTCGATAAGTTTTTAAGTTTCTATTCAAACTCAGATATAAATATTGTCATCATTGCTATAACAGGTCATTAAGCCCCATAGTAGCATTATCACGTACTCATGGCCATCACCACCATCATTATCACAAACAACAGCAGCAGCAGCAGCAACGACAACAATATAAATTTTAGCTAACAGATGAAACCCTAAAGGAAACAAACTATATGAGCAGAAAAAATGGATCAGACAAAAGAACACCAAAAACAAATAAAATCTACCCAAGAATATTACTTCTCAGTTGGAGCCAGACAAAACAATTATCACCAGCAAAACTAGCAAAAGAAGCAAAATCAAGAACGGAGAGAGAGAGAGAGAGAGAGAGAGAGAGAGAGAGAGAGAGACGAGAGGAGAGAGGAGAGAGAGAGAGAGAGGAGAGAGAGCAACTAGATTGACTTCGACCCATTCTTTCTACTTTTAGGGAAAGCACAATCTATACTGTTTGAACTATTTCCATTCCCAAAATGTAAATTGGTTCATGCGAAATCAGTCAAAGTGGGTGTAGATATCATATTCCCACAAAAAAAAAAAAGAAAAAAAAAAAAAAAAAATTTAAGACAAAATACCTGGTGAAGAAATTGAGGTGGGTTTTGATGGGGAAGCCAAAGGGAAGCAGTTTCCATCAGGGGCGGCTGCTGCTGCTGCTGTTGATATTGTTGTTGTTGCAATTGTAGTTGTCTACTGAGCCTCCTCCTCAGCTTTTGCCTGTCCCTGGCCTTGTGATTTTGGAACAATAGAAGACGTTCTTTCCTTCAATCTTTCCATAGAAAGAAAGGTGGGAAGTTATCTGTTGAATTTGGGAAGCGTTTGGAGTCCTTATCCCACCCCTATACATCTCTTCCAAGAACATCAGCTGCCCTGGTGTGGGGCACCATCTTGTTGAACCTGCATGAGGCATGTTGAGAGAGAGAGAGAGAGAGAGAGAGAGAGAGAGAGAGACAAAAGGATGGAGAGGAAGGGCTGCAAAAAGAAAGGTTAAAAAGGGGGAAAAGGTACTGATGCATGTCATGCTGATGCTGTGTGCTGGGAGTCATTCAATTGGGTTTCAGTGGAGACAGGGTTTCTTTTCTTCCCTTAGGTTGTGCTTCTTTTTTTCTTTTTTCAGGGTACTCGCCCATCTCAAGCATTTCTACTGTGCATGTGGCGATCATCTAGGATGATCAGAACCGTTTATCTGGTGAACCGCCACTTGGATAGGACATGGACGAAATATCTTTACTTTTGATCGGCTATTTTAATCGCGTATAAATAGCTAGAAAGTTGAGCGTAAATTCTAAACGGTCCACATTTATTCCGCCAAATTACAGTACTAAGATGGGTATGACAATCCAATGACCTTAATCTTAGGCTTTGGACCATAATCAATGGTTATTATAGTCACAGCTCAGAGAGAGAGAGAGAGAGAGAGAGAGAGTATTGAAGGAGCTGCAGGAGCTGCTGGTTATTACACACCTTCTGCATACTACATCTGCCGGGAAAGTAAATTATAAGGTGATGATGACAGAATCATTCAAGTAAACCTCTTCTTCAAGCAATATCTCTCTCTCTCTTTCTCTCTCTCTCCCTCCCTGCGTAGGCAACCGACTAGATCTGATTTTACGGTAGGACAACCTACTCCCACGCTACACCGTTCACACCACAAATGCATGTTTAACACTAACATATCTCACTCAACGGTGTATAGCTTTCTAATCTTAAAAATAATATAATAATAATATAATAATAATAATAATAAACCTGCCGAATTTGGGGCGGCACATGTTGCATGTGGACGGTTCTAATCATCTTATGACACAGCATGGGGGCCCATTGGGTGGCGCCATAGAAACAAAACGAACTCACTGTTGAATATTTGTTCAAGGTCTTGAAAACTGAAAGAGTTCTCCTTCTCCACTGTTAATTCAACCTAATAACCCATTTAATAGGGATAACAAGATCGGATACACCCAAAATTGTATGTACGCTCGACATATGGTGGACAGCGTTTTCTCCTTATCCTCATAGATGAGAAGTATCTTAATGGATTTTAAGCCCATGACTTCTATATGTAATTAAACATAAACCACCCGAGAGCCACACGATACAACCTTTGAAACAAATTAAAACTAGAGAAAAGCTTTCATGCTCGGGCAAAGTGTGATGGTCGATACTCAGGCTCTAAGAAATTATATATGTGCATTGCAAGTAACTCAAATTAAAGTCTAAGATATGGCCCTATTTAAATAGATTATAAACAAGACTTAATCTGATTTGGTTTTTAACTGGCCATTTGTTGGACATATAATAATTGGTTGAAAATAGAATCGATTCTTTCAAGCTTTCTTTTGGGAGAAAAAGAAAACAAGGGCAAGCGGCATTAGGTGGACTTGGCATTTGGAGGATGAGGTTGCTTCTGAATTATAGTATGCTTTTCCTTAATTGAGTGTAAATCATTGTGAGTGAAATACATGGGAGCGAAATATTTCTCAAAGTTCCTCTCGAATTCATCAATTCAGCCAAAAGTATCATCCTTGCATTGAAAGTTTTAAATGGGGTGGTCCAGTGGATGTGGCGGTCGCATCCAAATGTGTCTGCTGGGAGAACGTCCAAAGGAATTCATTGCTCAAATGTATGTGCTGATTCTGGGGCATCGGGAAACAACGAAGGGAAACAAATGACATGAGAATTGAGCACTCATAGGAAAATTAGGACCAGGAATATGATGGGGTTTCTCCCCAGGCTCGACCGGTCGAGAGCCTCACTCGACTGGTCGAAGGTGGTGGTCAACCAGTCGAGGACTGGCTCGACTCAAACTCTAACGAGTTTGGTTTATTTTTTTTGTGGTGCTCGACTAGTCGAAGGAGGTGCTCGACCGGTCGAGTGGGTCGCCGACCAGTCGAGGACTCTGCTCGACCAGTCGAGCTTACGCAGATTCATTCTGGATTTTGTGCGGACAGTGCAAATTTGAAGCGGTTTTCACATAGGTGCAAAAAAGGTTTCAAATCTATATATATGTGTACCTAGGGCTGTTCTAGGTAATGCAAGAGGGTTTTCTAAAGTTTTACAAGAGTTGTTAAAGGGTTTAGGGCTATCAAAGGTGTGAGAGAGAGAGTGAGAAAGAGAGAGAGGAAGCTTGTGGAAGGGAGGTTATGCTCATAAAGGTGATCTATTGTGCACTTGATATCTCAGCGCTTGTACGTCCTCGTAATCGGTGAGATCTCTCCATTTTTTTTTTATTCTCTTATTGTTTATCTCAGCGCTTCTATAGTTTCTTAATTATGCAGGTCAGCAACCTTTTGGACTTGATAGTTCATAGTCTGTATAGCCACAAGGAAGTATTTCTCCGAGAGCTTGTAAGGTTTGTATTTTGCTACTAATTCGATTTTTTTTACTAGTCATTTAAAGTATTTGTCACACCTCATTTTATATACAATTTATCTTTATTTTATATGCTTTATCACACCTCACTCACACAAACATCCACTCACAAACAGTAGGATTTTGCTACAATGGGTACTTGAATCCATTACCTCGTGTTGAAACTCTTCTAAGTCTACCACTGCGGGATGAGTAAGGACCTAGAGCTGCCTTAGATTTAAAGTACTTCCTTCACTTGTTTTAACATACACAGGGGACTGTTCTAATACATTAAATTTATAGGAATATGTTCAAGGAAACTTATGTGATCGCTTAAAGTTAGATACTTTATTACTCAAATATATTGGATGAGGAAGAGGATTGGTTACAAAGCCCTATTATGGAGAATGAGGTTAGGGTGTTGGTTTTTAATTTTTGAAGAGAAAGATCTTGGCCTTAACAGATTTACTATGGATTTCTCCCTTGTATTTTTTGGAAAGAAACTATAGTGGTTTTCATCTATTTTGTCCATGAATTTTTTACTATAGGGGTTGAGCTAGGAGGTGTTGCGCAGCACGCCAACAACGCAGTGAGCCGAGATTTAATCTCAGGCCTCACCCACAAACGATAAACAAGAAGAAATATAAACTAGAAACAGATTAAAGCAATCAAAACAAACCACAAGACAAGATATACGCGGAAAAACCCCAACAAGGGTAAAAAACCACGGATGCAAACTTCCACTATGAAGAACAAAGATTACAAGGCAATATACTAACCTCTCCCTTGGAAGAACATAAAAAATCCTTTGCCCACACCTTAAAATTATTTCCCCAATATTCCAATCTATTAAATCCACCTAGAAAAACCCTAGGAACACCTATATATAGTTTACGCAACTCCCTTTTCCGCATCCCAGTTGTGAAAGGACTTGTGACACAAAATCCACGCAAAATCGCGGAACGAATCTGCGTAAACTACGACTAGTCGAGCAGACTGCACGACCGGTTGTGAATGGGCCTGACCGGTCGAGCACCTCGGGATCTAAAAACGATGCTCGCTGGACTTTGAGTCGAAACGGTCCACGACCGGTCGAGCCGGACCCTACGACCGGTCGAGCATGGCTCACGACTAGTCGAAGATGGTCCCAGATGTGGCTCCACATCTTAACAATCTCCCACTTGGAGACACATCGCCTTAAACCTTCGTCTTCTTCATCCGGAATGCACCACCTCCCCATCTTCAAGCCTGAAGAACAATCAAAGCTGAATAGAGCTTCAGCTTCTCCCTTGTGACCGCCTTGGTCAACATGTACGTAGGATTCTCACTTGTATGAATCTTCTCCAGAGCAATCGATCCATCTTCCAATAACGAACGTATGAAGAGAAATCTGATGTCAATATGCTTAGTCCTTGAATGAAAGGTTGAATTCTTAGCCAAGTGTATTGCACTCTGACTGTCACTGTACAGCTTGCAATCTGCTTACTTATTACCCAACTCTTCCATGAAACCTTGCATCCATACCATTTCCTTGCACGCTTCTGTAGCCGCAATATATTTTGCCTCTGTCGTACTGATAGATACTATCTTCTGTAACTGAGAGACCCAACTGACTGCAGCACTACCTAGAGTAAAGACATAACCTGTAGTGCTTCTTCTACTGTCAATGTCTCCTGCCAAATCTGAATCCACGTAGCTTTGTAGCTTGATTTTCGATCCACCATAGCACAACCCTACATCCTTAGTACCTACCAAGTATCTAAGGATCCACTTCATAGCTTCCCAATGTTCCTTCCCGGGGTTGTTCATAAACCTGTTAACAACTCCCACTGCTTGAGCAATATTTGGCCTCGTGCTCACCATAGCATACATGAGACTCCCTATCGCTGACGCATATGGGACTTTAGCCATGTAGTCCCGTTCCTCCTGCGTCTTTACACCTTGTTTCTTAGATAGCTTGAAGTGGTTGGCTAATGGAGTGCTAACCGGCTTAGCACCTCTTATATTGAATCGATCAAGTACCTTGGCTATGTACTCTGCTTGCTACAAAACTAGTTTTTTATTTTCCCTGTCACGTTTTATCCTCATTCCTAGGATTTGTTTTACAGCTCCCAAATCCTTCATGACAAATTCTCTAGACAATTATCTTTTGAGATCTGAGATGTCTTTCATGCTTGAACCGGCCACAAGCATATCATCAACGTACAGAAGAAGGATGATGTATGATGTATCAAACTTCTTCAAATAACAACAGTGGTCTGCATGACATCTCCTAAAACCGTTTCCCAACATGAAACTGTCGAATTTCTTGTACCACTGCCTCGGGGCCTTCTTCAGGCCATATAGACTCTTTTTCAGTCTGCACACCTTGTTCTCCTTTCCTGGTGCCACGTATCCTGTCGGCTGATACATATATATCTCTTCTTCAAGATCCCCATGAAAAAAGGTTGTCTTAACATTTAGCTGCTCTAGATGTAAGTCCTCTATAGCCACTATACTCAAGACCATACGAATCGTAGACATTTTCACCACAGGTGAAAATATTTCAGTGAAATCGATATCTGCCTTTTGTTGAAATCCTTTCACAACCAATCTGGCCTTGTACCGTTTCGAACCATCGTGCTCCTCCTTCAGTCTGTAAACCCACTTGTTATAAAGAGATTTTTTACCCTTGGGTAGAGTGGCTAGCTCCCATGTACAATTAGACTCAAGAGAGTCCATCTCATCATCCATGGCCTGCTCCCACTTAACCTGTATATCTGACTGTAACGCCTCTTCAAAACATTCTGGTTCACCATTATCTGTCAGCGGTAGATAATGTAAGGAGAGCGAGTATCGGACCGTGGGCCTCCTCTCCCGAGTAGACCTCCTCACAACCGGTGTCTGTGGCTCTGCCTCATAATGCTCCTGTGCATGATCATCCTGTGACGCTGTAACACCCGTGTTCGGTAACTCTTCAACTCTACGAATCTATTTTCCTCGGCCTTATTTTCTTGCACACTATCCTTATGTATCACTTCTTCATTAAAGACTACGTCCTTGCTTCTGATAATTTTTCTGTTTTCTGCATCCCAAAACCTGTAGCCAAAAGCATGTTGCCCGTAGCCTATAAACGAGCACCTCCTAGACTTCGCATCCAGCTTTTTTCTATGCTCTGCATCAATGTAAACATATGAAGTGCAACCGAACACTTTGAGATGTGCAAGGTTCACTTCTTTCCCAATCCACGTTTCTTCTGGTAGCCCACCATCTAATGGTGCTGAGGGAATTTATTGATGAGATATGCGGCAGTATTCACAGCATCTGTCCAAAAGATCTTGGGCAACCCTGCATGTAACCTCATGTCCTGGTGCGCTCAAGGATGGTTCTGTTAATGCGCTCAGCCACACTATTCTGTTGTGGTGTCCATGGAATCATTTTCTGTGTTTGATGTTTGATATCCATCTTTTGTGTTGTACAATACTCCTCAAATCTCTTATCACAGTACCTCCTCAAATTATCTGATAGACTTTTTTACTGTTTTACATTCTAGACTTTATTTTCTATCTCTACTACTTTACTTCTAACATTCTAATTAAATACACAGATTTATGCTTTAAGAAATAGACCCACAATTTTCTACTAGCATCATCAATAAAAGTAACAAAATAACGTGAGCCACTAAGAGATAATGCCTATGCCGGTCCCCATACATCAGTGTGTATAAGCTCTAACAGATGCGTCTTTGGAGCTCGTCCCGTCTTCTTAAAACTTACCCTCTTCTTGCCATACACGCAGTCCTCGCAGAATTCAAAGTCAATAGACTTCAGCCCTGGTAGCTTCCCTTTTGACAATAGTACTTTTATCCCTTTCTCACTCTTATGTCCTAACCTCCGATGCCATAACTACCCATTCACTCTAGTTGATGCGACTGCAAGTGAACTATACGATCCTGAAGTCACGTACAAAGTACCTTCCTTCTTGCCTCGAGATATCACCAAGGCATCTTTTGTGATCTTCTAGGAATCACTGGTAAATGTCGTCACATAACCGGTATCGGCCAACTGCCCCACTGAGATCAAGTTACGTTTCAAACTCGGTACATATTTGACATCCTTCAATTTCAAGACCGTTCTGTCTTTCTGATTTACATGAACGTCCCCCTTTCCAACAATACTGCACGGCCCATCATCACCCAAGTAAACTCTCCCAAAGTCACCTGACACATAATCACGCAGAACCTCCTTACATGAGGTGGCATGAAACAAAGCACCCAAGTCTATTACCCAAGACTCATTCCTCGCATCAAGAGACAAGATCAATGCTTCTGTGTCACTCTCCTCAGATAGATTCACTGAATCCTTCCCATCTTGAGAGCTTCCTTCTTGTTTCTTAAGCGCCCTGCAATCACGTTTCATATGCCCCTTCTTGCCGCAATGCCAACACCCGTCTTTATCTTTCGATCCCTTGGACTTCTTCCTCGACTTAGAACACCCGCGTTTATTACCTCCTTTGTTCAGCGATCTTCCTCTTCCTTCAACGTTTAGAGCATTCCCTGAATCCCCTAAAATTCCTGATGCCTTTCTTCTAGATTCTTCACTAAGAATTAGACCGGCCACATCATCAAATTTCAGTTTTGTCGACCCTGAAGAATTGTTCACAACAATCACCAAACCATCCCAACTGTTTAACAGACTAGATAAGATCAATAGCGCCCTGATCTCATCCTCAAAAACGATGTCAATGGATTCCAACTGGTTCGTGACTATATTGAACTTGTTTAGATGTTCAGTCACGCTCCCACCATCTGACATCTTCATGTTGAATAGCTGTTTCATAAGATGAACCTTGTTGGATGCTGAGGGCTTTTCATACATGGTGGCTAGTACTTCCATTAATTCTTTTGTAGTTTTCACCTTGGATATATTGAAGGCGACGCTCTTAGACAAAGAGAGTCAGATCGTTCCTAAAGCCTTTATATCTAATAAAACCATTCATCATCTGTCATCTTTTCCGGTTTCTTCTCTTTTCCTCCTAGGGAATATAGAGGTCCTTCTGATACAGATAATCCTCTATCTGCATCTTCCAGAAGGTAAAGTTTGAAGCACCAAACTTCTCAATTCTAATTTTTCCTTCTTCCATCATCGCTCCCAATAGAACTAAACTAATAGCTTTGATACCAGTTGTTGCGTAGCACGCCAACAACGCAGTGAGCCGAGATCTAATCTCAGGCCTTACCCACAAACGATTAACAAAAAGAAATATATAGAAACTAGAAACAGATTAAAACATCAAAATAAACCACAAATAAGATATACGTGGAAAAAACCCCAATAAGGGTAAAAAAACCACGGATGCAAACTTCCACTATGAAGAACAAAGATTACAAGGCAATATACTAACCTCTCCCTTGGAAGAACATAAAAAAACCTTTGCCCACACCTTAGAATTATTTTTCCAATATTCCAATCTATTAAATCCACCTAGAAAATCCTAGGAACACCTATATATAGTTTAGGCAACTCCCCTTTCTGCATCCTAGTTGCGAAAGGACTTGCAACACGAAATCCGTGCAAAATTGCGGAACGAATCTGCGTAACTACGACTGGTGGAGCAGACCGCACGACCGATCGAGCGACCCCTATGACCGGTCGTGAATGGACCACGACTGGTCGAGCACCTCGGGATCAAAAAAATATGTTCGCTGGACTTTGAGTCGAACCGATCCACGACCGGTCGAGCCGGACCCTACAACCGGTCGAGCATGGTTCACGACCGGTCGAAGACGGTCCCAGATGTGGCTCCACATCTTAACAGAAGGAACATCTAAGCTTCATTCGTTGGATTTGCCTCCAAGAAGGAAGGAGCCGAGAATCTTAGGAACTAATATCCTTTAAGTCTTGTTGGAGATCCATGTAAAATTTTGGCGAATGGTTAGTCTCTTGAGTGCAGGTTGTGCCCTCATTAAAATTTGCCAATCCCAGGATGCTTTTGTGTGGGGAAGGTAAATCTTGGACTCTAACCTAAGAGTGGTTAACTTGGCATCATCTTCAAACTCAGTCTTGAAGGCGTGAATTTCTTAATTATGTGCTGGGCCATTTGGTTTTGGTGTTAGCTGGTGACCTTGGATGAAGGCGATGTACCTTTAGCATGGATCTCAATACCCTATTAATGGTTCTTCCTGAAGGCTTTTTTGAGCCTTCTTGTGGCTTGAGGCAGGGAATCTGTGATCTTCATTCTTGTTGTGGGGTTGTTGCAGAAGAGCTCTTAGTACATTGGTGGATAAGGCTAGGAAGATGGTGTTGTATAAAAACCTTGAAAGGTGAATTGTTTTCTTGATTAAATGAATAAAGACAAAACTATAATATTCATAGACATCTCAATCTATACAAGAAAATTCTAGGAGTAATTGTGACTTAAACTAGCGCTACTGTAGAAATATTCTCAGACCATCAAAGATTTTGCTACCTAGGTAGCTTTAGAAGATGGATTATAGGACATTTTCTTGTACGCATGTTGCCTACCTGACAAGTGGAGCTGCTTGATTTTAGGGTGTGGACATTCACTGAGGGCCCATCTGATTAAGAGCTAGATCTCGCACATGAACGCTTGTGTTTGGCTCATACATATGCATGATTCATTGCCTCATCACTTAATGTTTAT